>JANUWF010002024.1:2977500-3577500 GCA_026120185.1 Voacanga thouarsii | reverse complement strand
AAGTACAAACCGAGACTACAATAAAGAAAGCGCCAAAAAGGGAATTGATATGTTCACTAAGTATCAAACTATTATAACAATGTCATCCAGTGAAGTGAAAATTAAGTATAATTATTGTACTGCTACTCCTAATTGTATGTATTCAAACTAGGGATAGATTATGATGCACTCTCTCAATATTTAAGAAGGTACCATTCTCAAGAGTTTAGTTTGGATTCCAAACAATGACAAATTACCAGGTATACCAGTGCTACCTCTGCTCTTTCTTCTATTGGTTTATTTAAATATTATGAAAAAATGCAAAAAGATGAATTAGCTAAAATGGTAGCTGTAGAATATCTTACATTTAGTTTTGGGGAAGATTTTGTTTTAATAATTATTGTCAAAATACTTTAAATTCTGCTGCAAAACGTATTTTTTGCACTATCCTCACACGTACACTTAAAAAATTATGTAGGAAACATAAGAAATAATTAGGTCAATATTTTTTTTAGATTTACATAGTAAAATTTCTTTATGTAGTAATATTTGGAATAATCATTGGCAAATCCATTCTTATATAGGTGTTACATATCATTGAATATATAATAAATAGAATGTTCAAAAATGATGACTTGTTTATAGGGTCTTTGATGATCCATATGTTGTTGAAAATATTGGTCAGCTGTTAATTATTATTTTAGAAGAATATAGTTTAGTGAATAAGTTTTTTTTTATTTCTTTTGATAATGTTAGTGCAAATACTGCCTCAATTATTAGTTTTAAATTTTTAATTGAGCTAACTTTTGGAGGTAAATTTTTCATGTTAGATGTATATACCATATTTTAAATTTATGTATAGGAGATGGTTTAAAAAGTCTTGATCTTTATATTAAACTAATAAAAGTCATTTTTTCTTATTTATGGTTTAGGCTTGCAATTAAAAAGAATAGAGCCAATTTTGTAGACGTAATGGTGTGAAAACAAAACAACTTTCAAAAGATGTCCCAAGTAGATAGAATTTAATATATGAATTGTTAAATGAATCTTTTCTGTATAAAAAATTTATATGTGCCTTTTTTTGCAAATAGAACTGTTGGAATATATTGATTTCTTCAATAATAGAATATTTGTGAAGGTATTTTAAAAACATTTAATAACACTACTTATAATTTCTCTAATATTGATTATCCTCCTTCACACTTAATTGTTAAAAAATGTGTTAGTCTTATTAGTATTTTTAATGAATATTCTAGTAATAGTCATTTGTCTCCTTATATTAATGCTATGAAAGTAAATGGTTAAAATATTATTTAGAAATAATTGATGTTAATTTAGTTGCTAGTTTTCTTGATCCGCGTATGAGAATTGATGATTTACAAAATTATCTTACTTGTTATTATGAATTTTTATTTTCTAAAGATAATAATGATAATGATGGTGATAATAGTACTCAGGATCTTACATGCTCTTATGATATTTCTTTCATAATAGTTAATGTAAGGAATTTTCTTTGTGACTTATATAATGAATATTCTAGAATGTATGGCTTAGCTATCCAAACAACTCAAATTATTAAAATTCCAACATCTGAATCTTCAAGGATTAACAAAGTAAGGCTTCATATGTTAGAAATGCAAAATGACCGAGAGGATCTTCAAATTTCACAACTGAACTTGAATTATATCTAACTTGTAATTTGGAGTAGAAGGATGCAGGTAAAAGATTTAATATTTTGAAATAGTGGGTCAAAATGGAAATAAATTATCTATTGTAACACTAATAGCTAAGGAGATTTTTCATATTCCCATTTTAATCATTGCGGTAGAATAAGCTTTTAGTATTGGAGGAAACATTTTGACAAAACTCGCTCAAGAATGATACCGGAGGTTGTTGAGGTTCAATCATATTTAGATGATTGAACTAAGAGTCATAGATCGTCAATAATAAAATGCGCAGCCGGACCTTAATGAATTTTTTAACGTAGACACTAAAGGAACTACAAGTATAGGTGAGAGTGATGATCATTAATTAAAGATAAGAAAGAGTTAAAAATAAAAGAATTATGAGAGTTTTGATTCCTCTATATTCTAAGAGGATAGATAGACCGTTTAATTTTGTAGAACTAAAATTTAGTTCAAACACTTTTTTTATATATCTTATGTTTTTAATTATTTTTTAATTATTTTTATACTTTCTATGAACTTCTAAAAAAACCAAAAAATGCCAAACTGTGAGTTGGCCAATCAGAACCTTAACTGCCAACCGTCAACTGCCAAACCGAGGTTGGGAAGTTAAGGTTTAGGATGGGCATCCGGAGCCACCCCTAGATTACACCAAAATTTCAATCAAAACATCATTATATAAACAACTCAAAATTCCAGCCATGAAGAGCAATATTACCTGTAGCTCTAGGGAGAGAAAAGTTAAATTTTTTTGCCTCAAATGATATGCTAGAGTGTTTGGAAGTCTTGGGTAATTTTAGAATTGTGTTTTTAAGCTTTGATGCAAGCTAAAATTCAAGAAAAATAAAAACCAACGAAGAAGAGAGAGAGAGACCAAAATTAAGATTTACAAAGTTAAAAAATTCCCAAAAATATCACCATAAATTTTATAAGATTGGGTTCGTTAAAATAGTTAGAATAAATAAATCCATACTCGAAAAATAAAAGTTAGTCCTAAAAAATTCAAGCAATCATTTTATAAACAAATTGAACTATTTACTTATTCAAATAAATAATATATCATACCAATCTTGCACCCTAACGTCACACACATGCACATAAGTCTCACAAAATAGTAAATAAAATAAAAGAATATAAAAAAAATAAATATAAAGTTAGTAAACAAAAAAATAAGAAAAATATATAGTATTACAATTACCTACCATACTCAACTCGAGTATACCTTTCAGCCATTATATCTTTTGTTGAATATTCGTCTATTAAATATATCTTGTAATTGTTAATCATTTGTACTTTATATAACTTCCATTAAATATATTGTTTGTTTAAGTATATCTTTCAACTATTATATCTCTTATTATAACTAATATAATATTATTATCATACTTTTAAGAACGTAGTACTATTCTCTTTGATAACTTTAAAAAGGAAAAAAAATGAAAAGAAAAACACGAATTATAATTTTCATCCAAATGTAATATATCAAAATTAAAACGTTTGGACAAGCCGTCAACGGATTAGAATTGAAGGAGACACTCTCCAATTGGGTGTCTCCAAGTCTTTCAAGAGATAGGAATCTCTCCAAGTCATTCAAGACGGTAAGAATAGGGATGGTAAAGTTACCAACTTTTATCGATTTTGATAAATTATTAAATTATTATTCAACACATTATGTAGTCAATAAAATTTTCGATAATTTTTAATTTTACTTATTAATACTTAATAGTATTGATAAGAAACTCCCTACAATATATATAGGTGTGTGTTGACGTTATTTTTAGCCGATTCGTTACAACGGTAATTTTGAGCTAAAGTCGATACGAATTCTTCCAAGCGGATCATGACGTCAAGAAAATCTTCAACCAATCTACTTGGTCAACATCGGAATCAGGAGCCAATGAGCCGTCACTCCCACATCGCGGCACGATCGGTAAAACACTACCGTTCTTAACTACTAAGGATGGGCCACGAAGCGGGATTCTCTTCATGTTTGGATAGTCAGCAACCATGCCGCAACAAGCATAAAATGAGCAAGAAGCCTCAGAGTGAAGAACCCAACAAAAATCGTCTCAAATCAAATTACTAAATTTTCTTCTAGTTTTCAATTTCCTTTACTATATTTTTTACAGCTTTCCTTACGACTTTGTTTACATTTTCTTTACAGTTATCCTTACTCCTTTGATTACAGCTTTCCGTTTTTATGTTGCTTTGATTTCAAATTCCAATACGTTTGTATTTGCTTATCATCTTAATTGAAATACAATGTGTTCAGTCCTAATTTGCTTTCGCATACAGTATTTCTACTTTCTTGGACCCTTTCTATAGTAAATTCAAGGAACTCACAACTTTTAAAAGGTCTAGCTCATCTATTCATCTTTCCATCGGACTATTTATGTTCATCAGAAAAGTAGCCTATCGACAGTTCCATCGGCTCCCCTTTTCATAAGGCAACATAAATTGGCACGCCCAGTGGAAACAAAGATAGTTGTTGTATGTAATTGCATTCAAGATGCATTATAGCTAATCTTCAGCAGCATTCCTCAGGGCCTTCATCGGATTCCCTCGATCAGCCTATAGTTTGGACTTTACGGGGAGCGTTTTAGGTCACCATCCCTGAGCAACATGGGGACAGTCTTCATCTCCTCCCCAAATGTTCCAGTTGACACCCACGTTTTTAACTGCCATACGATAGGCCATGGAGCAGTGTACAGGTAAACTCATTCAGAGTCTTATTCTTCAGTTCGCCACAGTGTTCCGACCTCTACTTCAGAACGAACTCCATAATTTCAAACAAAGGCAAAATGCTCACGAGATACCTCAAGTAGGTGTGTACCCTCCCCCCATCCATTGTTGCACGATCTTATGGGTCAGTACAATTATTATGCCGGGAGTAGCCTATGCCAATGCCCGGGGGGCACTATGGGAATCCGGGGTTAAATGCACCTGGCATGGTTCCCATGGAACATTTCCTAGGAAAAATTCCACCATATCCGGTCACAGGAACCCAAGTGCCAATGAGGACACAGGTATTCTACAATCAAAATGTAGCTCCTAACATGAATGTTTATTCCTCGTACGGAAGACCCCAGAGCTACGTTGCAGCTGTCCTTGCCGCATATCCTGTCACAACGACAGCTTATCCAATGCAGGGAATAGGGTACCTTGAGATGGCTTCATTTCCAGGACAAGGTTCTCGACCGACTGTGATAGGTTCCCCCACACAGAATCAACAGCCAGTACCATCAGCCGATGTCAACTCAATGACGGAGGCATTGTGTCAACAAGCCAGGGATTGACCAGTATATCAGAAGTCGTACCCAGAATGGGTGAACTCTATGGCAGTGCTATCACGAGGATTTAAGTTGCCTGAGTTTTTCATATTCTCTAAAGAGGACAACAAGCCAAATATGGAACATATAAGGAGATTTATGGCATAATGTGGAGACTTCGGGAATAGTGACTGACATAAATTGCAATTATTCTCTTTGTCTTTGATAGGGACATCGTTTACTTGGTATGCAAATCTGACACCTATCTCCATGTATTCATGGGCAGATATGGAACGAATTTTTCATAAGCGTTTCTTTAAACTAGCACCTGAGGTCTCCATAGCGGATCTTTTGGCAGTCAAGCAGAGATCATCCGAAGGTGTAGCAAAGTTCATTGATCGCTTTTGGCAAATTAAAACCAAATGCACCACTCAATTGCCAGAAATAGAGTGTGCTAGGATAGCCATTAGTAGAATGAATCCGCAACTCAAAGAGCGTCTTATCCTCCAAAACTTTTCTGACCTATCCCGTCTGCTATCTCAGGCTGTTAAAATAGAGGAAATGATCAAGGAAAAAAAGAAAAGGCGGTAAGTTAAATTTTCTCAAGGGCAAACCTTGATATCAGTGGTGGACGATGTTATCGATAATAAGGAGGAACAATTACTAGAAGTGATGGCAGCAGAACTAGTGAAAGGTACATTTTACACTTGTCTTTTTTTTAAACCTGGCAAAGGGAAGGAGGAAGCTTCTCCTGCAAGGCCATCCACATACACATTCGATGTATGAAGGGCTGAGCAAATCTTTAATCAAATGGTCAAAGACAAACAGATTCATCTACCTTTCGGCCGCAAGGTTCCGGGACCAGAGGAGTTGAAGGGCAAGAAATACTATAAGTGGCATAACTCGTTTTCTCATAATACTAATAGCTGTGTTATTTTCAAGAATACAATATAAAAGGCCTTGTAAGAAAGAAAGGTGAGATTTGTTTATAAACGTGAGAAAACCTTAGTTGATACAAACCCGTTCCCAATGGCAGATGCAAGTATGGTATAGACATGCAAAGAAGATATGGAGCATAAGCCGAGAGATGCTTCTGTCAAGGAACAGTCCAAGACCTTGGAGGGGGAAAGACCAACGTTCCAAAGGCTGGACAATCAGTTTTCACTCAGCTTACAATTTCAACCTTCACGGCTTATTTCCAAGGGAAGGATGAGAAGTTTACAGTATATGTACCTCGTAAAGAGTCGTTCTTCTTGGGCCATCGTTCCCAACTTACAAAAACTCAGAAATGACGGGAACAAAGGAGACGAGCTCGGCAGAAACAAGCGCTAGAGGAGTGGTCAGATAAACAGGTATGTACTTCCACAAGTCAGAACATGCTCAGCATTCTCTCACCACAATTTTGAGTGAAGGCCAAGCAAGAAACGGTAGAAGAAGATTACTATGCAATGGACAAAGCGATCGTTGAGTTCATCAAGTTTAAAATGCCATCAGAAAGGATGTTTTTTCTGATCCCCATAGCAGAACATACCAATCACCTCAAACCGTTGTACATCAAGGCACATATTAACAGAAGACCTTTCACTCGAGTTTTCATCGATGGAGGGGTTGTGCTGAACGTAATGTTGTTGGCAAACTTAAGGCATTTAGGCAAGGATCAACATGATCTATCTCCTACAGACATCTAAATACTTAATTTCACAGAAGAGGCAGCCAAAGCAGAAAAAGCTATCACTTTTAAGGTGGTCGTCGGATCTAAGGTTAGTAAGACTGTTTTTTTTGTAATCACGGCAAAGTTGGCTTATTCTATCTTTTACTAGGTAGGGATTGGAATCATGCAAACTATTGTTTTTCATCAATGCTTCACCAAATGATGCTGATTTAGGACAGAGAATGAGTGGAAAGGATACCAGCCGATTCCAATCCATTCTCAGTAGAAGTACATATGAACGAAGTTGTGTTCTACCGCTCTACCTTTGACCCAAGCCATTACTCCAAAAACATGTCAATGTCCAAAAATAAAGGACCCTGACATTCGGCATGCACCTAGTTTCATCGCTCAGGACCCGTTAACAGAAGTGGATATCGGGGAACCTGGGGAAAGAAGAACTACAAAGGTAAGCTTATACTTAACTTTCGATCAGCGAAATGCTCTAACAGTCCTGATTTGTAAGTATAAAGATTATTTCGCACGAGATTATCATGAAATGTCAAGGCTGGACAGAGGCATTGTGGAGCACTGCTTGCCGATTAAGGAAGGTTTCAAGCCTCATAAGCAGCCTACCCGGCATTTTAATCCTGCTCTTTTACCCAGGATTAAAGAAGAAATTGAGAGGTTACTTCAGTGTAGTTTCATCCGTAACTGCTGGTATGCAGATTGGATGTCCAATATTGTGCTCGCCATTAAGAAAAAAGGCCAGTTACTGGTTTACGTTGACTTCAGAAATCTGAATTTGGCCACCTCAAAGGATGAATATACCATGCTGATGGCCAACATGTTGATGGACTCAGTTGTGAGAAACCAATTCTTAAGCTTCATAGACGGATACTCCAGGTACAACCAGATATTCATAGCCGAAAAAGACACCAGGAAGACTACTTTCCAATGTCCGGGATCTATCGATTTATTCGAATGGTTAGTTATATCTTTCAGATTGAAGAATGCTTGAGCTACTTTCCAAAGAGCCGTGAACCTCATTTTCTATGATCTCATCAGCAAGACCATGGAGGTTTACATTGATGACTTAGTGGTTAAGTCATCAACTTTTTCACAACACCTACAGTAGTTGGAGCAGGCCTTCCTTCGAATATGCCAGCACTGGTTAAAAATCAACCCTACCAAATTTACCTTTGGAGTTTCAGCCAGAAACTTCCTCGGGTTCCTAGTGCATTAAAGAGGGATTGAAGTGGAGCAGAATAACGAAGGGATATTCTACAGGCAAGGCCACCACAAACAAAAAAGGAGCTACAAAGTTTCTTAGAGAAGATTAATTTCTTGCGACGTTTTTTGGCGAACGCTGTAGGTAAATAGAAGGTGTTCTCTTCTTTGTTCTGGTTAAAGTCGTCTCTAGAATTCATCTGGTAACCGAAGCATCAAGCGGCATTTGATCAGATCAAGGCAGCTTTGTTATAACCACTAATCTTGGTACCGCCACGAGATAAGGTACTCTTGAAATTATACATTTCGGCAACTTCGGAGTCTATCGGCTACCTGCTAGCTTAGGACGATGCATAGGGGGTTGAAAGGGCGGTGTATTACCTCAATCGGAACCTAACAAACATCGAGACTAAGTATTCCCCTGTTGAGAAATTATGCTTGTCTTTATATTAGGCATGTGTAAAACTAGAGCACTATCTGTTACATAGGAAAATGCAAGTCTTGTGCAAAATTGATCTCGTCAAATATCTGCTAAACCGCCCACTGTTGCAAGGAAGCTTAATGAAATGGGCTATTAAGTTACATGCTTTTTCCCTAACTCACTTGCCTTTGAAAGCAATGAAAGATCAAGTCATAGCCGATTTCTTGACCGAGCATCCATGCTTAGAAGTGCCCAACCCTGAAAAAGAAGAGGTACAAGGGTACATTTTACACAAATCATGGAACTTGGAATTTGATGGATCTAGCACTCAGTATAAGGTAGGTGTCGGGTTTTTTATTGAAGCTCCTTACGGACGACAAGGAAAAATTCTGTTTGAATTAAGTAAAAGGACCTCAAATAATCAGGCGGAATATGATGCTCTCATCCTGGGACTTCGAATCCTAAGGGCTTTGGATGCACGAATGGTCAATATAACAGGAGATTCTCAAATTGTCATCCGACAAATTTCAGGTGAGTACAAATGCACTAACCCCGTGTTGTCGGACAAGCTACAAGAAGTGAAAGCATTGTTGCAATACTTCTCAAAAGTTATCTTGACTCATGTTCCTCGAGTTGAAAACCGGGGGGCAAACGACTTAGCTTAAATGGCTTTAGGTTTTAAGAAAAGAGTCAGGGTAGTAATGTATCAGCAGATATCGGGAAAGAAACATGAAGAAAACTAGCGTTCCGATATCATTTCATACTTACGGAAGCCTACAGGCCAAGTTTCACGGGAGTTAAAACGTAAGGTATTGAACTTTATGCTGATCGTGAACGATCTATTCAGAAAAAGCCATTCAAGAGTTTTGTTGAAATGCTTGTCAAAGCAAGAAGTAGCATAGGCGTTAGCTGAGGTGCATGAAGGCCTATGTGGCGCTCATCAGACGAGTCCTAACTTAAAATGGACACTGCAATGACATGGATTTTACTGGCCTTCTATGACCATGGACTACGTAGCCTATGCAACCAGATGTGAGGCATGTCAGAAGCATAATCCTTTTATTCATATACCCACCATTGACCTGCATCCTACAATCAAGCCATGGCCATTCAGGGATTGGGCTCTAGACGTCATTGGCAAGATTCACCCGCCATCGACCAAAAGGCACACCTTCATTTTAGTGGCAACTGATTATTTTACCAAGTGGGTAGAAGTACAAACTCTGACCAGAGTAGCTCAGTCTACCGTTATTACCTTCCTTCAACAGAACATTCTTTTCCTATTCGGTATACTTGAAACCATAACGGCTGACCAAAGAACTATGTTCATGAGAGATAAGGTTCGCGACTTTCTAACTCAATTCAAAATTAAATTATCGCATTCATCTCCGTACTATGCACAGGCCAATGGTCAAACTAAAGCTACAAATAAGACTTTGATCAGTATGATCCGTAAGTCATTAGAAGATAAATCCAGAAGGTGGCACAAAATACTTCAAAATGTGATGTGGGCATATCGGAATTCTTACAAGATCACTACAGGGTTCACTCCATTTCGACTAATATATGGACAGGATGCAATGCTACCCACTGAGTTATCACTGCGGTCAGCCCGAGTAGCTTACCAACACTGCTTGTTGGTTGAAGATTATAAATTAGCCCTGGCCATGAGTTTGGACCAAGTTGAAGAGGACCGTGGGACAGCGTTAGAAAATATCAGAAGGCATAAAGAGAAGGTAGCAACCTACAATCGAAAAGTGCAGGGAAGGAGTTTTCAAATAGGAGACATGGTTTGAAAAACCATACTACCCGTTGTACCGAAAGACCCATGCTATGGTAAGTGGTCCACTTCATGGGATGGGCCTTTTCTTGTTACACAGGTTTTTTATGGAAGTGCCTATCGGATGATGACACCCAACGGAAAAGAATTAAATAATGCCATAAATGGTAAGTATTTGAAAAAAAATTATCCTACATTTTGGGAGGGAACCTTGGTAGGAGAAGAGTTAAAAAAAAAAAAAAGAAGAAAATATATAGAGAGAGAAAAACAAGAGAAGGAAAAAAGAAGTATGTTAGCATTCATACGAAACGGCTGATCACAAACAAGAGCCGATCAGATGGCTACTACATTTGAAAAAAAAAACAAAAATAAAAGAAACAAGTCAATCCTCCTTAGAAGGAGTATGAGGCGTCTCGATCGGTTAGGCGAAAGGAATTATGGCAAGCCAATTCAGATCTTCCTCGTGCAGAGCAACCGCCGTTGGGGTTTCCTCTTCTTCTTCCGCTTGGGCGGTCGGCTCTTCTGCAACCGGTTCTAGTTCAGTGATCGATTCTTCTATTGGAGGGAGACGAGTCTCGACATCCCCAGTTTGAGTGTAACACCCCACTACCTAAGCCCATTAGGGTCGGGGATGTTGCTCCATCCACAGGATAAGGGGTCTTTATAACTAGATCATACAAAATAAAATAAAAGAAATATTTCAAAATTAAACTTATTACAACCCAACAATACATAAACAAATTCAAAAATAATTGCCTGCTACTGTCTCTCAAAAGCAATACATAAAAAAAATAATAGAGAGTCTTCAAAATCATAGACAACATTCTAGCTAATGACCTTCACAGCAGGATCGACCTGAAAACATGATATAAAAAGTACTGAGATAAAAATCTCAGTAAGCACGTGTATGCTTTAAGTGTTTCAGGTAAAACAGTTCATGTATGCAAGTTGTGAAAGTTTCATAAGAGAAAGTATTGGCAAGCATTAAATAAATGTCTTAAATGAAGAGTGGCGTTTTATTTTCCAAAACATACATGTGCACAATAAATACAATCACCCAAAGAGATAGCCATGGCACCACATGTTGGGACCCATGACAATATAACGATCAGAATGCCACACGTTAAGCATACTAACACAAGGTAGGTGTACGGACCATCGGGTGAGATACTCCTACATCTCTACACCCAAACTTACCGGTTGTCCACTCCGAAAACACACAATCCACTTAACTGAACTTGCTAGCTCGGACTGGTATGATCTACAGGACTATCATCCTATCCGGGAAGGACTCACCCTTCAGAGGTGGCCACCTACTGAAAGACTTACCCTAATCCTTCAAAAACTAATCCTAGTAGTATATCCTTATTAAGTACTCAACGTTACTTGTCCCACTTGGGAGAATATTGATCATACAATAATTTACTTGGAAATAGCAATAAAGGTTTCTAAAATTCTTGCCAAAGTTGGGTTTTTGAAAGAGTTTAGCATTTTGTGTAAAATTGCTTGTTTAATTTCAAATGGTTTACTTGACTGAAATGAAAAGGAAAACTGTCCTTAATTGCCTTTAGAAAACAAATGTTCATACATATTGAGTTTGGCTTGCCACATTAACTTTAGTCTCCAAATGACTCCATGAAAGAGCTTACCGGATCCTTTACTCTTCTTGAACTCAAAAATCCTCCAAGGTCAACCTAACCCCGCCTGAGGTAAACACAAAACATAAGTTAACCTTCGGACCATATCTATCTTACATAAATAATTCCTAGTTCAACTAGTCACAACCACAACTCACCTTGACCATAGTGACTTAGGCTTTACTACTACCTGATAAAATATTTTATAAAATAAATCTAGCTTGATAATTAGAATAACTAGGGGTCCTAAAATAAATACCAATAAATTATAGTTTCAAATAATAAATTATGATTAGTATTACTAATAAATAAACTAGTGTTAAATATTGAATAATACTAAGTCCTAAATAATATTGGTAAATGGTAATATTTAAATAGTGTTATTATAAATAAATCAATAATAACTTACACTTAATTTTTAATTAATAATTAGTAGATAATGAATGACTAATAAATTTAATAATAAATGAATTATATTTAATTATTAAATATTAAATAATAAATAAATCTTAATATAAATAATATTTATGGATATAGGTAGAAGTTTTAGTTATGGTCTATAAGGTCATTTGATTCTAATATTTTATTTATATTTTTTTTATAAAAGATTTTATTTATTATTATATATATTATTTTTAATAAAAGATATTATTTATTTGACTAATAAAATATTAATATTTTAATTAACATTCTAATCCAAACCTTCCTAGCCAATTTCGAATTTCATAGAGAAAAATATAGTAGTAATTCTAATTAAAGTAATAAAATTTGTTAATAAAAATAACCTAGGATTAACAAGAAAATAATCTTTCACCATGATTTCTCTATTGCTAGATTCATGAACACATTCCCAAACATCAACTAATAGGCTAATCTATTCATGAACATATACTTAAATTAACACATACTATTACATGGCTAATTTCCTACTAGGCATAATCATCATTCATGGCTTCAATGAAAAATAAAAACATAAAAGCTCAATCACCTTTGGTGTCATAACATCTAACATGCTTCAAACATCCATAAATCTCACTAATCATGATGAGCATACATTGATTCAAAAGAAAAATCCGTAAAGCTTAATCATATATATCAACCCTCATGGCCTAACTCCAGCCCCTTCATCCACATACATATACTCAATCCCCCATTCATATTCAATCTTCCTATCAGCATCTAAGAGACATGAATTCAGAAATTAAAAGGAGAATTTAAAAAGAAATACTTGATAGATGATTGCTTGATAAAGGTTCCTTGATTACTAAAGGTCCACGCTTGAACAGTCTCCATTGAACACGCTTGATTAGGAGGATACCTGAACAGTCTCCATTCTTGGCATTAAACCTAGCGTGTTCAGCCTACACCATTGAAGAGCAAAGAGACCTCCCATGATCAACCACCATTAACTAATCTTCTACCTCAAATAACTCCTCATTTTTCTCCATTTGAATTTTAAAAAAACTAAACTCTCTCTCTCCTTCTTGCTAAGGCCGAAACTCCTAATTGCACAAGACCATTCGGCTAGCAATAATCCCAGAAATTCGTGAGCCATTTTTTCTCAAACTCTCTCAAAACACCAAGAACACATACTTAACCTCTTCAAGCCTAAACATATCCTAAACATCTCCAATCACTCTCAAATACTCCAGATCATTTATACTTAATCCCTAGTCTTCATTTCTGGTCTTTATAACACAAAATCACACAAACTAGAATTTTCGAACGGATCAAAATCAGTTTTTTTTTTTTTTTTTTGTTGAAGGTCCCAAGAACATCAAAAGGTAAGCCAAGAGCAACCTCCTTGTTCTTCCTCTTCTACTCAACTTTTAATACTCCATTCTAATACTCTCTCTCTCTCTCTCTCTCTCTCTCTCTCTCTCTCGAAATGATAATGGCCAACCATAATGGTCTATGATAGCAGAGAAATTTCTGGTTAATCACTTGCTACAAGAGTGTTTTAATAGAGCAAAAATTCTGAAATTATTTTGAAGTTCAAATGAGCTTTAGATAGAGTAATCTTAGGAGCTTTTTGAGGTGTGATCATGGAGTCCAAACACTCAAGGTTAATAGGGAGGTCAATGGTGTTCAATCCATGGCTGAACAAGATCCAATTTTTAGATGTTTGAATGGTGATTTTTGGCCTTGGCCTTGAGAAATCAAGCTGGAAATTTTTTTGGTTTCAACTGTTCAAGAGCTTCGAATGATGATGGTTTTTTGTGCAGAATTTTCTGCATTCTTTGGCCCAATTTACAGCTGGTTTTTGAGGGTGTTTGGAGGTTTTCTAATGGTGGTGTTCCAGCCTTCTTTCTAGAGAAAAACAGAGGAAGTTCCAGCTGATTTGATGACCAAAAGATGGATTCAATTCCAGCTTCAAAAGTAGCGAATTGCTATAGGAAATTTTCTGGTTTTGCAAAGTTTGTGCAGTCCGAAAATGCTTAGAATTTTCAGCCTTCAACCTCACATGAAATGACCATTTTTCTAGCAGCAAATGGAGTAAGAATGCTGGCTGAAATTTTCGAAACCCATTCTGCAAAAATTCTGAAAAATTTCCAAATTTTCCTTTACTAAAATCATGAACAAAATGAAGGTAGGATTGAAGGTATAACTATAGTGATTTATTTCTCTTGGAAACCCATCCTAATTCTTCTCCCTATTTTCGGCAATCCTCTATCCTCAAGAGCTGATTTTCGAATTCCATTGCTAGGGGATTATCACAGAATTTTTTGGGATTAAAAATGGATTAGTGAATTAAGGATAGTTTAAGTTTCAAAAAGGTTAGGACAAGGCTAGAAAGATTAAAGGGGACAAGAATTCCTCTAAAATTCTTTTTAGGACATAATCACATGATTAAGACATTATCTTCATGTCTCCCTTAAGATAACATTCCTATCTTTAAGGAATGTAAGAAAATAAAAAATTCAAATATAACTAAGATAATCATGAATAAAACTTAAATGATGGAATTTGAACTCATAACCTTAGAGATTAATTCACAAAGCTCTAACCACTTAACCACACTAACTCTTGTTCTTATTTTCTCACCCCAAATATTCTTCTTATCTAAACCTCAAGCCATCTTCCTATTTTGACCTCAAGTAAAATTACCTTTTTACCCTTCCTATCCAACAAGTATAAATAAGCCATTTAATCTATAAACCACAATTCTAAAGCACATAAAATCATTTAAAAAGTATATTTTTTTTATGCAGAATGACATGATATGCATTCCAACCCCGTTACTCTAAAGTTGGCTTTAGGTAGGGTTTCACATTGAGTGCCCAAAGGACCAGCTTCATCAGGACTATGGAAGAAAGTAACCAGGTAAGACTGGAAGTTGTCCCATGAAGACTGCATACCGGTGAGCAATTTGTCCGAATGTTGCTATTCCATTTGGATCAGCTCTTCCTCTGCTTCCAGCATGAGTCGTTCATCCCGGAATTTGGCCGTTGACTCTTCTGCGGAGGAGGCCATTTGCTGATAGGTGCTCTCGGCCTCAAGCTTCTCATCTAAGGCCCACCTTTCAGAATCTAATTCCTCATAAAGTGCTCACAGTTGCTTCTCAAGCCCTTCAATTCTTTCAACCCTGTCAGAAATTTTAGCTCGAAGGACACTCAGGCAAGCAGAGGCTCATTAGCGATGCGTTTGCAGAAACGCTTCCTGTTCTCAAAGCACCTCCAAGGCTTGGAGCTGATGTGAAGCTTCGTCCCGCCTATTTTGGATATTGAAAAAGAAGTACTGGATGAACCACATATGCCCCAGATAGTCAGCCGATAGGCGCTTCAATTCCATAGGGACATCGGAATCGGCCGATTGCGCAAGTAGCAGGAGGGCTCGGCTAATGGCATCCTGAGAAGATTGGTTGGTCAGCAAGTTGGTTCCCATTAGATTACACAGAAACTCCAACGCAGCGGCTTCAGTTGTTACCAACCGAGAAGGAGTAGGCTTCGTTGGAGGCTCAAGGGCTGTTTCTACAGGGGGCGTGACAGGGTTGTCGACCACCATTTTCTTTTAGGTGGGCACTTTGGATGTAGAGGCAACAACCGGCTGCCGTTGTTGTTTTTGTAGGAGATAAAGGGGGCATGGCTGCCGATGACTCTAAGGAAGAGTCAGAGATAACCAGCTGGCTGGTCTTCTATTTCTACAAAAGACGGCAACATGATGTTAGCTTTGAATCAAAGGTTGAAGAGCATTGGGGAAAAAAATGTGTTTAGCACCAATCCAAACCTTGGCAAATGCCGGAGTATAGGTGGCCTGCCGCCTTTTTGATCGCCTCAACAAGGGGAGGATGGTTTCTTCTTCTTCTTCCTCATCGGCAGGCGGAAGAATGGGGGCTCTCTTCACTAGCGAGGTCCGAAACAATGGTACAGCGATCGGACTGGCAGAGGCCTTACTTTGCTTACTTTTCTTTAGCACAGACGTTTCTACCACCGCCGATGCCGATCCAGCCAGTTTGAGCAACCACGTCTCCACAGGGGCGGAAAAGAGTATCTCGCTTAGCAGTCACCCCTATAGGTTGAAGTTGGGTGTGGCCTCTCTGATGACCTGAAAACTATGGTACTCAAAGGAACAAAGAACGATTAGGGACCTATTAGCTAAAGTATGCACATCCTTAGCCAATATGACAGGTATGATAGTATAAGAAGAAAGATGACCAGGATTAGCAAGAATATCCTAAATTAGCCCAAATTACTGCAAAAAGCAATATGGGTTGTACCGTTCACTGGAGGACTTAGCATTCCAGACGTCTGGTTTTGCCCTTAGGAATTCTCAAGAGCACCACATTCTGGCCCAAATAGTCTTTTGGGAGGCTTCCGATGCATCGGCAAGCTTCATCAACCAGAGGGGGCCGATTTTTCAGGCAGAGAAGTAAAGAAGTGGGGCGTGTTCTGGAGACGGTTCTGATAAAGGTAGGACATAATGGTACCGGTGGAAAACATATTTACAGGAGTCCTCAACAGCCGATAACCTGTGACCCGGTTGGCAGAATCCACGAAGTCCCTGGGGATGTTGTTGATGCCTAACTGGGAAATATACTGGTAAAGCCACAATTGCATAACCCAGAGGGGGCCGCCAAGATTAGTCGGGTTACCCCTAACCGATAAGACCGAGATCATCTAGTTCATTAGCCGATAGACCAAGGCCAAGTTGCAGCGCCTCTTCTTCCTCAGTATAGGTACCCGTTCTCATCCTCGCCGAGTGAGAGCAGAGGATGTAATTGCAGAGCCACAGTCATAGAAAGACAAATTGTTCTTGCTCTAAAGGAACGTTACCTATGCCCCTTTGGGTGGCCATAAAGTTGCCATATGAGGTAGTAGACTTGTCCAGATAGGCTTCAACGGTAGGCAGGTTCTCGTCGTCGTGAAGGGTAGGGATTTCATCACTGTCGCAGCGAAAGCCCAAAATGGTGCAGATGTCCAATATGGTCGGTGAGAATATACCATGGGAAAAAATGAAGCCATTGATCATCGGAGACCAGAACGGCAGAATAACAGCGAAAGGATTGCAATCGAAGGGCATTTCAAAATCGGACATCATAATAGCATCCCGGATGCCCCATTGATCCTAAAGAGCACCGTAAGTAACTTGGCAACGATCACACTATTCTCTGTAATTTTTCAAGGAATGCAGCCAATGGCGGAAAGAAAATGGCAGGCCAGCCGTAGAGAAATAGTCCCGATTCAACGGAAGGACGAAACCCTCCGGATGGGTGAACTGTAAGTGATCGGCGGTGACTTCCGTCAGCAATAGCCGAGGACCCAAGGTGTACAGATTAGCCTCCGCTTAGATCAGGGCTAGGGAGAATGATCGATTGGAGTGGCTATGGAGATTCAGAATTCGTCAATCAAAGAAAAAGTGCAGGAAATGTTGTTAGATTTCACAAGAAAGATAAAATTCTGATCAAGATAGAGTTGTTGCAGAAGAAGAATTTCGTATCGGTGAAAGAGGAGTAATGGAGACAACGGCAATTTAAAGAAGAGATTCAAAAGATTAGTCATTCACGGGTTTCGAAACTAAGGAGTCGGCACCCTTTTACAACGATTGGAACGCTCTGACTTTATCAGGAAAAGAACGGCTACGAATTAAAGAGGTACGATTCCCATTGCTTCACCTGTTCACGCCATCAAAGCAACGGTACTCGAAGGGGCATGTGTTGACGTCATTTTTAACCGATCCGTTGTAACGATAACTTTGAGTCGAAGCCGATACGAATTCTGCCAAGCGAATGATGACGTCAATAAAATCTTCAACCAATGTACTCGATCAACATCGGAACCAGGAACCAATATGTCGTCACCCCCACATCGCGACACGATGAGTAAAACACTACCGTTTTTAACAGCCAAGAATGGGCCATGAAGCGGGATTCTCTCCACGTTCGGATAGTCAACAATCATGCCGCAGCAAGTATAAAATGAGGAAGGAGCCCCAGAGTGAAGAACCCAACAACAATCGTCTCAAACCAAATTACTAAATTTTCTTCTAGTTTTCAATTCTCTTTACTGCGTTTTTTACAACTCTCCTTACAGCTTTGTTTATAGTTTTGTTTACATTTTCTTTACAGTTTTCCTTACTCCTTTGATTGCCAGCTTTCCATTTTTATGTTGCTTGGATTTTAAATTCCAATACGTTTGTATTTGCTTATCATCTCAATCGAAATATAGTGTTCAGTCCTAATTTGCTTTCGCATCAAATATTTTTGCTCTTTTGGACCTTTTCAATAATAAATTTTAAAAACTCACATCTTTTAAAAAGTTCGACCCATCTATTCATCTTTCTTTCGAACCGTTTATGTTCATCGCAAGATTAGCCAATCGACAATTCTATCAACTTCCCTTTTCGTAAAACAACAATATAATAGAACAATAGTATAAAAAACAATGAGCCAACATCTATATTAATAAAACAATGGTTTCGTTAACAGTATCGTCATTGATAAGTCAACAATATTATGTACAACAACAATAAGAGATCTTTTAATTGATAATAAATAATAAATGGTACAATCACATTACTGCTGCCATGTCTAATAAGAAAGTGGATTCTCAGCTCGACGTGTTCATTCATCGCCTGATTGACATGACAATACCCCTATCTATTTCTTAGCTAAACGAGCTTTTGCTGGTTTTTCAGACATTGGCGACTGAAATCATCTATTCTAGACAAAAGAGGGGGAAAAAAATTGCCAAAGCCAAAAATGCGTCTTTTGTTAAGCCACCACTCCACAACGATTTCAAAACCAGCTGCTTATAATCCCCATTTCCAATAATCAAAGGAAATTACATTATGCAATAGTTAAACAAGTCAAGCATTTAACTCCAATAACAAAGATCTGAATCTTTCCTCTCAATTACTAGAAAAAGAAAATAAAGAATACCAGCTCAAAGCCATTTTTCAGCAGCTTAGGAGGATAGCACTTTCAAATGCCTAGCTTTATTATAGTGAATGTCAGAATAATGCAGGCAAAAAATAAATATCTAGAAAACAATAACAAAGATACACAAAATAAAAATGGAACCATTATTTAGAAACTAGCTGAACATGCAAAATTTGAGAGGAACATTTCTCTCCTCCATTTTTCAATCTTCAAAATCTCGTGTTCTTGAGATTTAAGCCCGATCAGAAGTGTGATTTGGCTCATCAGAAGATCTCAAGTACCATCGGTAGAGGCGCTCTGAAGCTTTATCCACCTCCCTATCCCAGTTTGTTCTCCATGCCATGAAGCAAAGTGCAAGAGTCTGAGTAACCACCCCACACAACATTCCAATCCATATGCCCTAGGTAAGCAAAAGATGAAGTTTGACAATTTAGAACTACTAGAACACGTACACCAGTTTAATAATGCCAGTAACCTATATGTACAAGGCCGAGATCTAAGGCCACTATTGTCAAGTATTACACATTTCATCAGTCAAAATTCGCTTGTGGCAAAAGTGTTTTTTTTTTTTTTTTAATTTCAAATTTGTTTCTATATGGCACTAGCAATGCATTCAAATCAAGTTCATTGTACATATATATCTTTTACATCTCAAATAACAATTAATGTCATTTCAAAATTTTTTTAAAAAAATGGTAAAAGTTAAGGTGAAGTGGAGTAAAGAACAACTAATTTCTTAATGATTAAGAGAGATCTATTTTGAAAGTTCCTTATTGCAGGTAGTTCCTACAAAAAATCAGACTAATGACCGATTTTAGTGTCTTACCATAACTTGAAGATGAGCCACATATCCAAGCAGAGCTCCAATAGGTATTCCAATAAGGTAAAAGCAAACGAGATTGATAACTGCAACTGTGGTTTGGAGACCAGCTCCGACTGCCACACCTGTGAGAAAGATATTCAAAATAAGTAGAATAAAAAGGTTTGAAGACAATCTTAAAAACCTGCATTCCTATTCAGATCTTGACAATTTTATGGGATAAAAATTGTCTTTAGGATATATTGAAAACAGTGTGAATTGCCAAAACCACAAGTAGATATGAACATTTCATTTACTATTGAAGCAAACAAAACTACCAAAAAATGGAGATTTGTAACTTGCCTGAGAGTACTGGGTAAATGCCATTGAGCAATACCGAGACACCAAGTAGACCAGAAAGGCTAGCCACACTCACTGCTACAGCCTTTTCATTTGTAAATAGGTACCCAATTTTACTGCCAAAGATTGATATCAGAATCCAAAAGAAGACTCCAATAGTAAAAGAAGTGCCCAGGAGGACTTTAATGGAAAATTTCACAGCTTTGGCATTTCCTCTCCCTAGTTCATTTGCAACACGAACACTGGACAGAGTGGCAAAGGAAAACTATGTTAAATTGAAACCAGATAAAGAAAGGAATGGCAACCATTTTATCTGAGAGTTGCATACCAAGCAGCACCAAGGAAGCCAAGGCTTATCATGAATTCCCAACCATTGATATTAAGGCTGCAAAATTAGTTTTGGCTGTCAGAATCTTCTAATAGCAGCAAAGCAAAGATAACCAAGTCAATCATGCTTACCAAATAGAGAAGGCCGAAATCGCAACCTCCGCATCTTTCATATATCCTGCCAGCAACACTAGGACAGCATTGTACCACAACTCCAGGCTATAAAACAAAGAAGATGTAAACAGCAATACAACAATAACTAAACCTTAATCTCAAGAAACTTAGGGTCGACTACATGAACCAATACAAGACGACGTGTGGTCATGTAAAAAAAAGAGAGACTATTTATGAAGAGGTTAAACAATGATTTGGGGACATTGAATTGAATCATGAGTTTCACTTTTGGCTCAACATAAATTTGTGCAAGAATTTAGGAGAGCAGAGATGTAATATAGTAGGAGTTCAAATTCTATACTCAAACCTTTTCTTTTGGCTTAACATATTATATGAAACACAAGAAAACTAGAAAGCAACTAAAAAAATGGGAGCTAATAGTGAATGATTTATAATATGTCGCATATCAAAGTGAAAGTAAATGAAAAACATTCCTACCTCATCCATAGTTCACAAGATACTGTGCTTGTGTTTTGTTGAGAGAACTCAAAACATTTCTAGATCATGCTCTTAAGAACAAAAAGTTCACCCAAATGCAACATGTTCACGAATAAATAACAAATCTTGTGGTCATCCTATTTGTGGAAGAAAAACTAATCATGAAGTTTGTATTTAATTATTTCATATTAACATGCACAAACAGTTAATTTAGTATTATGTGAACTAGGGAATTCTAGATTCCCTCCAGAATTATGAACTCATTTTATGATTGATTTTCTTCAAAAGGAACTTTGCAACAAGAAGAAAGAGAGGGGGCGTGGGGTGTGGGGGTGTGGAAAAACAAGGAACTTACCACACCATTATGCCTGAGGCTACTGAGAGCTTCACTACAGGCCATATATCCTTAAAAGCACCTAATGTAAACCCTTTCCATGTTTGAGGGCACCAACCTCCAAAGATGTAAGCAAACTCTCCTAACACCACAAACCATGAAGAAATGCAAAGCGCTATCATAGCACCACCAACTCCAAAACTCAGTTTAAAGACAAAGAGCCAAGACAAAAGAAGATGGATGATGAACTGCACAATAGATAACCATGCAATGATCATGTTCTTCTGCTGTGCTTGTAGATACATCTGGTTCGTCAAACTAAAGACGAAGTTGTAAACAAAAGGAATGAACCACAGAGAGGTATAGCCTGCAGATTTTGCAATATCTTCTTGCTGACCAAGCAATCTAAAGATTTGTGCACCAAAGATGAAAACCGGCAGCAACACAGTTAGAGTAATGAAGTCAACAATCCATGATCTTTGCAAATAAATACCCATCATATGGTACTGTCCTGCACCATATGCTTGTCCACAAAGGGTTTCAGTTGCACTTGACATTCCTATCTGCACAGGGAAAAAAATACATTTTTATTGTTCTTTTGTAGCATAGAAAGCCTGAATAGTTGGCTTTTATGCATTTATCACAGCACGTTCAGATTACTCGTCTTGTTTACCATTCAAAAGGCAACAAGAATTTAATGCGTTCTCAAATTTACCAAATGAAAATGACTGGACCCAGGGAATGCATGGTGGTGTATAACAAACAAACATATTTCATGAACTTACCAGTATTCCATTAACAAATCTCACGCTTAGTGTTTGCACAAGAGCATATGCAGCAAGCTCCAATTCACCTATATGTCCAATAAATGATTGTGTAACCACTATTGTCCCGAATGAAGCCACACGTGCAAGAATACCAGGCAAGGCAACCTTCCATATTTTCTTGGATTCGTCCAGGACCCTATGTCTCAAATCTCCCACCTCTTCTTTCCCTGAATTAAGCAGCCTCTCCTCTATTCCATTGTCCATAGCTCTGAAAGGCACAAAACAATATATAGAATGCGAACCAAGTGCCTGTGTATCATGAAAGATAATGACCAAAATCCACCAAGATATTCTCCTTTTGGTGCAAGAAAGAGAATCATTGTCAGACCACTCATTACTGTCACAGGTAGGAAATCATGATCATCAAAGTTAGAGTTAGTTATGATGCATAAGATGCCCGCTCCAGTATTCTAACAGGACTTGGGACAAGCAGAATTTTGTGCATGAAACTTCAACCCATGAATTTTGTATTCTAAAACTATTTCTCACCAACACTAGATATTAAATCTAACTTTAACCCATGATTCTGCTGTTTCATCTTGTTTCGTGTGTTTGTCATTTTCCTTAATAAAATTAAAAATTTTTTGAAAGAATCTTTTAAAAATTTACCCTTCGCCAATCTTTTAAAAATCTACCCTTCGTCCTCCTAAAATTTTTTTAAAAATTCTAACTTAGCCCTATCTCATATTTCTAGTTCCATCATGTGAATATAGACATATTCAATCAAATAACATTATACATAGAAGAATATTCCCTCGTGAATAGTGCATTCAAGTTGCTTACTAGACACGATTCCCATGGTAACCCCCTTCCCCCGGCCACTCCACCATTTCCCCCACAGAAGTATGCATCGACTAGCCATTGGAAAACGGCTTTTCCAACATGTTTACCATGTCCAGATTCTAGATGAAAAAAATCTTGAAATGCCTAATCCACTTGAATCCTTCCAATAAAATCTCCAACCCTTCTTAGAAAACAGTGCGTAGAATTATGCATAGGTCCATAAATTGCTAATTAAAGACTACTTTCAGTTCCAAAGAAGAGGAATCAATGGTAAGGGTTCAATGCTTGATTCTTGAACCTGAATGATCTACATATCTGGATCATCTATTCTTGATAAATTAGGGAAAATTTGTAGATAATATCATGCTCTCTACCTTTATCTAAATTTAAATTCTATATGGTGTCAACAAAATCACATTGCATCCAGTTATATTTATTTGGAATCAGTTGCAATATTCGCCGTACACTTCCTTCAAGTATGTCTTTTGCTATGAGATGGCGGAAGCTCAACTTCTTGAGGAGTTCTCCTTATAATGCAATGTATATTGAGTTAGATTCATATTGATGTCTCTTCGTGTATAAGGAAACAGAGGGGAGGGATGGGATGTTTAAAAAAAAAAAAACACCCTTCAAGCATGCAAAAAATTATTAAACATTTTGTACTTATAACATAGGACTGAAATTTTCTTGAACCAAAAAAGAAACCTCACAAGGAACAAACAATACTTCAATGTCACAACTGTCACGCACTAGGCCTTTAGACACATGTCACACATCAAAAGAAGTAAGATGTGGGAGTTGATTTCTCGTCTGAATTAATGATTAACCTTACAATAGCGAAACGTTAACTTCAATGCCCAAATCATCACGCAACTGTGATTAGATGAAATTCACAATAGACAAAGACAGTGCTATTCACGTCCAAACGAAAATTGTACCCCGTTAATTGTCACATCTAATTTTCTTGATACAGAAAGGAAATAATTTTATTAATTTTCCAAAAAATCACTTACTTTGTTTTCAATATATTATATAGGAGTTGAACTTAAAATTTTTACCTGATAATACATATCTAAATATTGCTCAGTGCAATGAAACAGCCTAATAATTATTTGGTAATTTATTAAGTGAAACGCAAAAAAAATAAAACCATTGAATTTTACATTCATTTTTAAGCAATTTATATTTGAAATTTTTCAATTTTTAAATTAGTTTAAAACACGAGTCAAATAAGAAATGATCAATTTTTTTTTATTTAAATATGAATCTCAGCAAGGACGCCTCTGCGCACCAAGGACGATTCAACCAGCACTATTGGTACCCGCGGTCGACTCAGATGACATGCATTCGTTCCTTGTCTTTGCAGTGTGTACCCAAGTGGAATAATATCACAAAGTTCCCCCAATTTGCGGTGTTAGCATATAGAGACTATGTGCTCTAACAAAAATTCCTTACTTCCCATTGGATGATGCTCATAATCCCAAAAATTCAAATGTACAAAATTTTTCTTGTAACTTACTTCTCGACTTTAAGGTTTTGATTATGCCTTTATGCTTATGCTCCAACCTGTTTTTTTTCAAAAAAAAATTTATAAAAATTTGGTCTTCGTAAATTATTAATAAAAGTTTATATATTATATATTATACATTTTATATTATATAAATATAAAATCATATAAGCTTTTAAATTAAGATTGTACTCTGGCCGAGCTAAATCAAATCTCAAGATAATTGTCTCGAATTTGAATTTTAGATCAAGACTTGAGCTTTATGCTTGAGTTTGATTAGCTAATATTCACAAAAAATAAAATAAAGAAAAATTTTGAATTCGAGCTTGGATGCATAGACTTAGTAGGTTTTAATATTTTAGTACCTGTATCAATTGAGGCAAATGAGAGAAGAGGAGAAGGGAGGAGTAGGATAGAAAAGAAAGGAAATGAGAGAGGTTGAGACTACTAATTATTTATAGTGAATTATACATGCAGAGACAAGAAAAAAAAAATCAAATATGGCGTTTTGAGAAGGAAAATGACGGAAAAGAAAAGAAAGAATACAATTTCAATTTATTTTTTTCCACTAATTTAATATGCAAGTATTAAACTCTATATTTATTAAAAATATTTCATATTATTCAATAAAAATTCATTAGATGAGATGAGGTGACCATTTCTGAACAAAAAGGATATTAAAATTTTTATGCTACAAATAATCTGTCTATTCCCTCCTCATTCCATTCCTTTTCTTCCTAAAAAAACTAATCAAAATACATAAAACTCAAACCCTTCATTTCTTTTCCTCTTCTTATTTTTCCCTCAATTTAATCAGACTCTTAGACTTTAGAAAATTATTGTTTATTTATTTAGTTAAAAACATATATAGATATTTAATTATTTGATTAATTATAATTTATATTTTTAGGAAAATATATTGGTAAACTTTTTGAGTCTAATACTTAAGTATTTTGAATTCAGATTAATTAAAATGCAAACCTAAATTTATAATCAAACTTCAAGTACAAGCTCAAAAATATCAAACTAAAGTCGAGCTCCAAAAGCTTGACTTATGTACAGCTCTATATTTAATTTATAAAAATTAAATTAATACAAGTATTTTTCACCGTTGATTCACCTTTAACTCCTCACATTTTTCCCGTCGTCACTTTTGCAAATAAAAGATTTTCCTACTTTTTTTTATTCCCATTTAAGCTTGTAAGTTAAACCTATAGATAATTCAGACAAACTCTGCTATTTTCAAAGAAGGTTCAATGTCAAACTTTAAATTAAAAGTGAAAAGAGAATAATATAAGATGAGTTTTGTAAAAAACTATTAAATATGTAAAATTAAGTGAGTTCAAAAAGAGAATGAGGATGATAAATTGTGAATAAATGATAATTTTTAAAAAAATAAAAATTATATAAATAATGATTATTATTTGAATTAAAATAAAATTTTAATTTGAAATAAGAATAAAAAATCTTTAGCCAAATATAACAAAAGATTCGAAATCAATTTAATAAAAATTATCTTCAAACACGAGTTAGATTCAGTGTTTAATTAATAAATTAAATTCAAAGGTTTGAATTTGAACTAATAAAAATAATTAAAAATACATATAAAAATGATTATATCATATATACATAGTGATATTAAAAACAAAACAAAAAGCTTAAGCCATTAAATATTAGATCAATCTCTATGTATATATTTAAAGTGAGATTACTACTTTTTGTTTTGTAAAGACAAATAACCGATTTCTTTTTGTAACTATCCATCGTGGTACCATCGTTCTCATTGTCACTTAACCGATTTTGTGGAAAGTTCGTCCGTATCGGAAATTACCAATGGCCCAAAAATAATGCCAAAGAAATTTATGAAACAAAAACGAAAAGTAGTAATCGTCCCACGACGTCTCACACACCTACCCCAAGCTTTCCATACGGCAAAATTTCCGCTATGATGGCTTTGGTCCCCTCCAAACCATATGATTCGTACACTTCGCGCGTGGCTCAGGCCAAATCAGCAAGTAATTCAAAAAACCTCTGTATTCAGAGGAGGAAAAGACACGGGAAAAAATTCCCTTTTGACATATCAAATATGATCAAAATTTTTATTATCATTTAAATTTTATTTTGAATTATAATTTTTCTCACATTATCACCCAAACCCTCTAATTCTTAAATTTAATTAATATAGTAAACTAAATATAAAATAATATAAATTTATCACATAACTAATTTTAAAAATAAAAAAAACTAAATTATTTATAAATTTAAATTTTAAAAAATATAAAATATAATATAATTAAACTAACTAATTTAATTTTTTTTATTCTTTAAGTTAAGTAGATAGAAAATTTATTTTATCTTATATTTAATTTATTGTGTTAACTAATTTAATTTAAAAGTTAGAAGTGCCTAAGTGATAATGCAAAAAAAGTTAAAATTCAAATAATAATTAGATTTAAAATAAAATTTACATAGCAATGTAAGATTTTAATTACCGTTCTAATGACAAAGTGAATTTTTTCCCCAAAAAAAAAAGGGTTAAGTAAGAAAAGAAAGCTCTAAGGCGGCACAGCCACAGCATCCCCCATAATGAACAGATGGAGAGTCAACTTTTGAATAAGTTTCTAATAAGTTCATCGACAAAAACCTACCTTTTAAGCTGTGACCCTCCCCGCCCCCACACTCCCGGCGACGCCTCTGCCGGCGATACTAGAGAGAATTCAAAAGATATGGAAGTGAAAAACGAAAACCTTAAGCAGCCAAGAACAGGGCATATATGTTTCAAAGAACAAGGAGACAAAGAAACTGGCGGGCATGCTACTGTAAGAGAATTTAATCAAGTAGAAGTAGATTACAAACAAGATCATCTCAATAATTTCTGAATGTTCACTCAGAAACAAGAACCCACCCGAAAATATGCCGAGTTGAAGAAAGAAAGAAAGAGAGAAGCATGAACTCACTTTAACTTTGCAGACTTTTCTCGGCCAGCATCAGCTTGGGAATCAGCAAAGAACGTCTAAGTTGAACGGAGATCAGAGCAAGAGCTGCCTCAGGGTGGGGGAGCGGAGGCGGTGGAGAGAGAGAGAGGGATGAACTATGGGAGCTGCACAGAAAAGCAAAAGGAGAGTACAAGCTTGCTTGTGTATATGTATGCACGAAGTTGTCAATGAATATATACAGTAACGGAGGCGTGATATTGTAGCGTTTAGAATTTTTTGAAGTACTATTTAAAAGCATGACGTAAACATGGATTGTGTGTGATTTTTATAAGGATGTACTTGGATTCCCAATTTTTGTGAAACATTTTGGTTTGAATTAAAAATGATTTTAAATTATAAAAAATAATTTAAAAATAAAGAATATGATTTTTTTTTAATAAATGACAGTTTTGAAAAATGAGAATTACATTTATTGATTTTTTTTTCTTTTTCTGTTAAAATATATGTTACTTGTCAATGAAATTTTTTACCTTTATACAATATTATCTCTAAATAATTTATAAGACTATTAATATATTCATGACCTTCTAAATTATTGATTAATAAGAAATAAGAAAATTTGGGTTTTTTTCGTTGGTTAAGTTTAAGGATGTTGGAAAGTGTGGATGTTTTTGAAGAGAATATAGTAGATAAAGAAAAATTCTTGAAGCGTGTATATTATTCTCCTTGAGGTGTTATTTGTCTTTATTACACGGAATATTTGTTAAAGGTTAAGACAAATTACCTTTAAAATACAACAAGGATATTCGAAAAATGAGACAGCAAATATCTAATTTCTCATAAAAATAATCAATAATAATCTATAAATAATTGAGAAGAGGCATGCTATTTATAAGATAACTCTAATCATACTTCCATAAGTTATAATTTTTAGTTATCACTATTCACTAATGATCATTTATTAGTCTACACATCATAACTTTTAGTCATCACTATTCAATAATGATCAATTATGAGTTCACAAGCTATAATTTTTTACAAATAATCAGTTATGTTTTCACAAATTATAACTTTTCACGAATGATAAAAACTTTTCACTAATATTTAGGCACCTTTCAAATCAAAGTAGAAGGTGATTCTTATGAAAAAATTCAGATAATGAACATTATATGAATTATAAAACTTTATCTCTTTTAATATTTCATTTACAAACTATCTCCAACAATCTCCCACTTAGTTTGTTAATGAAATTATAAACAAACACACACAATATCATGCTTAAAAGAAAGTATCGTTTGATTAAAACTTTTCTCTTAGTGCTAATATTTCACTAATACTAACCAAACTAAGGTCGCATATAGCAATAAACCATAATTTGTCAATTGGTCTAGAAATACCACACACATAATATTAAAATTATGGATTAATTCACATAACCTTTAGCACTATTACCGGCCGCATGGTCTATCCTAAATTTATGATCATTTACAAGAGTAAATTCATCTTTTGTTAGAAACAGTACCATTTCTTTTAATCATATAGGTGAAACTGCTTTCTAACTTATTACCAAGTATTTAGAAAGCACTTACATTTTATTAAGAATATATCTCATGTAATAATATTCAACATTTTATTTATATACTAGTAGTGATAATATAATACTAGTGTTCACAATCAATTAATAACTTGTTATTACCTTTTATTTTCTCTAGTAATAATGGAAGAATAAAAATAGGGTTCCCAGTGATTTTAGATAAACGTTTCAACCCCATTCGAGATTCCCTTGGTAATGATTTAGTCAACAAATTAGCTAAATTGTTATGCGTTCAAACAAATACAACAGTCATAACA
This sequence comes from Voacanga thouarsii, assembly GCA_026120185.1. NCBI lineage: Eukaryota > Viridiplantae > Streptophyta > Magnoliopsida > Gentianales > Apocynaceae > Voacanga > Voacanga thouarsii. The sequence continues at coordinate 3,548,137 of JANUWF010002024.1, read as the reverse complement.
CCATCTTGTAACATTTTTTAAAATACTCATGTTTTGAACTTATATGTCTAGATTTACCATTATACATTTTGTTTAAAGCTCTAGATATAGCTACTTGACTAAATAAAGAGATTAGAGGTATAGGTTGTGGCCACAATTTGATATCCCTAAGCGATTTTACCTCTTTACATCGTAACATCTTCTTTTATATGAATATGCTTCTTAAGTTGATCATCGGAGAATGTTTCAGTCGTTTGCAACAACTTCTTTTGATAATCATTCCAACTAGAGAGTTATTTTGCTATAATTACCCCCACTCATACTGACTAAAAAATCTCCACATCATGATCTGAAGTTTGGAAACTAAGACTTGAAAATCAAGTTGATCAATGAGAGAAGTACCATTACTAAAAGAAAATTCGAAAATAGATACTAGGCTAATAATAATAGTTATGACCATGTCTCATAACTGATATTTCTCATAACCATTAACCATTAAATAATTGATATGCTAAATTTAGAGGAGAAGTAATGTATTTATAAAGTAATTTTAGTCATATTTTCATGAGTCATAACTTTTAACTGTGACTATTCACTAATAAATAGTTATGAGTCTATAAGTCATAACATTTAATTATCACTATTCCCTGATGATCACTCATGAATCCACAAGTCAAAAATTTTTATTAATGATCAATCATATTTTCATAAGCAATTATGTTCCACAAATAATAATAACTTTTTTATGATTATAATTTTTTACTAATATCTAGGCATCTTTCAAATCAAAATAGACTATATTTCTTAGGAAAGTTTTAAAAAAATAACATTATAATTATAAAACTTTATCTCTTTTAACATTTCATTTACAAATTATCTCTAACAAAGGACAATGTTACAGGTTTTACATAGGAGATTGTTGTGTATTTGTTTGATTTTTTTTTAAATTTTATTTTGTACTTACTTATTTGAGATGTGGTATATTTTTTTGTGATTTTATATAAATTTTATTAATTATTTTTTGATAAACTTGCCAATTCTTTGATTCTTTTTTTTAATATTAAAAGAAAAAATTGAACACGGTTATAATTGTAATGATACTGACTATATTTTTAATTAATAAATAATATCTTATTTAAAAAATAATGAAAAATATCATCATATTATTTATATTTCATAATTTATATCTTTTATCTTTTTTATACTTTTTTATATTTTCAACTAATTTTATTTGCTTTAAAATATCATACCACCATTCTAAATAAGAAGTTTCGATAATAATTAATATGTATTGGTTATGCGAGTAAGTTATAAAATGTAAAATTATGAAAATTTTTATCGAATATGTATTAATTTTCATAAGAAATTATTGTTTAAGGCGATAAAAGAATATTTTAAAATATATAAAATTTATTATAAATTAAAAAATATGAATATTTTGATATAATTTTTTATTATTTTTCCTTTTAAAAAATATTTTAGGTTTTTGTATACATGACACATCAACGTCATTCAACTCGCATTCTGTCTTTTGGTGACTTCATTCAAACCGCAGAGTAAAAAAGAGTAGTACATTTATCTGTGACGTCGCATACGTTTGCGAAATGATTAAGAGTTACTATCATTTAGAGTAGACAGCTAAGCAAAAGTTTGAAATAAAGGTGATACAGCTAAATAAGTACGGAGTCTGCAAGTGGGGTGGATATAAGATATAGAAATAATATTATAAAAAAATAATGTTATAATTTTTTAAGAAAATATTTAAAGATAATAGATAAAAATTATATGGACTATTTTGAAGAATTTTAATTTTTTTTTAAAAAAATATTTTTTATTTTAAAGTGAAGAAGAGGCCTACTCTCATCAAATTCATCCTTCCATAAATAAAAGTTCAATATTTATCAAATATAAAATTTATTTTATATTATATATATGTTTATTTATTGTATAAATATTTATAATTACGTCTCTAATGAACTTTTCTCTTTATAACCTTTTCACCTTTTTCTTTTTGTAATTATACAAAAAGGAAAAAGTCAAAAAGTAACAAAAGAAAGTTTATTTAAGAGGATAATAAGCACTACAACCAAGGGCGTTGATCGCTAGTATTATATTGCCCACCAACCTTTTTCTGCATCAAAATGGACAAAAATAGAAACGTTTGTTGAAGATACCTTTAGAAGCTATTGAAATGCAACCAGCTAAATTAACTTTCAACCCTTATACCTAACAACAATAAAACCAGTAGTTATGGAAAATGTGGTAAACAGATAAGGTTGGGCAATCTAATAGGATCCAGAAGAATTTGCGAAGCCCGAGTGACCCTTGGAATATGGTACAAATGGTTATTTCCATAGACAAAAATTAATTATCTAAAAAAAAGTGTACTATTATTCTTCTAATTCTTAAATAATACAATTATTGTTTAATAAAATTAATATTCATTATGTCTCCTTTTATCGGTTTATTTTAATCGAAATTTTTATCTCAATTTATCTATCTAGTTAGTAAATTAAAACGATATTAATTACTATTTTTTTCACAAATATCTCTTTTTAATACATTAAGTATTGTATTGTTAAACGAGAATTATTATTAAATGAATTGGTCTTGTATATTGAGCTGTTGACAGCAGTTCTTAATGAATTGAATCTTAAAAGAATTCCGGTAAGTGGTTGGGAGGATGTTAAAAATTTATCTTTCTATATTTTATTAAGGTTTTTTCTTTTTTGGAAAGTGTAAAATGGGTGTTTCAATGAGTTTCGATCGCAATGTTGATTTTGGAGTTTTGATGCTATTGAGCGAATGAGACCATAGATGTTCCTACAATGTGAATTTCTTCCTTTTAATTTGCATTTTCCTCTACTTTGTTTAATCTAAACCGTTGAGTTACATGGGTATTCATTAAAAAAATAAACAAAGGTTGAAGTCTCGCGTGCATGTCATATGTCAACTTAAAAAATTTCTGATATTACTACTATTGATAAGCAAAGAATATGCTTTATTCTTTTCATAATTGTGAGTTTGGAAACTCAGTTCAGTGATTCAGTTCCTCCAACTCATTTGGAAACTCGATTTCTGAAGCTCAACTTCGACAGAATCAAATCCCAAATGTTCTTCAACCCGTAGACATTCTGCCTCTTCTTCTATGTTCAAGCATTTGAATAAATACAAATCTTAGACTAAGTCAACTTAAAAAATTTCTGATACTACTACTATTGATAATTAAAGAATATGCTTTATTCTTTTCATAATTGTGAGTTTGGAAACGCAGTTTAGTGATTCAGTTCCTCCAACTGATTTGGAAACTCGGTTTCTGAAGCTCAACTTTGACAGAATCAAATCCCAAATGTTCTTCAACCCATAGACATTCTGCCTCTTCTTCTATGTTCAAGCATTCGAGTAAATACAAATCTCAAACTAAGTCACTTTCTGATGAAGATGAAGTGACGTATCCTGAAGTCACTTCAATCTAAGTCAAATCCCAAATGTTCTTCAACCCATACACCTTATGACTCTTCTTCTATGTTCAAGCATTTGAGTAAAGACAAATCTCAGTCTAAATCACTTTCTAATGAAGACGAAGATGATGAAGATGAAGAAAGCTTCGAACTTTGTATATGGAGAAAACTTTAGTAGAAAAATAAGGCTTAAAGGGAGTTCAAAATTTGGGGTCAGTACAACAAGTTCCAAATCCTCGAGTTTTTCGAATATGGGTTTAGAAAAGGGTTTAGAAAAAAAATTTAGAATTTGGGTTTCACTTATCTCCTGAAAGTTAAAATTTTTCATCTTCCAAGAAAGCTCTGGACTTAGATTGAGTAAAATGTCATTTTTTGCTGCATTTCTTGCACATCAATCCAAATAGAAAAAGAGACATATCGGAAATTTGCCAATAACGCGGCTAGCTCTAGTGGGGAATAAAATTATGTTATTTCTTTCATAACCTGAATACTTGATTTTGGTTATCAATTGTTCAAGCATATTTTCCACAGTCATATCTTTCTTTTTTCTTTTGCCATGGATCATGCTTCCTCTTTAAACTCCTTTTCTTTTACATCTAATTCTTATTTGCAGAAAGAGAAGGGATAAAACCAAGTGGCAGCAGGAATTCGGTTGGCCAGAAAGAATTAAATGAGGTCATCTTGATTTTGGTATAATTTTCTTCTCCTTCTTCTCCAATCCCCACCTGGTTCTAGTGATTCTAGAGGTAATAATCATATTGATTCACATATTTGCTAAAATTTTGTGATGCTTCCTAGTTAGAGAATTGATACTATGAAGGGTTTATCTAAATGTACACTGGTTATAGTAGTATTGCTTGAAAAATATATACTTTGTTGTGGCATAAATTATTGAATTCCTTCAATTAACAAAAAAAAAAAAAAAAAAAAACTATTCCAATATAAGCATCAAGTAGAAATGTTATCCAAGTAATCAACAACTCCCTGTACTACTGTAGGATCACATTTTAGCTGAGTCTGGAGTTGACCTTCTCTTTGTAGTATTACTTTCTTCATATGTGGGATTTGGTTTTTTTTTTTAACCTTTTATCTCCATGATTTTTCTCATGCATGACTGCAATGTTATAAAAATATTATCAGATTCCACACTTGGATAAGTCTTAAATGAATCCAGAACAGCATTAAGTAGATCATCAACAGTTTTAGGTGTCTTTTTTTCTTGTAATGCCTGAATAACTCTGAAAAATCTAAGGTCCAGAACATTTAAATCTGGGGAGTTTGTGGGCTGACATATCAAATGAATAGTCAATCTCATTTGAGCAGCTGCTTGACAAAATTCCACACCATCTATTGCAATATGAGTTCGGGCATTATCTTGTTGAATATATATGGGATATTGTAGATCACCTCTTGGCCACTTTTCTTTGATAGCAGGTAGAAGTTTTTCGATTAGGACATTTCTTATAGTTTCTCTCTTTACTGAAGTCATCAATTTTGTTTCCAATGTTCCTGCAGCTCTGTTAACACTTCTTCTTTTAGCTGGCTCTTGATTAACAAATGGGAAAATGCCACTTTTTCCAAAGAATACTTCATTTCCGCATGCATCAAATCGTGGACGAGCTATGCCAGCCAAGAACATGACCTTCCCTACAAAATTCTTACTTTTACAATTATGCAACGGGTCTTCCTCTTCAAAAAGCAAATAATAACACTCCTTCTTTTTTGACATGTAGAACCATTTCTCGTCTATATGAATAATGTTATGCATAGCTGTGAAAGTAGGATCACGGGGAATGCTGCCACTGTCCAACATTGAAAAGCAAAATTCCAACCTAGATCTTTTGTTTTCTTCTTTTAGAAATGGTTTTATAGCATTTGTATGACGCCAAATGACCTTCTTCTTTAAAAGTCTAGCCACTGAGCTCTTACTTTTGTTCAAAGCACAAGCTAAAGATCGATTAGTTGTCCGCTTAGCTAAAGGAATGTTGCCAAACTGAATTAGGCCAATCTGTACTCTTTTGCATCCACAATTTGTTGTCTTCTTATGATGCGCATCACCTTTTTTTCCTTGTTCCCAAATACGGTTGACAGTCTTTGTGGAGATTGAATATAATGAAGCCATTTTCTTCTTTGCACCTCTTTTCAATTTCCCATCAATATTGGTTTCCAACAAGAGCTGATAAATTATTATGCGTTCTTGATTACTTACAGCTTTCAGTTTTCGTCTTGATTCTCTAAATTCCATATGTGCAATGTCATTAGTCATACCATCTCCCATATGCACTTTTGTTACAAAATGTAAAGCACTAAATTAATAAAATATCTAAATAAAATAGAAGCATGATAGATTTGAGCAGAAAAATTCTTGTGAAATTTTGGACTAACATGATGAATTCAAGTACCAATTTCTCAGTAGATATATAAAATTATAGATGCAGTAGATAAAATGGGAGAAATCATAATGAAGCCTTCTGATAAAGATGACGATAACATATCTAGGTTGCTAAGCTTAATTGGTATAGATTATGCATGAAGAAAATAGAAAAACCTATCTAGGCTAGATGTTATAGTATTATTATTAGTGAAAATTTAGAGTACTTTGCAATCATATTAGTTGAAAACCAAAACAAAAAAAAAAAAATGACAGTAGCACACCTTACACATAAAAAAAATAGAAAGATCAAAAGAAAGATATAGTACCTATGTTTAGGATTGGTTCAACTATTTCCATGCTATTTTTTGTGTTGACAACATCTTCTACATGTGGCTCTTTGTTTAAGTCAAAGAGAAACTGACTTGATGATCTCTCATTTGCTTCAGACATGGGATTGAGAATATCAGCAGCAAAACACTCTTCTGGAAAAGTGTTAATATCTGGCAATTGAACACTCGAATAATTTTTGTTGAATGCCACCATCAAAAGTGTTTGAATATGTAAAAATAGAGTATTCAAATGGAGTATTTAAATCCATATGTTGAATGCCACCATCTTCTAGCAACTGAAATGGAGTATTCAAATCCATTTCATGTAAATAAATTTGATGTTTTTTTCTTAATTTAAAATGCAGCTGTCTGTCTCTTTCTTCTCATGACTGAAAAAATACAGGGGTGTTGTGTGTATATGGATGAATTCGTGTATGTTGAGTTGATGTGAGCCTGACCTTTGGTTTTTGAAATTTTTTTTTTTTGGTGGGAATGTAATTCAAAATTTGTGGAGGAAATTTTAATCTTGAAATTCAATTAGCAAGCTGCCAGCTAAATTCTTTGTGCCCGTCCAATATCAAATTAGCTTTTGGGAATTACTTCTGTACTTTAGTGGGAAGTGGGAAATGTCATTTAAACACATGAAGTTTTGAAAGTTTTGGAATTTGATTACTCATTAATAAAGTGAGAGATTATTTGAGGGTATACTAGAAAATATTAATTAACTAATCAAAAAATCTCATTTTTCTTAAAATGCGTGAATCTGTTAAAGTGGACAGATAAAAGGGAATAGATGAAGTACATGTTAAATAAATTCTAACATTTATAATTTAAATTTAAAAAAAACTAAATTATCTTTATTAGAAATTATAAAATTAGTTTGATAATTAAAAATAAATTAATATTATGATTTAGTTGAATAATAAATTATGAAAGTACAATTAAAAATAATAAATATATTATAAAATTATGAGTAATAATAATTTTTTTAAAAAAAGTTACTGTATTTAAAAATGAAGAGAATCTCATTTAAAACTCGTTACTTCCTCCGTCTATAAATAATTAGTCTAATTTTCTAATTAATTTGTCCAAAAATAATTGTCCACTTTTTAAATGTAAGTTGTATTTATTTATTTTTCAATTTTACCCTTAACACAATTTTCTATCAATTAATTAGTATTACAATTACACATATTAAAGTTATTTTAACCAACAATGAAATCACGTTATCCTATAAAAATAGTCAAAAGTATAATTTAATGAGGTGACATAAGTGAAAAGAAGACTCTAAAACAAAAAGTCCAAAATCGGGTGGGAAGAAAAGAAGACTTTAAAACAAAGATTGGGAAGAGAGACAAAGGACATGGGTGAGAAGAGGGAGACAGATGCAATTATTAGAGTGATATAATTAAAAGAGTGGTATAATTCAAATTAATAAGGTAAGAAAGATAATAAAAATATTTCAAAAGGTAAAATTGATATTTTAATCATTTTTACTAGAGAATTTCATAATTTCTTAATATGAGTAGTCTTTACAATTAGACTAATTATTTATGGACGAAGGAAGTATTTAACAATGTTAAGTCATCATTAACTATGGTTTTGATTTTTTTTTTTTTAAGTTATCATTAACTACTTATAACTCAACATGTAGATATAATATAATTACTCCCGTACGATGCTATGTATTTAATGTACCTACTAGGATCGATCATTTTAGTGCAATTCTTTTGTGATTGAAGTTAAATTGAGATGAAATTAGGAGACGGAGGTAGTGTTTGTCCTATTAAAAATTTTTAAAATTCTATATATTTTTTAAATTTTCTAGAGTGATTTTTTAAAAAAAAATTTTAACTTTCACTTTCTTCTTTCTCAAAATTCTTTAATTTTATTGTATTATTTCATATAAATTGTCTTTCAACTTTAAATTTTTTATTTTCTCACAAGTAAAGAGCCGCATTTTGAACATAAACTGAGGCCTCCATGCAATAATGATTATGAATGGAGATAATGATTATGATTATGGTTAGAATAGAGAGGAGAATCTTAATTGAAAAAGGGGGAAGCCTACGATTCAGCCAAACCCCCCAAAAAAAAAAAAAGAAGCCTACCAAAAATATCTAAACGCAGTAGTAGTTTGAATTAGGTTTGAGGCATGCAACAACGGGACACACTGAAAGACAGACAATAGTCTTTGTCTCAAGGCTCAACCACGCCCCCCCCCCCCCCCTCCCGCGCTCCGCCCCCCCAATAAAAAAAGGGTTTGTCGACGTCACACACTACTAAAAGCATTCAACAGAAAAGGTCGTTGAACTGGACTCTGGTGGCAACTCTCGTAGCTGTATATAATTTCTTTTTATAGATTTGTATATTAAATTTGATGTTTGCCATCTTTTCCTTTTTTTGCCCCTCAAGAGCAATAAATGCAGACATGGAACCAAAATGGGATAAGAGAAATGTAGACCACTGCTTATATTGGTGAATTGAATGCCCTTAGACCATTTGCAGACTCACGTATGGATGGATGGAAATTTAATGGCAGATTTTGCCCTTCAAATTTTGTCTAGTGTTAATGATTTTTTTTTTCATCTTTGTACTACAAAAAAAAAAAAAAATTAATAATTTTCAGGATCCTGGAATTTGTGATGCATTAGCCTTTGTTTCTATTTTTGTTTCACAACAAACACATTAAATTGAAAAATCCAAACTTCTACTGGCAGAATGTTGCTTATCTGAGGGGAGAAAATGAAGTCTATGCGTCCAAATTGTAATTAATCTTTTTTCTTCTTAGTTTCCTTGGCCCATAGAATATTAAACTTATTATTTCATGGAGAAAACAAAATTGGAAGGAAAATATATTAATTCCTTTAATTACTAAATGGGTTCTTGTATTTTATCATATACTTCATCTATTAATCTAATAAATGTCATTTTATGGAGATTTTTTGTTCATTTATAATTATCTGTTATTTTTTGGAATTAAAGATGTATTTATTCTAAGGGAAAACAGGAAAATGGTCTGGCCAAGAGAGAAAATGAGGAAAACGTTTCTCAATTGGTAAAAACTGAAAAGAATATGGGAGGCTTCCGATACAGGGTTTTTCCCCAAAGGTGGATTGCTTTGACTGGTCATTGACCAAGCCGGCGGCTGTGGTAGTAGAAGGAAAGTTTGTTGTGTGAAAGGAGCTTCTACATTGGAAGGGCCAAATCGGAAGAATACTTCCAGTATTTACCAATTACCACTGTCTACATCCACGTGGTGCCTTTCAATCCATTTGTCCTCAGCTACTACATCAGCATCAAACATTGCTTTTTATTTATTTATTATTTATTATTTTTATCTTTATCAAGTCACGAGATGGAAGAAAGAGTCAATGACCATATTACCCTTCAGACTTTGAAACTGGAATTAGCAAAGTTGTTACGATGAATGGTAATTATGTATTAAAAAATAAGATAATTTTAGTCATATCCCTCATAACGCAAAACTTTTAAGTATACATAATGAATGTTTTAAGAGTGATTAATTTGACTCTGTGTAAACAAATCAAACAGTCAACTAACCTTTTGGGGTGGGCATCTGACTTTCCTTGGATATTCCCTACACTCTACCCCAATAACAAGTATGAAGATGGCAGAAATGGAGAAGAAGGTGGGGATCAAGTATGAAGATGGCTTATGCTTTTGATGGAGTTGCAAAAAAAATAGGGATGGAAAAGTTAGTGAGTTGCACAGGAATGAGAAGAAGGCTTTTTTTTTAAAATTTTTTTTCTTGTTTTGATTATTTTCCCCTCAGAGATTCTGAAACGTGTAAAACACGTGACTTCTTTCCCCAAAAATCATCGTTTGGAGTCGTGGTGGGACATAAAAGAATAAAAAAATAATTATGCATATAAAAAGGTAAAATTAATATTTTTAGTTACAATAAAAAATTTAAATAGTTACACGGTATTATCGACTGTTTTTAATAAATAAATAAATAAAATTTTCATTTTCATCTCCAATCTTTTCGTACTGTGCCTTCAATTCTCGCTCTCTGTCCACCACTACATTTCCACCACCTTCCAATGTCCACGTCCTCTATGTTCTCCAACTTTACTGATACTTATACTCTTCCTACTCCTCCATCGTTCTTTACTGCACTACCATCCCCCTGCAATGCCGATAATGACTTTTAAAACTTCATGAGTTATTATTTTTTTTGGGATCATTTAGAGAGAAAAATATAATAAGTAACTTGCTAATTAAACTATGCCAAAATGTTGGCTAAATCCCAAATATGGATTCACGTAATTTAAATGGAGATTTGTTGTAGTCAAGGTATTAGAGATAAGTGATTATGGATGAATTTTTTTTTTATTTTTAAAAAAGAGTTTTAAGTTTGGAAGCTTGAACTATAAATTTACACGTTCTTAATGTTGAATTTGGGTTCTACACTAGAAAGAAAAGAAGTCATTAGCATTTTTAGACAAATTAAAACTTCTCCCATCGCATCATTAACTGATGTAGGATTTTATATATAATCTACAAAATTCAACCTTCTATAGTTAAGTCTTTACTAACATTTATTTTAAAGTTGATCAATTAGTTTTTAACTAAAAGAGTATTATTGATCACTTCAAAATATTTGCAAGGCAAGATTGAGAGTTTTGTGTTATGAGGTGCACGATTAAAAATGTACACTATTTGAAGAGTCTAATCGTCAATAATCCAAATTGCCATTCAAATGTAACCTGGTGAACATATACGAATTCCTTTGCTCAAGCGTTTTCTGAAATGACTGGGAGTAAGGCGTTGTAGGTAACTTTTTAATTCGAGAAATTCTTATGTGAGCTTGGTCTACAATTTCACATGAGGATTAGATTTATCAGAGGATGACACCTGTTATGACTAATTATTTTATTACAAATTTAATTTCTTTTTTTTTTGGCTTTTTCTTTTTAGCTTCAATCATGGTTAATTCTTAAGTGAACCCGTCACCTAAAAATTTGGATTCTTTTGCCAAATTCAGCAAAACATCAAATCACGCTCCCTCTTTACTTTTCACTTCTCTCTCTCTCTCTGCCCCTCTTGCCAGACCCCCTTCTCCTCTCTCCCTTTCTTTCCATCATTATATTCATAGTATCGGCAATGTCAACCAAATTCTAGGCATCTTCACACACACACACACACACACACACACACACACACACACACACACACACACACTCTCTCTCTCTCTCTCTCTCTCTCTCTCTCTCTCTCTCTGTCGGACTTCCTCCTCCCTTTGTCTCTCTTTCTTTTTGTTACTATGTTTATGACAGCGGGAATATCAACTGGATTGTAGGCAATGCCCGGACTCCCCTATTTAGAAGCACCTAACGGAGTTCAAAAGGAGCAAAAAACTGTTCAAGAAGGCACATTATAGGAAAAAAAAGAGCCCACAAGGAAGACGAGCCTACCTTAACTTTCAAAGGCAGATCTGGTCCTAAAAAACACCCACATAAAGCCTTGAACTTGGAAGTAGAATGCACTAAACATGCTACAACATAGGGAGAAGAAGAGTGTAGCCATGTGTGGCAAAATTTTTTGAAGATTTTGAGGGTTTCAGCCACTTAACCTATAAATACTCTTTTTCTTTGAAGATAACAAAAGGAGGCAAGAGAAAATACAAGAAAACTTTGAGAAAACCCCTTAGAATCACAAGAGAAGATCAAGAAGAAAAGATCCAAGATGAATTGAAGAGGAAAAAAGGGCACCAAAAAGAATATTGCAAAGAAGATGAAAGATCCTTGTCTATGAGTTTTTCCTTTTAATTCTTTGTAAATTACTTTTGTGGTTGCTAAAATTATTTGATTTGAGTTGTCATTAAAGGGTCGTACCCTATATACTCTTGTATTTGATTATTATTATTATTATTATTATTATTATTATTATTATTATTATTATTATTTTGAGTAATTTATCTTGGGTTTTGTTGATTGGATTGAATTTTTAGGTAATGCTCTTATATTGAGTTTGAGAAAGAATGTATAAGATGAGTTCCCTTTTATTTTTATCCAATAAATTTATTTTCCCTTAATGAACTCGAGAAAGAATTTAGGAGAATTTAGAACTTAGTGATAGATTAGGTTATTAGGGTCACCTAGAGATAGGGATCCTTCAGCTTTTTGGCTTAGGTTTTGATTTCTCTAACTTTATGCATCATTGAGTTTGATTTGTGTGAATAAAGATATCCTTAGGTTAGGCTTAAGAGTAGGAGATTCATTATTTGAGAAAGAGTGAATTTCAATTTATTTGAAAAATTTTGCTAATACTTGAATTAGATATTGATTGGTTGAATGATGGTTGATGCTTAGATATAAATGGGGATTTCTCTTTAATTGCATGACAAATCTCCTTTTTTCATACTTTAATTTTGCCTTGGTGATTTTTTAGTTTTGTCTTGAAATTTGGGTATAGCTTTCTTTGTGATACTCTTGGCCACTTGATTTGTGATAATTAGTTGTTTATATTTCTTTATTTTGATTAATTGGACAATGAAATTTGAGAGAAAATAGTGGTAGTTGGAGTTCTATCCTTGGGGATCTTCCATATTTACCAACTATACTTTATACTACATAATGGGTATACTTGCTCAAAATATTTGTATATGTGAGTTAAATTGGTATTTTATTTTAAAATTTGGTTGAGTGTTGGATCTATCTTGTTTACATAGCACAAATCACACCTAAGCACACACAACAATAAGTTTTTGGCGCCATTACCAGGGATTATGTATCAATATCACAAAACCACTTGAATTTCATTGATTCAATTGTTATTTTAGTTTGTTTATAGTTTTTAGGTTTATTTTTGTCAGTAATTTGATAGTTTATGCTTTGTGAAGATACTTTGATTTCATAGACTTTCATTTTGTTTTATTGATTTTTTGTAGAGAATTTAGGCATTGACTTTTTTTTTTTTTTTTGTTATAACTTATCATGTCTTATTATTACATATGTTATTTTGATTTGAGTATAGTAGAGTTTTCTTGGTTTTACTTTGTAGGAAATTTTTCGTATGTATGCATAGAAGAGATTTGGGTAAGACATTTGTTGATTTTGATAGTAAAATAGAAAGAACCTTTAGGAAGTTGTGTAGAGAACAAAAAGAAAAAGCCTTAAAAGCCTTTGAGCAGTCAAGTACTTCATGAGAATTTGGTTTAAAAATGGAAGTTAACGAAGGTGGAAATAGAAATGGAAGAAGGACAATAGGTGATTATGTTAGACCTACTTTTTTTGGATGCAAATTCAAGTATTGTGAGACCTAGAGTAGATACCAACAATTTTGAAATCAAGCCTAATTTTATCTAGATGATTCAGCAGATGATTCAATTTGATGGTTCATTGGATGACGACCTTAATACTCTTTTAGCCTCTTTCTTAAAAATTTGTGATACACTTAAGCTAAATGAAATATTAGAGGATGCAACTAGGTTGAGGTTATTTCCATTATCTTTGAGGGATCATGTGAAATCATGGTTGAAATCATTACCTACCGGTTCCATTACCACTTGGGAGCAATTGGTTGAGAAATTCTTTGCTAAGTATTTCCCCCTTGCTAGAGTGGCTAAGCTAAGAAATGATATCTTTTCATTCTCTTAATTGGATGGAGAAATAATTCATGATGCTTAGGAAAGATTTAAGGAATTGATTAAAAAATATCCCTAACATGGTTTTAACCTTAGGTTGCAAATGCTAACTTTTTACAATGGATTGAATTTCTCTTCAAAACAAATGGTGGATGCATCTTCAAGAAGAACTGCTTCATTTAAAATCCTAGAAGAGCTTTTTGACTTGATGGAACACATCTTTTTGAACAACAATTCTTGGGGGATGCAAAGATCAAGAGCCAAAATTCAAAAAATGTATAATGTGGATACAATGGCATCGTTGGAAGCCAAGCTAGAAGTCCTCACCAGGAAAATGGATAAAATGAATATAGGACTTCAATAACAAGTAATGAGTAGTGACTTTTGTGGTAGAGGGCACCCAAATCATGAGTGACAAGGAATGGAAAATGGGAATAAGCTATGTGAGCAAGTAGACTATTTGGGCAATCAAAGACAAGATAATCTATTATTTGGCAATACCTACAGTCCTAATTGGAGGAATTATCCGAACTTCTCTTGAGGAGGTCAAGGATAAGGCCAAATGAGACCCCAAGCTGGACAACCTAACTTTGCTCAAAGACCACAAGTACCCTTACTTTATCGTGCACCTCCTCCACCTCCTCAAGCCCAACTAAAACCATCTTTGGAAGAACTTGTTACAAAATTGGTCAACTCCAGGGACAACTGTTTCCAAAATGTTAAAACTTCAATGAGAAATTAAGAGGCATCCATCCATAATCTTGAAAATTAAATTAGATAATTGGCTAAGATACTTTCTAATAGACCTTTGAGAACCATGCCAGCCAACACAAAAGAAAATCTATGTGAAGGGCATGGAAAAACTTGATCCTTTCACTCTTCTCTATGCACATGAATGATGTTAATCTTAGAGTAGTTTAGTTGTTCATTTTTTATAGCTTTGTTTCATCTTTAGTCATGTTCATGTTTATCTTATGCCTATGTTATGTCATTCTCATTTGAGTTTAGTGATTATAAATATTATTTTTAGTACTTTATTTGTTTTAAATTCACATAAAAAAAGTGGTTGAATTGTGCATTTTCTAGAAGTGCATGGCGTGATGGACTTCATGATCCGTGGCACCATGCCTTTTAAAACTATGGAAAAATTGAAAGTTCTGAGATATCACATAGCTGTGCAAGTCATGCACAATGTCGCCATGCATTCAGATGAACAAAAACGTTGTTGTTTCAATTATAAATTTCATTGCATAAAAATGCGCACGATACCATGAACTTCATACCCTATGGTGCCATGCATCTGCTCATAAGTCTAATGACATCATTTTAATTTTAGGTCTCAGAGTTTTGAAGGTTGACGACGACATGCAGGTCATGGCTCATGGTGCCGTGCAGCTTCAAATTCTAGAAAATAACAACTATTCTTTTGTGTCAATTCCCTTTACAATCATTAAAAACCCCAACGACAACTACACTATTCCTATCCATTCTATCTCACCGTACATCAATCCCTCTTGACCATAGTTCAAGTCATCCGTACAACAAAAATTCTTGCCAAATTTAACCCATTTACCAATTCTAAACTCACAGTGGCATCTCATTTTGGCCATCGACAGCTTCAAAGCCAGTAGTTAGGGCTTAACGATTAAGCTCTTTATTTGGGTTATTTCTGAACTTTAGGCTTCTACTTACTTGGATAAGTTGATTAATTTGATTCTATTGTTTGATCTATTGGTGTTGTGTTCAGTGAGCTACTTGGCTGATTTAGTGAGTTGGTTATCACTACTTTAGGGCTGGTTAATTGAACTATTTTTAATTGAATTGGAGGATTATCACTGCTTGTTTTTTTATTATTATTGCTTGGGTTTGGTGGTCAGTAATGAGGTGCTATTGATATGAGCTGCATTGAGCTGTATTGGATTAATTTGTTTGATTTGGTGGATTGAATTTTTAATTGATTAAGTTGAATTTGAGCCTTTAATTTATAATGTTGAGGACTATATTATGCATTTGATATTATTGAGTTGAATGAAGTGAATTGTGGTGCTTAACTATTGCTATTGGCTGATTGTTACTGAGTTGTGATATTGAGTTTTTGAGAAATATATGTGGAGCTTTTGTTGAGCTACTTCTGCTGAGTTGTGTTTGATTTTCTACTGAAATTGTGAATCTAAGATTGATAAGTTGTATTGGATACATTGGGAGATTGTGGTTTGATTGAAAAGAGTTGAGTTTCATTGTAGAGTTAGTGTTGTGATCAGTAGAAAGAAGATTAAGGGTTTGGAGTTGTGTTTGTTTATTGCTTGGTTGATGTGTGAATTGTTGTGGCAATTGTGAGGAGGATTGTTTGATTGAGTTGTTAAGCGTGGGTAGTAATAGTGTTGGGAATATTGAAACTTGTGTTGAACAATTGAGGTGATTATGGTTTGATTGTGGTGGAGTTGTGACTTAACTGGAAAGTGTTAAAGGACTTGTTATATTTAATTATCTCTTTCTTTCTCTTCCTTTCCTTCTCTTCCTTATACATTTCACATTCTCTTTTCTTATCCTATACTATTCTATGGCCCCCAAACATATAGCTACCAAATTGCTTTCTAAGAGGAAGAGAGATAGTTCTTTCACATCTTAGCCTCAACTCTTCAATAACGACAGGTTTGTCAGTGCTGAATGCAATGAGTGGTTTGAGAAGAAGAAGAGTAGAAAAATCATTATGCAGAGGACTAATAATCCAATGTTGGATCATGAGCTGAAAGTCTTACACCTTTTTAGGCAATTAGGCTGGGGGACTATACTTAGATTGAAGGGTAAGTACTATCCTAATTTGGCCAAAGAATTTTATGCCAACATAGATGCCAAAAAGTAAAATAACTTAAGAAATATTAACACGACAATGAAGGGGATTCCCATACACTTGTCGAGGGAGTTGTTGGCAACCATCTTGGGCGTGAGAGATGAGGGGACTTGTGTTGAGATTAATACCCACAATAAGCATGTGGGTCAGACAGTGAGTGGATGTTCATGATGTTAGGGCTAAGCTCCATTTGGTGTATCGCCTAGCTGGATAGGCTGAGGTCCTATATGTGACTGACCTTCCCCCTCAGTAAATTGGTGGTTTATCTGTTGGGCTTTAATGTAGCCCTAAGAGCGAGTGGGTTTAATAAGGGGAGGATGGTAGACAAATATCTGTTACACAAGTTTATCCACTCTCAGTCTGTCCCTTTAGCTTCTTTGATCATCTTCTTCATGTGAGATGTTGTTTTCTCTACCCACTCCTCCAATATAACACCCCATATATTCATATCGTAATGGACCTTATATTGTGGGATGTCGCCCCCTCTGATCTTCCTAGACAAAGGGTCTTTATAACGAAAATAACTTATAATATAGCGGAATGTTTTTCAAAAACATCACTTTAGATACAAGGACAACTGATACACAGAGCCATATAAAGAATAAGTTCTTCTGACCAAATACAGGTTGTATCCAAGTCCTCACAATCATCCTTGACATTATCTCCTGACTCCTTGGCACTTCCGGGAATCTTTTGATCGGGACTAGTCTCTAAAATTTGTCAAGAATAAAATTGTGTGAGTGCTAAATACTCAGTGAGTCCCTTGTGCTAGTGTTTATTGGAATATATGCTTTCTAAACTCTGATTATTGAATTTATTAATAAAATAATTTATTTTCAAAATTTGTTTGTGAATTTATATTTTATTTGTGCATGATTTTTGTTTAGAAAGGACCCATTGTGTTTAAGTAAGTGATCCATATGAATGGTAGTCTTTCACAGTAAGGTATAGATCACGGGTTACTTAACACATAAATGTTTGTTCTTAACCGATTGATGAGAATGAGAATCTCATCATGTTTAGGTTATTGTTTATGACTTTCAAATGGGGAATGGCTTACCTTTAGCCAGTGAGTAGTTCACTCACTTTATAACATAAGCGTATTTCGAATACATAGAATAAGACCTGTAACAGTGGTTTCTAAAAGTACTATTTACAAGAAACCCAAACTATAATTGCTACAGTATGGACTAATACTCTATCCCTTGAGTATGAGTTAGTGGTCTGACAAAGCTAAAAGCCTATATTTTGATATGCTGTAGTTGAGGTTCTTTCATAGAGCCGATATACTTGTATATTAGGTACATGTGACTAATTAGTTAAGACAGACTTATACAAGATAACTTTTGCACTATATCGCCCATTGTGACTGTTCAAATGATCTAAATATCCAGGGTCATGGGGAATATGACTTGGATGTTTACTTTAAGATAGCTCTTTTGGAAAGTGAAAACATTCTAGAAGTCGTGAATCATTAGACTAGAGGTCTAAAGATGGTAGATGTCTATTAGAGAGGTATTAGTACATTCCTCCTCTCTAAATGCACGGCGATGCATAGATGGGTATTTTAGTCATTACACATGTAGGTCGAAGACTTTGCTAACACGGCATTATCCTTGAGGTCAATATTTCTTTATGATGATATTAGAAAATATTTAAAATATAAAATATAGCTATTTATATAGTAGGGGTATTTTGGTCATTTTAATAGCCAATGTAATGTATCTTTTGGTCCTCGAAATTGCCCTTAAGTCCTGGCAGATTTGGGTTAAGGAATTGATCTTAATAATTATGTATTTTATTTTATTTTATTTAAGTAGTCTAATTTATTATTGGACTAGAATGAAATAAAAGGCTCGAGAAAGAGTCTATATTTTATCTAATTTAATTGGTTAATTAATTATTCAGGGCCTAAGACTCAAATTGAATAATTAAAAAATTAATCTAGGTATAAACTAGATAAAATGCGTGCTATTTTATATTGGTCTATTTAAGCTTGTTAATTTTTTATTGGGTTGTTTAATGAAGCTCAAAAAATAAATAATTGAGATATATTATTTATGGGTGATCAAGTCTACGAGTAAATAATTTTATCTGGCCCAATGAATAAGACCAAGGGTAAAATAAAATTAAAAAATATATATTAAATTTATTAATTAAAAAAAAAAAACACCGGATGGATCCCGTGTTTTTTGCGTGAGAGATAACAAAAAACATGAAATTTTTTGTTTGACTCTCTTGGTCTCTCTCTCTCTCTCTCTATGATTTGCATGAAATAGAGAAAAGTAAATCAAGACCAAAAACGAAAATAAGGAAGAGCAAAAGAAGTCAATGAAGCATTCACTGGGAAAAACTAAGAAGAATCCAATTCTGTGAGCTTCACCGGCAGAGGAAAGGGTACCATTTCTAAAGCTTAAAAGCTTCGCGTGAATGAGACGAAGTTGACGTTTACAAGGGTGTGATCCAATAGCTTCAAGCATCTTGGTACAGACATCTTGTTCAGTGCCAATAAGGTCATTCAAACACAGACGTAAGTTTTTTCGTTCTGTAAGCCTGCTTTTGGATTGATCATTTTTGCCACTTTCGTCTTTCAGTGTTTTCCTCAAAGAAACAACTGATAAAATTGAGTACTTTTTCTAGGGTTAAATAGTAAAGCAAGTAGCAACAAGACTTGTAAACAGGCATAATCATGTATCAGGAGTTCATGTTTACCCATAAATGCAGGTAGTAAAATCCATGTGCCCTTACTAGAAAAATCATGTTCCGGATTTCAAGAATTCAGGTAAAGCTGACGTTATTTCGAGAAAATTCATATACAAGAAATCAGGAAATTATGATTGGTTGTGAGAAATAGTGTTGAAATATTATTGGTCAAAGGTACACATGGCAAGATATGATTGGTTGAGAAAGGCTAGGTGACCTATGCATTTAATGCATAATTATCTTGAAAAATAAAATATTTTGGAAAAAGAAAAATAAATAACAAGTATCATCTTATTGTTGATTAGACAAGCCATGTGTTAACTCCTCATTGGTTGCATGAAAGTTCATGCAAGACTTCTCAAGAATTCTCTAGGAATTTCTACTAAATTCTTAAGGACGCCTAATAAGTTGCATGGACCAATCAAAAGACTCCAAGCCCTCAAGGCCATTTAATGCTTGTTTGACCAGAAAACTAAATCTTCTATAAATAGACGAGAGAGTGGCGGTGGAGCTATTTTGGACAGCTGAATTTTTGCAGCAAAACAAGAAGAGAAAAACAGCAAGAGAGAAGAATGAGAAAAAGGAAAGAAAAACAAGAGAAAAAGGAGAAAAAGTGAGAGAGAATTCTGAGAGTAAGAAGAAGAAAAAGGAGGAAGGAAGCTTGGTTGTTTTGTAGCTCAAAGATCACAAATTAGAAGTTAAAAAGCTTGTCTTCTTGAATCAAAGTTGCTAAAGAGATTATGAGAAGTAAATTGATGGGAATATTACATGGGATTATGCATGGTTTATGAAATGTGCTTGGAAATAAATAATTGAGCAAAGTTGTTTTGTTGACACATGTGTGCCAGTTGGGATAGCAGTTTGGTAATTGTATTCTATGTGTTAATTAAAGGTGATTTGAAGGTGTTTTTTAGAGTTAATGATTGCTGGATATCATTGTTGAATGGAAGGAGGGAATAAAGTTGGGAAATTAATGTGCTTGTTAAGAAATATACATAGATGTATTGAAATTAAAGATGCCAATTTTCTGGTTATGTTTTGATGGAATTACTGGTTTAAAGGTAACTGGAATTCAGTGAGTTAAAGGATGATTAAGGGACAAATGGAATGAATTAAGTGATATTTATATGCCATGGAAAAGGAAGAACAAAGATATATTATGATTTGCCGAAAAATGGATTTTATTTCAAAACATTCTAGGATGTTTCATAATCAGTAAATCTGGCACGTTTCTGGAAATGAGTTTGTCAAGTTTACAAGATTAAAATTAAGAATTCTAGGAGCATTTTGGTACAAATTTAAAGCAAATCGGATGTACAGATTGAAAGTTATGAGCAAAACAATTTAAGGTGTCAAAGCTAAAATTACAGAATTTTAGTTGAGAACAAGTAAATTCATGAATTGATTTTAATTGCGTTCATGAATTGAATGAGAAGCTATATGGGCTTATGAAAACCTTATATTCATGTGAGGAAGATGAAATAAGGATATAGAATTATTCCAAGTAGTATATTTCATTTCTAGAATGAAATGAAATATGAAGGATAAGGAATTTAATACATTCCTTATTAATATGAGTGAATATTCTAAATGCTAAATGGAGCATGGATTTTTGATACTTGTAATCGTTCACTTTAAGGAATCCGCGACGACATCAGGGATCCTTACGTAGTCGAGTAATAGGCTATACAAGGTGAGTTCCCTAAATACTTGAAAACCTAGCTTGTGCTAGTGATTTATGCAAATTGTGTTTATGCATAATGAATGCCTTTGGATTTTTTTATAAAACTTAGGTTTTTCTGTATTTAATATGCTCCCGATCTTGCTACGATTTTCTAGAAAAATGTGAGTCCTTTAATGTGTTGTATGACAAAAATTTTAGGGTGCAAATGTTTTGACAAAAATGAACTTTTGAAAGATTTGGTTTCTTTGAAGAAAATATGGTCTCTCTGATAAAATCTATGGTTTCATTTCACATCTAAATGACATGAAATTCGTGAGATTTATTCTTGAAAATATTCATTTTGACGAATAATGTTCTAAAACATGGCAAACACGAAAGTATGGCTTTAGATTTTTCTAAACCATCTTTGGTTTTCTTGAACGGGGAAATGATCATTATTTGAGAAAGAATGTAATTTTAATGAGAAATGGAATTTATTCAGTTGTGAATATTTTTCCACAAACAGTGGTTTATTTCAAAGCATTTTATTCATAATTATGAGTCGAATTGGCTTTTCTTCTAGTTTATTCAGCTAAACCTTATACTATGATTATGAGATGAATTCTTGAACAATGGCATAGCTCTGTTGGGAGAAATTATGAAAATGCCCCTTTATTTGAAATATGGAAATTATGAGTTTTATGGAATCATAGATGGCATTTCTTGAATCTAATTCTTTTTTTAGGGATAGAATTTTGAAATTCTTGAAAACTCTTTTGGGAAATCGGGTATGTCTAAAATGACATAAATGCCCTTGGGAATGCATTTTATCGTACAAGGACTTTTTATCCTTTTTCGTTACGATTTGGGAAATAATCTCTCGATGTGAGGTTTACTTTTGAGAAATGACAATTTTACCCCTAAAAACTATTTTCAATCTATTTCATCGGGAATGTTGGGATTTTTTTGGAAATTATTATATAGTAGACTGGGTTGCGATCCAGTGAAAATGTTGAGTACTCAGCAAGGGTTGATTATTGTACTAGTCTACATTAGAAATAGACGACCCCAAGTAACTTCGCGAGTTCTAGGAATTATCTTACTCCAAAGGGGGCGACAGGACTTTGAGATTAGCTGTCCTGGCTAGCCGTTTAGTACCTAGCATTTGCCTACCTTAGCAGATACACTTGAGGGTGTATATTGGTGTTTCACTGATATTGGCGGGGACACTAGTGTGATCACCTCTTGTCACCTCAATAGAGATTGACGTTCAAGAGTAGGACCTCTGGGCTTATGGTGGCAAGTAAAATACTCATTTATGAGGTGAGGGGCTGCGGTCACTTATTGATCCGGCTTGATACGATTGAATGCTAGACTTCAGGGCTGGGGTATTGCGAGATATCAACAACCAAAATGGTAGGATATGGTCCAGTACGAATAGGGAAGTTTTCGGCAAGTTTTTTGGGACTGGATCGGCCGATTAGACAATAAACCGGTCCTTCAAACGGTCCGGTTCGATCGTATAAGTCAGACAGGTCAAAAACCATGTTGGATAGTGCAAGTCGGACTAGACCGGCCGATTGGATCGTGAATCGACTAGTTCGATTGTAAACCGGGTAGTCTATTCTTAAAAAAAAAAAAGGGTGCAGATCTTGTAATTCAATCAAATTTGGAGCCAGATTATGCAATTCAAAAAATTTTGAGGCTTTTGAGTAAAAAAAAAAATTGTTGACCAACAAACACCCCCAATCGACAAATCCAATTTCTTCTTTCATTGTAGTTTCCATTTTTCCTTTCCTCCACATAGCTCCGACGTCTCTTATAGGCTTGCAGTGGCTTGCACTGCCTCTGCACCAACGTCAAGACTCAATAGACAAAAGGTATGTTTTGTGACTTTTGCCTGTGAAATTAATGGCTTTGAGCAAAGGCTTCAAGAATCAAGTCAATAGCCGCAAAGGCTCCTGTTGCTGCGTGCGTCTTCTTGAGCTATGAATGGAAATTTGTGCTTGATTTGCTACTAAGCTCTAACAATTTGTTTCTCATGGGTTGTTACCCCTTTCTATGTCGCCAATGATTTCTTCCTTTTTGGGGACTTTTTATCTTAACAACCCTCATTGATGCTATTGTTGTACTTGCATTTCTTAGCTAATACCATGCTTGGATTGTTGGAGTGAAATGGAAAAATACACTAATGCTGAAATTAGCTATTTGCTGCTTATTTATTTATTATTTTTTTGGGTGATAGAAACAGAGTTAAAGAATGACCAATTTGAATTGAATGAGAAAATAAATAGATATTTGGCAAATAACCAGTTAAAATCCACTTCAGGTGATCTACTGTTGCAATATTGTCTTTGGATATTTGTTTCAAGATGTATTTCTTGTTCCTGTTCTATCTTTTGGCAACTATGATTGTGGTTTTACGATCAGGAATCAGTAACTCAGTTCATGCCCTTGAGCTTGATGCCAAGTTGTGTGTATTTGTTTGTTAGTTTGGATGAGAAGCCGCATAGGAGGTTTTTTTTTTTTTAAGGGTGGTTGCTCTTCAATATTCCTATAATTTCTTATTTCTTCATTGCTCAAAAACCCCTTATTCAGTTGATTCTGTAGTTGGCCGTTTTATTTTGAATTGATCATACTTAAATTTGTGTATGATGTTTCTTCATGGCAGCAGTTGGGGTAGTGTTAGTTTTTGTTTATGTATATGATGTTGCTGTTTCATGGTTGTGGTTGTGTTGATGGTTTTCATTTTGTTTTGCTTTAACTGAGTCCATAGGAAGTTGAAAGTGTTTACTTGTGTGTTGAATGTTTTGTGGTGGTGGCAGCGGTTCTTATTGTTGTTTTTATGCTTGTGTTATTGTTTTTGTTACTAAGATTTGGCTGAGCATCTGAAGGCACATAATATTGTTATTTTGATGGTTTCGTGGTGGGATTGTCCTGCTTTAATTTAGCTAAAAAAAAAATGAAGGAAACATTGACAACCGATAAGGTGGTGATCATATTTCTTTTGAGTGAAGCAACTTTGGTATTTACACGCTATGATTGCATGAAGAGAGAATTGCCGGTTGATGAACACAATATCTCCCCTACATGCAATCAACCCACTCTTATTTCATTAATGCTTGATTTTTAATGCATTTTTCTGTCCTTGGGACATTGAGCTAGATTAGTTTTGTTTCTTTTGTAGGATTGAATTAATGAAAATGGATTCTTCAAAAAGTAGTTCAACTCCTCAATCAGCTGCTCCATCAGATAACAGTTCATGTGGGAGAAGTAAGTCTGACATTACTTGGAATCATGTAATTCAAAAGGTCATTGAGGGAAAGAATGTTTTGACTTGTTTGTATTGTGGTTTTATTGGGAAAGGTGGTGGAATATATAGAATAAAACAACATTTAGCTGAAAAAAAGGACAAGTTAGGCCTTGCCCACGTGTTCCACATGATGTGAAATTTCAAATGGAAAATTCTTTTGATGACATTGTTAGAAAAAAAAAGAGAGATTCAAGAAAATTTTGATTCTGAAAATCCTTATGGACCTAGTGTAGCAAACTTTGAAGGTGATGAAGATGTTCAAGAAATACCTCATCCAAATGATACTAAACCTCGTGACCACTTGAAACTTAATGCATCTCAAAAAGGAAAAGGAAGGAATTTAAGACAGATAAATGATTATTTTACACCAAGTACAACTTCTGGCTCTCAACCAACGTTAAAAAGTGTGCTTGCAAATAAAAAGGCGGTACATAGATCACATATGGAAGTTGCAAAATCTTTCTATGATGCTTGTTTGCCTATTAATGTTGTGAATTCTATCTACCACCAACGGATATTTGATGCTACATGTGCTATAGGGAAGGGTTTAAAATTCGCTCTTTCATCAATTGCAAGTTTCTTTGTTGAATGATGCAAAAAAAAGAAGTGTAGTTATTTGTTGATTCTATGAAAGATGAGTGGGAAAAACTTGGTTGCACTATAATGGGTGATGGTTGGACTGATAAAAGACAAAGGACATTAATTAAATTTCTAATTTACTGTCCTCGTGGAACTATTTTCTTAAAATCTATTGATGCCTCTGATGTTGTGAAAAATGTACAAACTTTGTTTGAGTTATTTAAAGAAGTTATTGAATGGGTTGGTCCGGCAATATGCTAATATTGTTCATATGGTGACTGACAATGGGGCAAATTACGTGGCTGCTGAAAAATTGGTTAATAATGCTTATCCATCAATCAGTTGGTCTCCATGTGCAGCTCATTGCTTGAATCTAGTGTTGCAGGATGTTAGTAAATTGAGTCATGTACAAATTCTTGCTGAGAAGGGTTCTGCAATTACTAAATTTGTGTATAATCATGGTTTTTGGTTGAGTTGGTTGAGAAAAAAAGAAAAGATTGGACTGAAATCATTCGTCCAGGTGCTACTAGGTTTGCTACCACTTTTATTACTCTTAATAATGTCTGTCAGCATATGCATGACTTGAGGGCTTTAGTGACTTGTAAGGAGTTTTGTGATTCTAAGCTTTATAGAGAGAATAAAACAAAGGAAGTGGTTGCAATCATTTTGGATAACAAGTTTTGGAATGATTGCCATGTTTTTGTTAAAGTAGTAGAGCATTTGATGCGTTTGTTGCGTATTGTGGATGGTGATAAAAAGCTATCTTTAGGTTATGTATTTGATAGCATGCATAGGGCACGTAAGGCAATCAAAATTCTATTCAATCAAAGGAAAAGGTATTACAAGGTGTATACTGATATCATTAAAAGAAGATGGGATATGCATTTGAAGAAAAGTATACATGCTACTGCATATTGGTTGAACCCTGCCTTTCAATATGACCGAGAAAGTTTTTGTGATAAACCTTATGTCATGAATTGTCTTATTGAGATCGTTACTAAAAAGACCACTAGGGTTGGAGTAAAATACTACAAGAGAGTATTTCATTCAGAGACTAATTAAATAGTTTTGGTTCTGATACTGCAAAAGAGACATACAAAACTTTTCCACCTAGTAATATTATTTCTTTCACTTTTATTTTTTATGTTAGTTATTAAATTGTTATTATATCATTTTATTTCATTATTGTTAATTCAATTATTAATTTTATTTCTTTTTAATAGATGAGTGGTGGAAAATGTTTGGTTATGGAGCACTAAATTTAAGGAAGTTGGCAATTCGTATTTTAGGGCAAACAAGTAGTTCATCTGGATGTGAAATAAATTGGAGTGTGTTTGAAAATATACACACTAAAAAGAGAAATAGATTGGAACATCAAAGACTGAGTGACCTTGTCTTTGTTCATTACAACTTGAAGTTAAAAAATAGGTAAATTTCTTTTTTGAAAATATTGATTATTTTTTAGAATATTTATTTGATACAAGTATAACATATAACTTATGATATGATAATATGTTGTTGTCTAAGGAGAAGAGTTTTGATCTAATTGATTATGAAAGTATAGATACTACTGACTATTGGATTCTTGAGGATGTGGAGGATGAGCTTTCAAGTAACATTGTTGAAGAAGTAGAGCAAATATTGTATGAAGAGCTTGAGGAACCAAGGTTACAAAGGTAACGTTGTCGTGGAAGAGAAGGTTAGTCTTTCCTTTTTTTTTCTAATATTGATCAAAATTACTTATAATATACTAGTATTATATTTTTGACTCTTCTATATCTACTTAAATTGTTTGTAGATGACAATGATGGTGATGATTTTTTGGTGGAAGATATTGGTGATGACATTGATATTTCAAGAATGGATCAATTTGCATTTGAGTCACAACTATTTGATATTGATTTTGGAGTTGCAAGCACAAGTGGAGCATCCAACAACGAGGATTTTGATCATGAAAGTTAGCCCAGAGAAATTTGAAGATTTGTATCTTTAAGTAATAACTTAATATGGATTTAAAATTGTGTGTTTGTAATAAATTAAGAATGGCTACTACTTTTAATTTTATTGTATGTTAGATTGTTAGTTATAAACTAAGAATGACTATTTTTAATCATGTATTTGAATGTTTATGTCTTTATGCACTTAAATTACACTATATTATTGATTAATTTTATTTTTAAAATAAATATATTTTTAATTTTTAAATTATAATATTATCGGTTCAATTACGGTTGAACCATTAAACCGTAAACCAATAAATTTTTCGGTTCGATGACTGGTCCGGTTCTGAAAACATTGGTTTCCGGACATAATAAGACTGTAGTTGAAGGCAAAGCTCTGCGGGCTTTGCACATAGGTCAACCTTAAAGTGAGAGAAGTGCCTGTATTTCTAAAATTGGGGGTTTAAGTTAGAAAACTGATATTTTCCAAATGTGTGATGGTTTTCAATAACAAAATTGAGTTTGACTCAAATATACAGTTGTAGAGCTATTTTCAGTTCAAAATGTAATTATCTTCTATGATGGAAATTTCTAATAGCAATTTCACGAGAAAACATAATTTTCATCTCTAATGAAATCATTGCATCTATTTTGTCAAACACTAACACACAAGGGACTCACTGAGTGATTTTTCATTCACACCTATTTTTTGCTAATTTTTCCTAGGACTGGGAGCCAAAAGTTAACTTTAGAGTGACCAACACTCCTTTTTGCAAGGACTGTTGTAGGCTCGTTCCTTTGCATAGCAAGACAGTGATGTTGAAGGCAAAGCCTTGTGCGCTTTGCACGCAAGTCTACCTTCTATTGACAGGGGAGCATGCATTTCTTAAAATATGAGGTAATGATAAAACGTGATTTTCCAAATACGCTCAAGATATTGGACATTGATCTTAATAAAGTTTGATTTTCCAAATGTGTCTAAGATTTTAAATAATTCTTGTGGAAGGCTTTCTTCTAGTGAGTTGTAGAATTATTTTCAATAGAAAATATAATGCTTTATCGCAACGGTTTTATGAAACAAAAACTAATGATACTTTTGTCTTTTTGATTTATAAAATACTAACACATACAGGACTCATTGAATGATTTCCACTCATACGAGTGTTATTTTTCTTTGAAAATTTTTAGGATTAGAGGTACAATAGAAGCATAGTGGACTCCTAGAGGCTCATGCTGTATCTCGGATCTATTATGCCTTAAATATGGCATTGGAAGATAGACTCTATATATCTTCTTGTATTTAATAAAAAGTAATTTGAGTAAATTTTCGCTGTGTATTAAGTTAAGTTCGTTATAAAAACCCCTTATTTGGACAACTGGACGGGACAACATCCCACAAAAATGAAGCCTACTACGCTATGAAAAGGTGGGGTGTTACAAAGGAAGTTTTTAAAATATCGGGGGTCACATCCAAAGCTTTTGCCTTTTGCCTAGTTATTACCAAGATCCTCCAGCACTTCCACATGCCTTTGGATGGGGAGTTAGCTACCACAACCACCACTAGTGAGATAGTGATGGATATGACATTGGTGAGTTGTGGGTATAGCTATATGAGAATGCCAAGAGATGGCTAACTCCTAGTGAGTTTAGAGAGAGAGCAGGCCAAAGACGGTAGCCTCCACTACAACAGCAACCCCCAGTTACAGAGACTGATAGAGTTAAGTCTTCTAGGGTACAGAGGCCCAATATTAGATGACCTGTTGCTATTGTTGATTTTCAAGTAAAGATGTGCATTCATTTTACTACACTTACTAATAGCGTACATGCACTTCAGGACACAGTAGCACAGCAGAGTCAGATTATAGCTTAGCAACAGCAAATGATGGAGTATATAATGGGCATCCTGGAGCAATAGCGCCAGACATTTGCTGGATATGAGAAGTAATTAGAGATAGTTTGGATTGAGCTCCGAAATATGGGAGCAAGGTTAGACGGGATTTTTACTCAGCAGTCTACCTCCGATGCTTTCATCTGCAATATATGGGACCGACTCAAGAGATATGGCCGTCTTGGACCTGATCCGCTGAGTAGAATAGCAGGGGAGGCAGAGGAGGTCTGAGCTACTTCTGATTTGCTTTTCTTTTCCAAAGTTAGGGATAGGACTTATTGTGTTTTATTCCTTATGGATATTTCTTCAATACTATACTTTTATTTAGTTTTATTCCATTTCAGATCTACTTGTACTTATTTTTTTTTAGATGACTATAGATATAATCTTTATTGGATGCTGAAAAACTTGATCATTCTTCTCTTCAATGCAAAATTCGAGATTTTATTCACTTAGGGAGTATTGCTTTAATTCTTTCCTCTTTATTATTATTTTTAGTCTCATTGCATACATTCACATTGCACACTACTTTAGCTAATGAGGATATTGTTTATTTTAAGTGTGGGAGAGAGATTAGAGTATAATCTTTGCAAGATCATTTATGAGTTTTATTCATGATTTGAAAATTGCTTTGTGAAAATTTGAGCTAATTTTTTTTTTTTAGCTTATATTAACCTACCTTTGGAATTATTATTCTTTTCTCTTGACATAAGCATTTGGAATGAGTTTATTTTGACTAGCTATTCTTAGGTAATTATGTACATTTGATGTGATATGAATTAGATCTTGAGAATTTAGTTTAACTTTGTCTATATTTTAATAAATATGGTAATATTTTATTTCTTAGGATTGGATAAGAAACTTGTGATTAAATTTAAGTAAAGAATTTTAATTTATTTATATCCTATGATCTTCTAGTTAGTCCTTGTTTCGGGTTTAAATAAATGTGGATTGAGGCAAAATCATGAGAGGAATAAGTAAAGTTTTGTAATTGCTGAAAATCTTTTATCATATCTTTATTAAGCAATTACATTATTTTGCAATAGAAAGAAAATGAGATTATAGGATAACGTAAAAGTTGAAAATATTTCATTTTATCTTTATTAGGCGATTACATTAGTTTGCAAAAATAAGCACATAGACCAATCCTCTGTTTACTACTTGGATTGCAGCAACTTTGGAAGTTAGAGAACTTAAGTAACTTATCATTGCCTACT
Organism: Voacanga thouarsii; assembly: GCA_026120185.1. NCBI lineage: Eukaryota > Viridiplantae > Streptophyta > Magnoliopsida > Gentianales > Apocynaceae > Voacanga > Voacanga thouarsii. The sequence goes on along the minus strand of JANUWF010002024.1, from coordinate 3,518,228 downwards.
TATATGAATCACTTAAGTCGTATTCTTGACTTGGGAAATAGGATGACACTTGTTGAATAGATATAAACTTGTTTAATCCAATTTCGATGGTTTTGGTTTTATCTATTCAAATATATATGTTTACACAAATTTAGTCTTATTGAATGAACTCGAATTGAATTTTCATCTCAATAGAAAATGAATATTTTTTTCAAAAAAATAGTCATTGTTGTCAAGAATCTACTCTTGATATTCATGCTTTTTGCTTGAAATGTTTTAATTGTAAGTATTTGCTTGAGGACAAGTAAAAGCTTAAGTATGGGGAAGTGATGTTTGATCATTGCATGAATAAATTACATAGTATTTGATGTTTAAATTATTTAAATTCATTTTAGATTGCTATTTATCTTTTCCATTTTCTTTCTATTTGATGTAGATGAAGAAGTTGAAATGAGAATAGAATTCAAGGAGAAAAAGATTAGAAAAAGAGCAACATGAAAGACCTATGGCGCCGTCCTCCTCATACTACATGCAGCCATGCAGAATTAAAAGGTCAGGAGTTAAGAATCTGAGGTCCACGGCACCATACATCACACGATGAATGACACCATGCACGTCCAAAAGTTTGAGATAGCAGAGATCCTGAAGCCCGATGGTGCTGTGCATTGTGTTAGTTATGGAGCCGTGCACATTTCTAGCACATGAAAACTTCAAGAGCCATGACGTCATTTTGAAGAAAACTTAAAGTATCACAGCATGCACGGTGACGTGCAAGCCACCTTCCATAATGCCGTGCAATATAACACCCTATTTTGCAGATTTCGAGGGTTTCAAACACCCAACCTATAAATACTCTTTTTCTTTCAAGATAACAAAAGGAGGCAAGTGAAAACACACGAAAACTCTGAGAAAACCTCTTGGAATAACAAGAGAAGATCCAAGGTGAATTGAAGAGGAAAAAGGGGCACCCAAAGGAAGATTACAAAAATGAAGAAGGATTTTGTCTATGAGTTTTTCCTTTTATTTCTCTATAATTTGACTTTGTGGTTACTAAAATTATTTGATTTGAGTTGTAATTAAAGTATTGTATCCTATACTACTCTTGTATTTGATTATTGTTCGACTTATTATTATCTATTTTGAGTAATTTATCACTTGGGTTTTGTTAATTAGATTGAATTTTTGGGTAATATTCTTATATTGAACTTGAGAAAGAATGCATAAGATAGGTTTCCTTTTATGTTGATTCAATAAATTTGTTTTCCCTTGATGAATTTGAGAAAGGATATGGGTGAATTTAGAACTTGGTGATAGATGAGGTTATTAGGGTCACCTAGAGATAGGGATTCTTCAACTTTTTAACTTGGGTTTTGATCCTTACTTTACACTAACGTAATATACTAGAGAATAGACCAATTTTACACAAGACAAGTCACAAGGATCATCAAAGAGTAAGAATAAGAAGAAAATACATGTAAATAGATAGAAATTCTCAAAGACATAACAATGATTGATTATCACTTATCACAATTAACTATCATCTTAGCACCATAAAGGAATTTAAGTAAGATCTAATCGTTTCCCAAGTCATGAACTTACTTATATAGACTCCACTTCTTTCCCAACCCATGGAATCACTATCTTTTGATTAAATTAGTAGATTTCTCAATCAAACCAACATAACCAAAACATGCATTAAACTCAATTCCTCATAAATATGAAATTAGCCAATGACCTTTTGCTCAATGTGAAATTAACTAATCTTTGATCACTTTAGTCCTTTAATTTTAATTTCGTTTCCCAAGTTTATTGAGATTTAACAAATATGAAATCAATGCAATAAACTCATAACATCATTTTCCAAGTCAATTAGAAAAACTCGCATCAATAGCCAATGATAACAAGTAATCAAATACCAAAGACAATAATCAATTGATCAAAGAACTAAAATCAATACAAAGTCATGAATCCTAAAATATCCTATAAATACAATTAAAATAATTAAATATAAAATTGTCAATAAATTACAAAGAAGAAAAAAAGAAATCACTCATAGACAAGTAAACTTTCTTCTCCTTCCTTGAAATCTTCTTGAGTAACCTCCTCTTCTTTTCCAAGAATTCTCCTTTAATCCTCCTAAATCTTGGTGTTTTTCTAGGAGTTTCCTATGGATTTGCAAATTTCAAAGGTGAAAACTGATTTAGAGATGTTGTTCCTTTGTATTTGTAGGAGTTCTAGTTGCCGAAAAGTGTGTACAAGAGTTCTTTTCCGTGGTTAAAAGAATTCCCAAAAAAAATCAAATTGAAATTGCCAAAATTTATTTGGAAAAGGAAAATTCATCGACACTGATCAGAATGGACTTGGCGCCGGGTCCATTCGACCCACCTGGCACCAGGTCAAATATGTTTCTCCTCAAAGTTGTTGCTTTTTCATAACAGACCTGGTGCCTTATGCCTTAATTGGACTTGGCACCGGGTCCAATTTGGAATCTTTCACTTTTTTCTCGAAATTCACTTAAATTTGTACAAATTTATCAAAAATACTTTTTACAAGTAAAATATCAAATAGGAAGGAATATGCCTAATTATTACAACAAAAGTATTTCAAATTAACTTCAAATAACTAAGAAAATAGTGATTATTTTAGCCCCTATCAGGTATACTTGTCCAAAATGTGTGTATGTGAGTTAAATTGGTATTTAATTTTAAAACTTGGTTGGATATTGGATCTATCTTGTTTACATAGCACAAACCACACACCTAAGCATACACAACAACAATAAGTACAGATCTTACAAGGCAAGTCGGCTTATTTTCTAGCAAGTACTAAAGAGTGCTAATCAAAAGTTTGATGATTACTTGAAAACACATACACTGAAGGATTCACAATAAGGAATTAGGGATAACGTAGTAGTGGATAATGGGGCTGCTTGTGAAGATGGAAATAAGTGTGATATTGCTACCCAAGATCCCAATCGAATATGAATGAAAGGCAGAGAAAGGATGAAAGATTAAAAAGCCATTTTGAGAAGTATCAAAGGGAATCTTCACTCAAAGTTGGTCATTCCCAAGGTTTAGATTCTTATTTTTAGAAATTTAATGTGTCTATTGTACCCACTTAAAATCTAATTTGCTTTAAATGTTAGCTTTCTGGTTGCTTTAAATCTTACTCGGATGATTCAAACGATGCCATTTTAGAAAGTGAAAATGATGCCGCCTAGTTGTTGCTACTGACCGACTGGGTCCATGATCTTGTAGTTTACATTTGAAGTTTAATATGTCTAATTCTAATTGTATTAGAATCATTTGTATGTATTGTGTAATTTTAAGGACTTCAGCATTGTGTTGGAGTTTAGCACGGATGTTGTTTCCATTGCTAGTTGTACTACTAACTGTCTTGCTCCTCTTGCCAAGGTTTGACTGCATTCTATAACTAAACAATTCATTATTAGATGATGGGGACTCTTCTAAACTAGATTTCCATTTATGTTTTACAATCCCTTGTTTGTTTCTTATTTTGGGGTTGGGAGTATTCACTAATTTGGTAAAGAGTAGCTTCACCAATAAAGTGAGATTTCTTATTATTTTATTTAGGTTGGGCAAATGATTAGGAGTGCTTGTCTTAGCTTCTTTTCATGCATTGTTATTTTCTTCCTTTTGGCAGGTGGTCTATGAGGAATTTGGCATTCTAGAGGGTTATTGCAATAATAGGCTTGCTTTTATGCTTCTATTTATTCACAAAAAATAAAAATAAAAATAAAAAAACAAAATGGTAAGCTGTGGTTTTTGGTACTTTATCTAATTTTGGAGGAGTTTTTTTTGTTGAATTTGCTTCTATGATATAGGTAGTGGAAGAATCTCTTATAAGTGTGTACTTGTTTCATATGGTGTTGTTGACTAGTAAGTAGGAAAATATAGTGAATGTATGAAGCGGAGACTTAGTGTAGCAATTTCACTAATCGGGGATCCCAAAGTATGCTTACATCCTCATACTTATCTACTGTAAGACATTTAAATAGTTATAGCTCCTAATTAATGAAAAAATTTTAAGATTGTCTATATTGATGAGCCTAGCACAGGACTAGATCCAACTTCCAAAAATAGCTTATGGAATGTTGTGGAGCGGGCAAAACAAGATAGAGCAATAATCCTCACAAGTAATTCTTTCACTCTCTCTTTATATTTGTGTGTGTAAACCCAATTGAGAGTCAAATACATATTTGACATTACGTATGACAAGACTGTTCGAACTAGCAAGACTGTCAACTGCAGGACATATTCTTTTAAGTTTGACTAATCAACTGATATTTAGTTCATACTTGATGATGGTTGCTGTGATTTGCTGTAATTATTAATTAGGGTGGTAGATTCAAATTAGACTATTAGGAGCTTCTTGCAGCATCTTTTTTGGTGAGTATCTAACACATGTATTCTTGTATTCTTATTATTTTTTTAATTTAATTTTCTACACAACCTGCATGAGATGGGTTAGTATTCTTATTATTTTTATGTGCAAAACTACAACAAATTCATTTAGAACATTCTTTTACAATTACTTTACAACGGTCATCCTATGTCGATACTCATTTTCTATTTTCTTTCGTGTACATTGTTGCTTCAAGTATGGACTAAATATCAAACAATTTGAATTTGTTGACTAGGTGGACTTAAGAGGCATGACTTCAAGAGAGCCCTTATGACTCACGGATAAAAAAATCATAGGTAGATTGGGTCAATTGGTGTTAGGACAACTCCTGGACGCGTATACAAGAGAAAGAAAATCCCTGGAAGAATGAGAGGAACCAAGAGAAAGATTAGGAAGCTAAAGATTATGGGATTGACAATGAGCTAAGAATTGTCATGATTAAAGGAGCTTTACCTAGTAAGCCAGGAAATCTTCTTCGAATTACTACAACAAAGATTGTTGGAAAGAACATAACTAAAAATTAGTGTTGGTTACGTGAATTTTTTGTACCAACCAACTAAATCCTTGCAATTTCGGTTTCCAACAAGCAGTAGTTTGTAATTCAATTCTTTACATCTTTCCTACTAGTCAAAGCTAATACTTATTGTAGATATTATCTTTTTATAACCTTTGAGATAGTGAACAAAACTAAATCTTTTCCCTTCCAAGCTCCATCTCTCCTCTACCAGTAGATTATTAGTTACATCTTTCATGTGCTTTAGCTACTTAGTTATATAGGTTTATTTCATAATGATTAAAGTTGAACAAAATAGCTCCAAATTTCAATACTTATGAAACAAACAACAATCACAGAATAGAATGGGAATGGAGCTATATGAATCACAAGAAATCATTAGAATACAAATCAAGAAGTGTGAAATCTGGTTAAATTTCTCTTGGGAAACTTCTGGTTAGTGGTCAATGGCAACAATAAACTCATAACAAATAGAGAGGTCATGAACTTCATCCTTCCTCATAATATTAGAAACAAGAGAAATTTTGTCAAACACCATATCAATTGGCAACAAAAAACTAAAAACAACCACTTAGAAATTACAAGAACTCTTTGCATTAGGCTTGCGAACTTAATTTGTTCAATCATATTTTATTAATCAACTGTAAAAGGTTCACTAACATGTAAATACAATGGTTGTTTAGTTCATAAGAAGTAGGGATAAAAGCACACCAGAAAAATAGTAAAAACACATGATAATGAGTACACAATGTATCCTTCACTCGATGGAACTTATGCATTTAAGAGTGAGGAAAGAGAAGGATTTAGATGTAGCAGCAACCATTTGATATGCCAATTCTACAATTGCTTGCCTCTTATTAAACAACACCCTTCACTCTAAAACCTGCTGCAGTTCTTCTTTCAAACCTAGCCTAGGTGATTGAATTCCGCGCTATCAATTCCGTAACTCTTATCTACGATAGCAGCAAACTTGACTTCTGAAACAAGAGAAAAGATCATATCGGCAAAATATAGCATTATTTGGCTCTCACCTAAATTGACAATATCATTTCCTTTTCAACCAACTAAAAAGGAGCTGTGGGGGTAGAGGTGGATCAAAATGTAGATAAGGATATTTAGCATTTGAAAAAAAATGCCTGCTTGGAGTCCTTTTGGTTTGTTGTTATGCTTGACCTTCTTTGTTTGCATTTTTATAGGACAACCATGCTTTCTCAGCTTTTTCGAGCCATAAAAATGACTTGAAATCATTTCCTCTATATAACTATTAGTTGCGTTATAGCATTTTACACAATTTTCAGATATCCTATGTTATCTTCCTTCAAAAACAACATAGAATTTTTTTGGAGCCATGTTCTATTTCAAAAATGAAAAAAATGAGAAGATTAATACATATTATAGATTATAATGGGAAAAGGCCTAGCTTTTTCAAATACAAATTATAGGCAATGCTAATTTATCTTCCTTCCCAGGCTCTCAAAAAATGGTGTGAATCCTTACTATGATACATAAATTCAACGTTCATCAAATGGGACAGTAAAAAATAAGGAAACCAAAGAACTGTTTAGAATATTTTTCTTTTTTAAAACTTATTTATGGGCGATGTAATGTTATAGAGGAGAGGACATACAGGGAAGTAAGAAATACTCAAGAAAAAAAAATCATCAAACACTTCCCAATAAAGTATGAAAAACCAGTAGATATAAGAATTCTTAATGGAACGTTCAAGCACCAACCAATCAATATTCTACCAACGCCTATTACATATCCCTTGGACATTAACCATACCTCTAGTTGCACGCTATATTTAATTTTGAGATTGCTATCCTTTAGAAATACATTTTAAATCAGATCATGGCTTTTGGCCCACAAAGAAATGGCTAAATTAAATAAATGTGCCTAAGGAAGAGAGTTAACAACAATAGGCATTGCTATTCAAGGCTTGCAAAATGCAGCCAACACTCTAATGGTTTATCTAGCAGAATGTTCTGACTTACATCTTCACTCTAATGGTGCAGAAATAATCTTTTTCTTATTGATTTGCATTGGACTGATGCAACTATAGAAGTTCTTTGCAGCAAACTATCATATAGGAAATTTGCAATGATCATCTAAAGAAATGATTGGACTAGGAAATCTTGACTGTAATCAAAGAATAGAACAGAAAAATGAAGGTAAGCCAGAATAGAGTTTGGAAATTTTGAATTGGAAATAAGAAGTGAATATATAATCATTTAGGTTATTGAAAGCCAGAAATAAGAAAAAAATTTGCAGTTGAAATCAAAATAGGCAATTAGCAATTACCACTTGACTGTGCATGACCATTATAACTACATTAATCAATCCAAAACAACACCCTGACCATTATAAGCACATTGCTCAATCTAAAACAACACCCCGCCCCTCCACTCCACTCTACCAGTGGGAGGCAAGGAAAGCAACATGAAAAAAGATTGTGCTTATGAATTTTGTCCTAATTAAAATTTGTACAGGAAAGCAATAGGTCCTTTTTTGCCCCAAGAGAGGCTATTAACCAAATAGTAACCAAATTGAAGTTCAAATATTTTAGTGCACATATTTTCCACTCAGAATAACATCAAAGACTAAAGAACATTTTGCTCATATGAAGACAAGAGAAACTTCAATCTCATTGAATAAATCCTTCAGCACAAGTCTTGATAAAGTACATAAGCATATGCTTATTATGTTTTCTCACTAAATTTGTAAACCACCAAAATGGAGCCCACAAAACCTGAAGCTAAAAATCAGATCCTAAGCATGAAAGCCTGACACCTTTTTGCAATTTCTTAACATGAATTTCTCAGGATTTCCCCAAACTGAAACAACTTATATGTCAAAGTCAAGAAAGATTTCTCAGAATAGAACAAAAATTCCAAGAATCATTCACTTAAGAATTAGTTTTGTGCCTACTTTATAATTCCTCAAAAACCATGTGCCTTCTTTTTCTGTCTACTCCACGATTGTTACACTCTTTTGCTACACACTACTACATTCTTCTTCTCCCAATGCTGTTGCTTGTTTAGTGCATTCTACTTCCAAGTTCTAGGCTTTTTGTGGGAGTTTCTTGGGATCGGATCTACCTTTGAAAGTTAAGGTAGGCTCGTCTTCCTTGTGGGCATGTGTTTTTCCTATAATGTGCATTCTTGAACAATTTTTTACTCCCTTTGAATTCTGTTGAGTGCTTCTAAAATGGTGAGTTCGGGCTTTACCTACCGGTCGACATACCCACTATCATGAACACAGTGACGAAAAGAAGTAGAGAGAAAAGGTGAAGAGGTCCAACAAGAGAGAGAGAGAGAGTGTGTGTGTGTGTGTGTGTGAAGATGCCTAGAATCTGGTCTACATTGCTGTTGCCGTGAATACAATGACGAAAAGAAAGAGAGAGAAAAGAGAAGGAGGAGGTCCAAGAAGTAGTGGAGAGAGTGTGAGAGTAGAAAGAGAGTGTGTGATATGATGTTCTGTTGAATTTAGCATAAGAATTTAAATTTTCAAGTGATGGGTTCACCTAAGAATTAACCATAGTTGAGGTTAAGGAGAAAAAGAAAAAAAAATTGAGTTTGTAGTAAAATAATCAACCAAGACAAACGTCGTCCTCTAGTAATTTGGTCCACAGGTGGGATTGTGGATTCACCTAAGAATTTCCAATTTAAGTCGACGTCAAATCGCAGGAGGTAACGCTGGATAGGTATGGAGTATCGTATTTGATTAGGCTGGCGATATTGTCACAGCAATTTATGCTCAAAAACCAAATTTTCCCTTATTAGTCAACCACTGTTTGCTGTCGTCTCCTCTTTCCTCCCGTCTGTCCACTTTCTCTAGATACATTCTATTTCTCATCTGGATACTATTTTTTCATTTTGTTATAAAATTTGGGTAGTGTTAGAATAAAATCTACACACTACACACTAAGAAGGTAGTATTAGAATAAAATTTACACATTACACACTAAGAAAACTCTAACTATTCTTTACACAAGAATTTCTTCAAACTTCTCTCTTTCTTTTCTCCCACAATTCTTTTTACAAAATGATGGTGTATTTCAAGATTAGAGAATAGCTCTATTTATAGAGCTCTTAATTAGTGGAACACATTATCTTCCATTAATCTTAATTAGTGGTATCTTCACTAAATGGTGGACATCCATAAAAATTCATAATTAGTAGAGCTTCCACTAATTCCCTAATAATTCACATAAATCCATACTTAGTGGAGCTTCTACTAATTCCATTCACAATATATTCATAACACTTCCCCTTGGATGTCCATCCATTACATAAAGAATATGCCTCGTTAAAACCTTACTAGATAAAAACCCAGTAGGAAAAAAAATTAGTGAAGGAAAAAAAGTACACTATTCTATATGTCTGTTTATTACTCCCCTTGATGAGATGATTCTTTTAAATCTTTAAACCGATGCATACCAATTTTATATCTCAACTTCTCAAATATTGTAGTCGGTAAAGTCTTCGTGAAAATATCTGTGAAGTTGTCACATGACTGAATTTGTAGCACATCAATTTCACCTTCTTCTGGAGTTCATGAGTAAAGAAGAATTTTGGTGAATTATGTTTTGCCCGATCTCCTTTAATATATCCTCCTCGTAATTGAGCTATGCAAGCTGCATTGTTTTCAAAAAGAGGAGTTAGAATATCTCTGCCACAACTTTTTCGGATATAATGGATTACTGATCGTAACCATATACATTCTCTACTTGCTTCATGAATGGCTATAATTTCAGCATGATTTGAAGAAGTAGCTGCTATAGATTGTTTTATAGAACGCCATGATATAACAGTATTTTCACATGTAAATAGATAGCTCGTTTGAGAACGTGCTTTATGTGGATCAGATAAATAACCAGCATCTGCATTACCTATCAATGTTGGGGTGGTTTTATTTGAATAAAATAATCCGAGATCAATTGTACCTTAGAGATAACGAATGACTTGTTTAATTCCATTCCAATGTTGTCGTGTTGGTGAAGAATTAAATCTTGCTAATAAATTAACAGCAAAGGCAATATCAGGTCGTGTATTATTATCAAGATACATCAATGCACCAATTGCACTGAAATATGATACTTCAGGACTAAGGAGTTCTTCATCATCTTCTTGAGGTTGGAAAGGATCTTTATTCATATTTAATGACCGGACGATTATTGGGATACTCAATGGATGTGCTTTGTCCATGAAAATCTTTTTAGAACTTTTGCTGTATATGTTGATTGATGAATAAATATTTCATTTTCTAGATGTTCAATTTGTAAACCAAGGCAAAATTTGGTTTTACCAAAAGCCTTGATTTCGAATTCTCTTTGTAAATAACTAATTATTTCCTGGAGCTCTTCAGGAGTTCCAATAAGATTAATATCATCAACATATATAGCTAATATCACAAATTTAGAACCATATTTCTTAATAAAAACACATGGACATACCTGGTCATTTTTAAATCTCACTTTCAATAAATATTCACTAAGACGATTGAACCACATGCGCCCAAATTGCTTCAGACCATATAATGATTTCTGTAACTTGATGGAGTAATTTTCACGAGGATAATGTTTATATGCTTTAGGCATATGAAATCTTTTGGAGATTTTCATATAAACATCATTTTCTAAATTTTTATACAAGTGAGTAGTAACAACATCTAATAAGCGCATATCTATCTTTTTATGTACTGCCAAACTGATAAGATATCGAAGTGTAATAGTATCAACAACAAGAGAATAAGTTTCATCATAATCAATACTTAGTCTTTGTGAAAAACCTTGGACTACTAACCATGATTTATATCGTATGATTTCATTATTTTCATTGTGCTTTCTCACAAATATCCATTTGTAGTCAACAGGTGGTTTTACACCTTCTGGTGTTCGGATGCAGGTCTGATGACTTCACGTTATGTCAGTGTATTTAACTCCAATTAAATCGCATCTTTCCATTGTAGCCAATCTTTTCTATGCCAACATTCATCAACTGATATTGGTTCAGGATCATCATTATCCTGTATAACATTAAGAGATATATTATATGCAAACATATTATCAATAATTATTTTTATCCGATTCCAACTTCTACTGGAAGTGGTATAATTGATAGAAATTTCATTATTACTTTCATCAACTTCTGGATCTTTGTCATCAGTTTTCTCTTGGTCTTTATCATTCTTTTCTTCAATATAATCATCTAGATCATTTACTCCTCTTTTCTTTAGAGGATTTTTATCTTTAGAACCAAGAGGTCGGCCATGCTTCTGGTATGCTTTTGGCTCAGCAGCTATAGGTATAATCTTTTGTTCTGTTGGAACTTTAATTCGAATAGGAGCATTTATAGCTGGAATATCCGATTTTGTTACTCTTCTGAAGTCAACAAAAGCATCTGACATGCTTTACAAATAAATTATCTTTTGAACTTTCAAACTTTTGAACTTCATGTTCACATGCGCTTGTGCGCGGATCTAGATAATTTAATGATGTTGTCCAATCATGATCTTTCTTATATTATTTCTGTTCTCTCCCTAATTTAGGAAATAATGATTTCACAATAGAATAATAATGGAAAAGAAAATGAAATGTAAGAACATTATGAGTAATACTACATACATAACAAGTAGGAAATTTCAAGAAATATATTTTAAAAAAAAATCTCTATATATATCTCACTCTTCCCAGTATCATCTTTTCCCCTTCCTCCTTGTCTTTTCTTCTCCTCAATTCCTCCACCTATCATCTACCTCTTCTTCTTCCTCGCACGATATATATATATATATATATATATATATATATATATATCAGTCATCAGTTATCAGTTATTAGTAAACTTCAAAAACAAAAACCACAAAGCAAATATGGGAACTCGTAATTCATTTGAGACATGGTCAAATTTTAACTTGGTTTCTAATGCAGAAGATTTTGATGTGTTTTCTTTTCCAAGCCAACCGCTTTCGCCTAATTTCAGGTTTAACGCAGAAGATTTTGATGTGTTTTCCTTTCCAAGCCAACCGCTTCCGCCTAATTTCAGGTGAGATACGTGAGATACCTTTGAGGAGGGCTTCCTCTTTTTTTTAGTGTGCTTAATAATGAAATTAAACTCTCTTTTGGTTTGTTGTGATTTAAATCAGTGAAAGTTCTGGACATATTATTTTGGATTTTCAATTTGATCTACCCATTCAGGAGACTGCTTTTGATGCTGTTCCTCTGAATGAGGATATGCTTGTGCATGATCCTTTCTACTCCCTAATGGATTTTGAACAAAGCCAGAATATGGTTCAAGATTATCATATATTCAAATATGGATTTTGAATGATATTACCTTTACTGATATTGTTTTTCTTTTTTTAGGAGAAATAATGAGTGGTATTGGCAATGAATTCGGAGTGAAAACCCATGAAATGCATAATATCGAAGTTCAAGATATTATTGCAAATGAAATTCTTATGGAGAAGAAGAGCATTAGGAGGCAGAGAGAGGAGAAGGGCAATAGCTCCAAGACACTATTAAGGGAAATCATTTCGCAGTACTTTTATCTGCCAATCAAGAGCGCAGCCAAATAACTAAATATTGGCTTAACTCGTTTCAAGAACAGATGTAGGGAGTTGGAAATTCGTCGATGGCCTCACAAGAAGTTGATGAGTTTGGAGACCCTAATCAAGAATGTTCAGATTCTCTCTCACACACTTGTAAATTGCAAGTATGAAACTATGAAAGATTTATAAGTAAATAATGACTGGAATGAATGTATCTTTACCGATGATATCACTTTGATTTACAGGAGCGAAATAAAGACGAAGGAGGACATATGATTGAGAAGAAGTTAAGAAAAGCCATTAAGATAGTGGAACGTGAAAAGAAGTTGGTGGAAGAAAGTCCTGATACGCGGTTGGAGGACAACACAGAAATTGAGACAAGCATGCTTTAAGGCCAAATATAATAAGAAACTTAAGGGGATGAGAAAATCCCAAGACTCATTGCGCAGTAACTTCACGGCTAATTCTGCTGCTAATCTAGATGCTGGCCCAAGGGAGAAGGATGCCGAAGAAGAGGATCTGAAGTCCATAATTATTACCTGTTTGTCTTCCTCTAATGCAAACATGGAAAAAGAACAACTATAAACATTCATCCTAAATTTGTCAGCTTTATTGAAAAAGAGCAACTACAAGCATGCATCTTCAAGTTCACGTGAACACCAGTGAGATGAATGAAGGAAATATAAGTGAACACCAGACTTATGATTTTTTTTTTGAACTGTTAATAGTAATGTAGTATATTGACATTTGAATGTAATATCTCAAAGATTGGATGCTTATTATTACTAAAAATATCATTTTCCCTTATTATCTTTTCTGATCCACTTTAGGTGGCCAGTATATCTCACAACTTGATTATTATTGTGATAAGGGTAATATCGAGCGTGTCCATGACCATAACCATAACCACGGCCACTGCCACAACTACAACTACAACTATAATGATGGCTTCTAATGGAGCCAACAACATTCATTTCTGGGAGTGTTGTTGAGCCAATTCATTTGGCTTCATAATTTCTCAATAATAACTCATGTTAAATCTGTAAACTTTGGATACCCTTTTTCTCGATATTGTTGCTACAGGACAATATTCAAGACATGAAAAGTGGAGAATGTCTTCTCCAATATATCTTCATCAGTAACTTTTTCTCTGCATAATTTTAACTGAGATGTAATTTTATACATCGTAGAGTTCACGGGTTTAAAATCTTGCAACTTTAGGTGCAGTCATTCATACCGTGCAATTGGTAGTACGACCATCTTCAAGTGGTCAAATCTTTCTTTTCAGCATTTAGATACATTTTTGTATCGAGAACCCATGACATATAATTTTTCAGAAATATCAAGGGCTACAAATTCGAGTTTAGTAAGGTTAGTCATAGAGATCAATAAATGCGTACCTGTCTTCTGGCTTGTGTAACGGCAGAGTTTGTGCTGATAACGTGTTATAAAATTTGGGTAGTGTTAGAATAAAATCTACACACTACACACTAAGAATGTAGTATTAGAATAAAATTTACACACTACACACTAAGAAAACTCTAACTATTCTTTACACAAGAATTTCTTCAAACTTCTCTCTTTCTTTTCTCTCACAATTCTTTTTACAAAATGATGGTGTATTTCAAGTTTAGATAATAGCTCTATTTATAGAGCTCTTAATTAGTAGAATATATCATCTTTTACTAATCTTAATTAGTAGTGTCTCCATTAAATGGTGAACATCCATAAAAATTCATAATTAGTGGAGCTTCCACTAAGTTTGGATTTATGTGAAACTTAGTGAAAGCTCCACTAATTCCATTCGCAATATATTCATAACACATCTATGCATATTCTTTAGCTTTCTTTCTCATTTTATCCCCTTCGTCATTGTTTATTAATTAAAGATGAAATTCTTTCTATGCCATCACAGCAACAACAACAATCTCCACCACCACCACCACCACTACAGTCGTGGTTCTTCTGGTCTTTCATGGCTGATTTCTTCTTGTTGTTGCTTCTGGTAGTAATTGACCCTTTTTTTTTATTATCTTCCGCTTTTTCTTTTAATAGTTGTTTACATGGTTCTCTAGGAACTAGGAAGTACTAGAGATGAAAGCTAACAGATGTCTCGATGGTGATGTTGAATTTGTCCAGACTTAAAGTCAAGCTTCTATTCTGTTCTAACAAATTAATGCCGACATTCTAATTATCATAACCAATTTTTCTTCAGTTTTTGTCCTCTATTTTCTGCTCTGCTTTTTTATGTTGCCTTGAAATTTTGTATCGTAGAGTAGTTTTCAGGTCTCAGAAAGGTAGCAGACCTTATTCCTTTACCGTTCAGGTTAATTTCGTTTCTGTAACACCCCACTACCTAGGCCCGATAGGGCCGGGGATGTCGCCCCGTCCAAAGGACAAGGGGTCTTTATAACTAGGTCACACAAAAGAAAATAAAAGTAATACTTTAAAATTTAACTTATTACAACCCAAAAAATACATGAACAAATCCAAAATAAATTGTTCGCTACCATCTCTCAAAACAACACATAAGAAAAAAATAACATAAAGTCTTCAAAGCATAGGCAACAAATCTAGCTATTCATCTCCACAGCAGGATCGACCTGAAAACATGGCATAAAAGGTGATGAGATAAAAATCTCAGTAAGTCCGTGTGTGCTTTGAGTGTTCAGTGAAAACAGTTCGTGGATGCAAAATGTGAAAACTTTATAAGAGAAATATTTGCAAGCATTAAACATTAGTAAAAAACAAGAGTGGTGTTTTCGGCTTTTCCAGCCATACGTAATTTATAAGATCAACCACTTAAAAGAAAGGATTATGGGTTACCACACGTTGGGCCCCATAACCGGATGGTCAGTATGCCACACTTTGTGCATACTGCCGGTCAGAATGTCGACACTTTGTGCAGACTGCCAAAAGGTAGGTGATCGGCCTACCGGGCAAGATACTCCTCCTTCTCTATACCCAAACAACAACCGGGTGTCCATTCCGGCAAAACACAGTCACTTAACTGAAATAAAAACTGCTAGCTCAAACCGGCATGACTAAGTAGTACTGACGTTTCTCTAAGTTGAGTTTTATCTTTTGGAGGTGGCCTCCTGCCAGAAGACTCACTCTTGCTCTTCAAAACAAGTACTACTAGCCTACCCTTATTGAGTACTCAACGATAATTGTCCCACTTGGGAGAAAACTGATAAAATATAACTTTGCTTGAAAATGGCAATCAAGGGTTTCTAAAGTCCATGCCAAAGTCAGTTTTAGAAATAGTTCAGTGTTTGAGTAAAACTGCTTTGAAAATTTTCAAATAATTAGTTTGACTGAATCAAGAAAAGAAACAGTCCTTAATTGCCTTTACCAAATCATTATTCACATACTTCGTGTTTAGCTTGCCATGGTAACCTTTTACAATAAACAAGTTTTATGCAGGAGCTTACCTGATCCTTTGCTTGCTCAAATTCAAAAGTCTTCCAAAGCTGACCTAACCCCGCCTGGGGTAAACACAAAACATAAGGTCACATTCAGGCTATACCTACCTTACATAAATAATTCTTAGCTTAACTAGCTACAACCATGATTAACCATGACCTTAATGTCCTAAGCTCTAAGGCTAGATGCTAAAGAATTTTATAAAATAAGTCTAGTTTGATAAGTTAAAATAACTAGGGGTTCTAAAATAATTGCTAATAAATTATAGACTCAAATAATAATTCTTGAGTGTTATTAATAAATAAACTAAGGTTTGAATTTTAAATAATATTAAGTCCTAAATAATTTTAATAAATGATAATTTAAAACTAGCTTTATTATAAATAAATAATAAATTAAATAATTTTTAATTAAGTAATTAATTTTTTAATAGATAATAATTATTTAGTAATAAATAAAATTAGTAATAAATGAATTTTATTAAATTTTTGTTTAATAAAAATATTAATAGTCTAATTAAATATTCCAATCCAAATCCCCTAGTGTTTCGAATTTTGAAGGAAACTATAGTAGTAATTCTAATTTTTTTGTAATAAATTTTGTTAATGAATATAACCTAGAATTAATAAGAAAATAATCTTTTACCATGATTTTCCTAGTGCTAGAAAAGATTCATGATCACATTCTCCATCATCAAACAATAAATCAATCCCTTCATGAACATACACTTGAACTATCGCATACCATCACATGGCCAAAATCCTACTAAGTATAATCATCAATCATGGCTTCCATGGAGAATAAGAACATAAAAGCCTAATCACCTTTGGTGTCATAATATCTAATCATGCTTCAAACATCCATAAAATTCATTGAGCATGAAGAACATAAATTGATTCAAAAGGAAAACACATACATCCTAGTCATATACAACAATCATCATGTCCTAACCCCAATCCCTTTATCCACATGCATATACTCAATCTCCCAATCATATTCTATCTCCCTATCAACACCTAAGAGACATGATTTCAGAATTTAATAAGAGAGATTTACGAATGAATACTTGATTGTCGAGTACTTTGATGAAGACAAAAGAAGGTCCACGCGCGATGGAGTGTCTTGAATGGTCCAACAAAACAAACGATCATGGTTGATGTTTGATCAACCATTTCGGTTAGGAGAGAGAGAGAGAGAGAGAGAGAGAGAGAGAGAGAGAGAGAGAGAGATCATTAGAATGATATAATCGAATGGAAGAAGATGAATAAGAAAGTTGTTCTTGACTTACCTTGTTGATGTTCTTGAGACCTTCAAAGAAAAGTTAATTTTGATCCGCTCGAAAATTCTTGTTTGCGAGGTTTTGTGTTATAAATAACAGAAATGAGGTTTAGAGATTAAATGGAAGTGATTTGGAGTATTTGAGAGTGATTGGAGGTGTTTAGAGTAGGGTTAGGCTTGAAGAAGGTTAGTGTGTGTTCTTGGTGTTCTAGGTGAAAATGGAGAGAATTTAAGGGAAAATGATGGACGAATTTCTGGAGAGTGTAGACTGAATAGTTTAGGGAATTCAGGGGTTTCGGTTTAGCTTAGAAAGGGAGAGAAAAATCTGATCATTCGAAATTCAAATGGAGTGATTTGAGGAGTGGTTTGAGGTATAGGATATGTTAATGGTGTTTGTTTGATGAAGGTTTTCTTGGAGCTTCAATGGTGTCGGCTGGTTTGGTTTGCTTTGCTGAAATGAATGAGGTCTGATAAAGCTTAAGGCTGGACGAAATTCAGAGCTTAAATGGCAGAGAAATTCTGGTTGTATAGCTTAGTACAAGGGTGTTTTCATGGAGAAAAATTCTGGAAAATTTGAAGTTCAAATGGAAGTTTGAATGGAGTGATTGTAGGAGAGATTTGAGGTGTGATTATGGAGTCCAATTGTGCAAGGTAAGTGGAGAGGGTAATGGTTTTCAGTTCATGGCTAAACAAGGGTTAGTTTACAGAGGTTGGAGGGTGGTGTTCGGCCAAGGCTTGAAGGGAACAAAGCTGGAAAAATTCTGGTTTCAAGGTGCTCATGTTTCGAAGGTTTGCTGCAAATTTTCCTGTGCAGTTTTCTGCAATTCTTCAGCCCGTTTTGCAGAGGTTTTGAGAGGTGTTCAAGGGTCCTTTAAGGCAGGTTTTCCAGCCCTCTTTATGGGGAAAAAGCAGAGAAGTTTTGCTGGCTTGAAGGTGGAATAGAACAGCTTCATTTTCTGGTTTGAAGGTTGCGAAACTGCCCAGAATTTTTTCTGGTTTGTGCAGTTTTTTGTGCAGTCCGAAAATTGCACAGTTTTTCCAGCTTTCAAGCCACATGAAATGACCATTTTCTTGGCAGCAAATGAATGGGTTTATTGGCTGAATTTTCGAAGAAATGGCCTGCAAATATTCTGGAAAATTTCCAGATTTTCCTTTACTAAGCTATGGACAACATGAAGGTGGAGTTGAAGGTTCTTTCATGGTGATTTTCTCTTGGAAACCCTTCCTATTTCTCCTCCTACTTTCGGCCAACTTCCCAACCTCCAAAGCTGATTTTCGAATTCAAGGTGGAGGAGTTATAACAGAATTTTTTTGGAATTTAAAAGAAAGGATTTAATGGTTTTGAATTATAAAGATGTTAGGACAAGCTAGTGGTAATAAAAAGGACAAGAATTCCTCTAGAATTCTTTTTAGGACATGAGGATAAGATTAGGACATTCTCTTCATGTCTCCCCTAAGACAACATTCCTATTTCCATGAAATGCAAGAAAACAAAAATTCAAACTTAGTTAAGATAATCATGACAAAAGCTTAAATGATGGGATTTGAACTCATGACCTTAGAAATTAATTCACCAAGCTCTAACCACTAAACCACACTAACTCTTGTTGTTATTTTCTCACCCACATTTCCTTCCTATTTAATCCTCAAGCTTTCCTCCTATTTTAACCTCAAGCAAAATTACCATTTTACCCTTCCTACTCGATAAACATAACTAAGCATTTTAACCCATAATCCACAACTCTAAAGCACATAAAATCATTCAAAAACATATATATTCATGCAAAATAATATGATATGCATCCCGACCCCCTTACTCTAGGGTTGGCTTTAGGTGGGGTTTCACAGTTTCCATGTGAGATTTACATCAGCCATGAACATCTTTGGGATTTCATTTTCAGTTCCCCATGATTAGCACTGGACGTTTATATTTGCATTGATCAATGGTTTTACAGTGATAGTCTTTTAGATGAGTTGTAATTTTTGTTTTCTTGTAGGCTAGAAAAGCTCATAGAGCTCTGAAAGGGATAGTAAAGCTACATGACCTCGTCTAAGGTTACCTTGGGAGTAGCTGTACAGGCTGTTATCTGATCCCAAAGGGCTCGTCATTCTTCTATTAGTGGTGATTACAAATATCCGCCAGATGTGCGATCAAGGAGGTCTATTATAAGATCAAAGATCTATGCCTTGGTTCAATGTCCAATGAAAGATTTCAACTTTCTTGGTACTCAATTTGTCTTTTTCTTTCTGTGTGTTTGCAGGAAAGATTTGATGAATGTAGAAGTGAATTCCACAGTAATAGACTCTCAGCTTCATATGATCCTTAGCTGAACGGATTTGATGAAAGCCCTAAGATAGTAGAAATCGACACATACAAATTAAAATCAAGGTCTCGCAGAATCAACACTTGCACGTTTGATTCTGGTGATGACCAATATTATCAAGCAGTGTCATCGACTTCCATGGCCAGTACCGGCTAAGATTTTAGCCTGGTCAAGTCTTGAAAGGAACAGAACTGGGCATTCATTGAAGCCATTTTCCGTAAGCGGGCACACACTCACGAAGAATATGAAGATTGAGTTGCAAAAGGATCAAGATAGAGATTGGTTCTTGCATCGAGAGAGAAAGCTGTCAACCAATAAGGGTAAATTTGGTATTTTGAATAAAAATTGGTCTGGCAAGAAGAAACCTTCTCTGACAATAACGCCAGCCATTTGATTAGCGTTTGGGGGTTTTTGACCAAAATAGGGGGGTTTTAAATATGAACTCCGGATAAGGGTACCTTTTTTGGGCCACCCTCCTATCGAAGGGACCTCGTGTTTGGCAGACACGAGGAACAGCTCCACCTCGTGTCTGCCAGACACGAGGAACTATGACTACTAAAAAAAAAAAAATCAAAATTTCCTTTCGCATTAAATGCGCGAATGGCTGTCAAAATTTTCGGCGGTCAAATGTGAAAGCCAAATTGCACCTCGTGTCTACCAGACACGAGGTGCATCAATTTTATCAATTCATTTGGTTTCTTTACATTGCAATTCTTTCACAACAACATTTTTTTTTTTTGAATTTCAAATTAATTCTTTAACAATTTTAGTTCTAGTTAATATAATTTTTTATTTAAATAAATGATTATATTTAATAATTTTTTTTATTTAGTTTCGTTCACAGTATAAAATCACAATTATTTTTATTAAAGTTTTAAATTATTTTAATTCTCAATTAATACTAAAATTAAATATTAATTTATTTTTATCATCAAAAAATGGTGATAAATTTTAATCCTTTTAATTTATTTTATTATCTTTAATCTATTAAATATAATATTTTTGAAATAATAATTTTTCGTTTTTCTAATTCCTTTAAATTTAAATTTAATTTTAGAGTTTAATTTAAAATTTTAAATGCTAAAATTTAATTACAATTATGTATAAAAATTAATTATAATTAATTTTAAATGTCAATAACGTACACCTAAAATCTTTATGAGACATTTATTTTTAAAATTTTAAATTATTTTAATTTTCAATTAATATTAAAATTAAAATTAAATTTATTTTTATCATAAAAAATGATAATAAATTTTAATCTTTTTAATTTATTTTATTATTTTTAATTCATTAAAAAATAACAATTTTTTATTTTTTAAATTTCTTTAATTTAAATGCTAAAATTTAATTACAATTATGTATAAAAATTAATTATAATTAATTTTAAATGTCAATAACATACACCTAAAATCTTCACAAGGTTTGACAATTTGATTTCTCTGCATGATTTCTCTACAGAGAAATCCTTAAAAAAAAAAAACATGACTTCTTTGCATGGCAAAAATTCTTTAGCAAAAACATTTAGAATTTTTTTTTTATTTTAACATTAATTCTTTAGCAAAAATATTATTTTATATAGACATGTAATTTCGGCTCTATTTAATTTAGTTTTTTTATTTAAATAAACAATTATATTCAATAATTTTTTTGATTTAGTTTCTCTCACAATACAAAATCACAGTTATTTTTAATAAAATTTTAAATAATTTTAAATCTCAATTAATACTAAAATTGAATCCTAATTTATTTTTATCGTAAAACATGACAATAATTTTTAATCTTTTTAATTTATTTTATTGTTTATCTTTTAGTTCGTTAAACATAATAGTTTTGAAATGATAATTTATTGTTTTTCTAATTTCTTTAAATTTTCTTTTAATTTTTAGATGTTAAAATATAATTACAATTATGTATAATTAATTTTAAATGTGTACGTTAAAAACATGTAATAGTTTTTTTTGAATTTCACATTAATTTGTTAGCGTAAAAATATTTATATGTAGACATATAATTTATATTATTATGTATCTTTAATCTGCTAAACATAATATTTTTTAAATAATAATTAATTATTTTTTAATTATTTTTAATTTAATTTTAATTATTAGAGTTTAATTTATTAATTTGAATGGTAAAATTTAATTACAATTATGTATAAAAATTAATTATAATTAACTTTAAATGTCAATAATATACACATACACATAAAATCGTCAAAACCAATTATGAAAACTAGTCCCACAATGAAAACCTCGACGGTTTCGTTGAACTCGTCTCGCTGGTTGTTGCTGAGGATGTGCTTCAGGTTGTCCCTCTTCTTGTTCATCTGTAGCGTACGACGGACCTACATCGTCCTCAAACTGTCTATACTGTCTACGAGACGGTCCAGTGGATGTACCGACAACAAACTCGCCCCCTGAAGAAACATACCTAGGATCGAAAACTAGGTGCTGCGGAGTTAAAAAATCATCGTGATCACCTGAAAACGCTGCACCAGGGACGAAGTCATCTGCAGCTGGCAGAACTGGAACGTAGTCATCATCGACCGCTGCAGGAGCGCCTGCACATAAACATCTTCATCTCCATGCACCGGGGAGTAGTACTGCTGCGGGGGAACCTCCTCAACTGGAGCGCGCCGACGTGCTCGTCTACCGCCCCGCCTTATTGGTGGTTCTTGTCGAGGCACTTGTTGCGGAATCAGCGGTATCGGATCAGCAGCATACGATCGTACTGGATGGCTCATACGGCATTCGATTTAGACGATCGGATTCGCCATCGGCGACCAAAGTACGCATGGCAATATCGGACATTCTTCCGATCGCTCGTTGCGCGTATGATGCATCATGTCGAGACGCTTCATTACCTATATGCCAGATCCGGTGCAGTGCGTCGATCTGCATATACATTTTCAAGAACATCATTAAAATTTTAAATAAGTCAGAATTCTATATATATACTTATATGAACGAGGAAAAATAGACTTACGAGTACTTCAACTGTCGAACTACTAGACCGATAGCCCACGGGATTTGGTTGTTGTATGGTAGGATTGCTAATTAATCGCCGTGTGTGAGTCCAATACCATGCAAAATAATCAGGCGCAACAACAGCTTGCCCGAAAGTGGGCTGTCCGGTGATGGTAGAAGCATGTCTGCTGATCCAATTAGCACGGTGTAGCGCATCCATCTCATTCCATCCGGCACCAGTAGTGCGTAGGTCTCGCTGATGCAGATTTACCCCCGTATCAACAGCATTTGGAATTATTTGCAACAATCCAAATTGTCGCATAACTCGATCGGGGCAATGTAGCTCAATCGTCTCCCAACACAGTAGAGATATGACAAACATCCAAATTTGTTGGCCATACGTACAGTACGGAGGTAGATATGCTAACATGTTTGCATCATAAGGTTGCCAAATAAACTGCAAAATAAATAAATTTAGTTTTAAACAATAAATAACAATAAATATTATTTAAAATTTAATTCCAAGCTAATAATATCGTAGTAATACATACGTGATTGTATTGCATCCGATCCAACTAATCTCTGTACGCAATAAGCACATGTGTTGGCGTGCGGGACAATTTCAGTGGACTCTGCCATACTGCTCCTCTAGGCACATTCGGACCAATGTCCTCCACCGGACATACTCTATCGAGTCTAATAGTGGGAATGCGCTCCCAAGCCCATAACTGTACTTCCAGTGAAATAATAATATTAGAAAAATATGATTGATTTAACATAGTAACATTCACATTTTGAATTTAAATTCATACCTGAATCAGTAGAAGTGGACCACTGATCTGATGTGTCGTATAAATAGTAGCGTTGCACATACAACGGTACAAATGAGCTAATACTGCACTACCCCAACACAGTGTACCAGCCAACTCGAGATTGCGTATATACCTAAGGAAGCGCAGATGAACTCGGTTTCCGGATTTATCGAAGAACAAAAATCCACCAATAAGCTGCATAATGCGACACCTTGCATGTTGTGCAACCATATCAGGAGTCGCGTGCGCTGGGAGAGGTTGAGTCAGTGCTCTCTCGAGTGAGTTTAACTTCAATCGAGATCCATCCAGATCTGTACCTGTGGGTCGAAAACCAAGGAGAGAGTCACATAGATCTAGTAGCTCTACCAGTGGGCAGTTGAACCCACGGCCAATAATTGGATCACCCTCCACGCGTAATCCAAAAAGAACCTCGACATCCTGCAGTGTAATTGTGGCCTCTCCCACTGTAAGATGGAACGTGTGCGTCTCTTAGCGCCATCTTTCCACCAACGCTATAATCAGGGGATGATCAATCTTCATGTACGGCAAACGAATAATCCCGCCGAATCCAGCTATATCCATAAGTTGCTCGACTCGTGGATCGAATGGTCGAGCAATCCAAAAAGCGCTGTCATTGCGCTTTGCAGTAAGGACAGTATTTTCCAACTGTCCTGCCCATATATGTGTCGATCTATGTCGACACTGCAGGGTCAGTAAGTCCGGAATAATAGGACTGGGATCAACTCCGTCTTGTGCAGGGTCCATCAATGGTATCCTAAAGCAAAAAAAAAAAAAATGATTAAAATATATTGTTAAACAAAATAAAGTGAAAAATATCATCATTTATGCAACCGTAATACCACGAAATATATAAAATGTAAAATATTCTATCTTCAATCTACAGTACTATGGGTGCAACTCCTACGAAATAAAGTTAAAATATCATCATTTATGTAACTATAATACCACAAAATAGATAAACAGACGTGATAAATATTATTACAAATATAAGATGTTTTGATACAACATATCAAAGAAGAAATATTACAACAGTCATATAAATTACAAAGGCAAAACATGTAAAATATTCTAACATCAATCTACAGCACCGTGGGTGCAATTCCTCCTATTATGTCCGCTGCGATGGCATAACCCACATCGAGGAGGTGAATCAGGATTACGCTAATCCATTTCATTCCGAAAACGCGCCGTCCGCATTCGACCAAATCGTCGATTCTTGAAACGGTGAGCGTACGACGCCAAGATTAAACCAGGGTCGCGCCAATAATCCTTGTGCGGAATGGGTCTGAATTGTGGCGTATACGTTAACCTGTAGGACATTGTTGTATTCTTCGATGACACGAGATCCCCAGGGTTCAGCCCCAATTGCTGACATGCTGCAAATGCGTGCAAACAAGGAATTCCATATATTTCCCATTTGCAACAACTGCATGACCTGGTACAAACATTAACTTCGTAAGAATTATTTCCCTTTCCATGCTCTCGATGTGTTGACACCACACTAAAAATACCCCTATCCTGATTAAAAGCCAGCACACGGTGCCTTCTTCCTTTTATCTCATTCTTCACAAACTTTGCCCATATAGTCGAAGGGAAGTGATACCTGCCGTGATTAGCTTCCTGTCGATGATCGTTGAAATATTTGACTGTTTTTTTGAAAGAAGACTCAACAATAACCTTGATGGGCAGGGCACGTATACTTTTGACGACACTGTTGAATGATTTAGCCAAATTAGTTGTCATATTACCCCACCTATGACCACCATCATAAGCAAGCATCTATTGCTCCTTCGGAATCAAATCCAACCATGCCTTGGCTTGGGGGTTCAGCATACTAATTTCTTCCATAATCTGCAAAAATTTTCGCTTCTTACTTTGATCCCCAGCTGTATACATCAACTTCTTCAACTGATGATTCTTGAACTTTGTATTGAAGTTGCTTCGGATATGTCTGAGACAAAATCTGTGCACTGTCATTGGCTCCTGCCAACCGGGTAGTCGATGAAGAGCATTCACTATCCCAACGTGTCTGTCGGATATTAAACAAATTCTTCGATCCTTAAGCACATGCGTCCTGAGAAAAGATAAAAACCAACCCCAACTATCATTTGTTTCCTCATCAACGACTGCAAAAGCAAGGGGTAATATATGATTGTTGGCATCTTGACCAACAGCCGTTAATAATTTTCCCTTGTATATACCCCTAAGGAATGTCCCGTCGACGCTGACCACTGGTTTCATGTAAATAAATGCATCAATGCATGGCTTGAACGCCCAAAAAACATATCCAAACGTCTTTGCGCCATTGCTATCCATAGGTAGGAAATGCCATGCCACTACGGTACCTGGATTGGCATCTTGCAATGCTTGCATATACCGTGGCAGTTGTGCAAATGAAGAAGGCCAGTCACCATAAATCATCTCAATGGCATGCCTACGCGCGTTCCATCCTTTCTTATAAGATGGAGTGAAATGTAAAGTGTCATGTATATGGTTGTTTATCTCGCTGACCGTTATTTCTGGATTATTGTGAATCGTTGACATAATATGCTTCGCCATAAATTTGGCGCTCATGTTGCGATGGTTGCCGTCTATTGTTCGAACTAGACAAATGTGCTCTCCATGCCATCGAGTAATTTGCCACAGTCCGCAACCTTTTTTCTTTCGCGCACGAATTCGCCAATAATAGGGATGTTGGGGAGTTGAATTTTTGCATTCGGCAACCCATGACACGCTTTTGCTTTCTTGTACTATGAACTCACGACTCAATCTGACAGACCACGATCGAACTGCCCAAAGTCACTCTTCCTTATTTCTAAACCACATTCCAATCCTCAAGTCATTATTAGATTCTAACCATAAATCCATCCGACTGCTTCTCGTCGCCGTTCCATCACATTCATTTTCCATTTCTTGAGTAGCAGTCAACCTGTCAAGATACATTGAATACTGTGGATTATACAACCGGTCTGGTTCAGCAGGTATATTACCAGGTTGTGGCATTACAGAAGGACCGGCACCATGTTCATCAACATCACCATCTCCCTCGTTCTCGTCGGGGGTATCTTCCGCATTTGGTCCATCAAGGTCAGATGTTACTCCTAAACCATCCACGGTCGCCTCTGGAGCACCTACCCAATTGGGTTCTCGAGCAACCCACTCATCAACTAGGGTAATATCTAATGGAATATCTATTTCCGCAGTGGAAAACAACGGCGTGGGGTTGGACTGTGTTTGTATAGGCTGAACATCGACATGAAATGGAGGCGTGACAAACCCCATCGAAGTTGGTCTGACGACTGAGACATCCGGAACTATCGAAGTATAAAGGGATTGAAAATTGTCACTTGGGAGATATCCAGGATTACTGGCGTAAGCAGGCGTAGGCGCATTTAAATCAATATTAGCCCTGTGCATTGGAGTGGCTGAATTCACTAATTCAGTGAAGGATTCCGTAATAGGCATGGGGTTGTGTTGTTCTGCAATGTTTGTACCTGTTACATTTTGAATCTGTACCATCTCATAATGAACGTGCAAATCGATTGGTTATCCCTTCACGGTGGATGCATAGTCCCACAATCCATCCATATCTTCATCGTCACAAATAGAAGTTGTTGTAGACCTTAGTGTAGCGCCAAAAAGAGTATCTTCTCTCATTGTTATTTGCAACTGAACAGTAGACATGTCCCACCCATGAAGTGTATATATTTTGTTGATTAAACCGAGGTAACTAACTTGATTTTTAACAATCAATGCCTTGCGACATGGACCGTTAAAAAAATCGCCGTTTGGGGTACGTATAATCTCGCAATCCCAATACAACCGTAATCTAACAGGTTGTTCTAGTGACATTGTGCCTAAATAAACAATGTAAAAGAATTTTTCTATTAAAAAAATAAAAAAATAAAGAATGTCGCAACATTGAATTACTATATGAAACCAATATCATTATTATTCAGCATATCTCAACCCAAAATAATATATTATGCTATACAATAGAATATCAATATAAAAAAAGTAAATTAACATGGACAAAAATAATAAAAATCATCACAAATAATAAAAAACTAAATATAAAAAAATATAACTATTTTTTAACATGGAGATTAAACTAACTAAATATAAAAAATTAAATTAAATTAAATTAAATATAAAAAATAACTAACTACAAATTACAAATAAATTAAATTATTAAATTCATCATAAAAGCTAAATTAATATAAATCAATTAATCGTCACAAATAATCAAATATTAATTATCAAACAAAATATAACGATTTTTTAACATGGACGTAAATTAAATTAAATTAAATATAAAAAAAACTAACTAAAAATTACAAATAAATAAAATTATTAAATTCACCATAAAAGCTAAATTAATATAAATAAATTAATCGTCGCAAGTAATCAAAAATCAAATATCAAACAAAATATAGCGAATTTTTTAACATACATGTGTAAATTAAATTAAATTAAATGTAAAAAAACAACTAACTAAAAATTATAAATGAATAAAATTATTAAATTCACCATAAAAGCTAAATAAATATAAATAAATTAATCGTCGCAAGTAATCAAAAATCAAATATCAAACAAAATATAGCGAATTTTTTAACATACATGCGTAAATTAAATTAAATTAAATATAAAAAAACAACTAACTAAAAATTACAAATAAATAAAATTATTAAATTCACCATAAAAGCTAAATAAATATAAATCAATTAATCGTCACAAGTAATAAAAAATCAAATATCAAACAAAATATAACGATTTTTTAACATGGACGTAAATTAAATTAAATTAAATATAAAAAAACAACTAACTAAAAATTACAAATAAATGAAATTATTCAATTCACCATAAAAGCTAAATTAATATAAATAAATTAATTGTCGCAAGTAATCAAAAATCAAATATCAAACAAAATATAGCGAATTTTTTAACATACATGCGTAAATCAAATTAAATTAAATATAAAAAAACAACTAACTAAAAAATACAAATAAATAAAATTATTAAATTCACCATAAAATCTAAATAAATATAAATCAATTAATTGTCACAAGTAATCAAAAATCAAATATCAAACAAAATATAGCGAATTTTTTAACATACATGCGTAAATTAAATTAAATTAAATATAAAAAATAACTAACTAAAAATTACAAATAAATTAAATTATTAAATTCATCATAAAAGCTAAATTAATATAAATCAATTAATCGTCACAAATAATCAAAAATCAAATATCAAACAAAATATAACGATTTTTTTACATGGACGTAAATTAAATTAAATTAAATATAGAAAATAACTAACTAAAAATTACAAATAAATTAATTTATTAAATTCACCATAAAAGCTAAAGACAAAGTTCACCCTATATTTTTAATATATACTACATTAAATTTTTCCATTTTTGTTTGAAAATTTGTGCATAATTAGATATTTTTTGTCTAATTTATATTAATATTTTTCTAATCAAATTGTTATAAATAATTAGTCTCATTATTCATCACATCTCAACCCAAAATAATATATTGTGCTATACAATATCAATATAAATCAATTAATCATCACAAATAATCAAAAACTAAATATCAAACAAAATATAAATATGGACGTAAATCGTAATTAAATTAAATTAAGAATAAACAAACAACTATCTAAATATTATAAATAAATCAAATTATTAAGTTCACCATAAAAATTAAAGATAAGGTTCGTCTAATTTATATTAATATTTTTCTAATCAAATTATTAGAAATAATTAGTCGATCATTTTTTCTTTAACCTAGCAGTAAGTCATTTAGTCAAATATAAATCATATGCATACCATTCAACAAAACATAAAATAGACAAAATCAATAATTGATATAAATATTTAAAAATCAATCAATATTTTACTATACATAATATTTAAAAATGTCAATAATTTCATTAAAATATCATCGTCTACTAATTAATTTTTTAATATTAAATTCAAATATATCTATTTGAATAAATAAATAAATTAATTGATACAATTTCTATTTAAAAAAAACCTGTAATATAGAAGTCGCGTGTATGTCTCGAATGTACAATCAGCAATACTTTTTTTGACTTGGAATTCCAGCACAACAGAAGATTAGGAATGTGTTGAGAGCTGACGATAGAACAAATAAATTGATTTTCTGTTGTTGTGTTTGAGATGGCAGAACAGAAGCAGTTTGAGACGGCAGAATAGAAGCTGTTTGAGAGAGATTGAAGATGTGGGATGTGTGAGCGAAATGTATGGAATGAACTCGGCTGAATGTTGCAAAATTTATAGGCAAAATTTTGCCTATTCCGCCCGTGAAAAATTTATGACCACATGAAGAATCTCTGTGGAATCAAAGATTCTGCAGAAAAGCCTCCAACCTAGCGTCTGCCAGACGAAGGTTGTCTGCTTTTCAAATAATTTTCCGACACTCCTGCTTTTTTGTCGCCTGACACGCCTGCTTTTTTGTCTGAATTTTGACCGTTTGCTGGGGCGTTCCTCGTGTCTGCCAGACACGAGGTACCGTTACACCTCGTGTATGGCAAACACGAGGTATCCCCACTTGTGGGGTACCCCGATTTTCCTGCCCTCATCCGGAGTTCATATTTAAAACCCCCCTATTTTGGTCAAAACCCCTAGCGTTTGGTCATTCATTCTTTTAATAATCAACAAGAATTCAAATACTAAATATAATTTTGATTAATAATCGAATGATCCTGGACTTGCTCATCAGTGTTCAAAAATAATTGTGGACAATATATATATATATATATATATATATATATATTAGTTGAATATTACTCAATTTTTTTGAATAAGAAATAAAATAAAATCTGATTTTTGGTTATATTAATCAAATGAATTCAAATATAAACTCAAGTTAAATTTTTAATGGAATCGAACAACTGGGGTAGGCATATGGATAACTGTTCATGCTCGGTTTTGTTAAAACTCAATCACAGCTCAATAGCAAGTTTAAAATATATGTATTTTAAAAGACAATGTCATAAATTTTAATAAATGTGAAACTAAAATTTTTAAATATTGTTTTAAATAGCTTCTGTTAAAAAAACTCTAGAGGCAGATCTACCTATTGACAACTTCATATTTGTTTGGATGCATATGGAACAATATAGGATTGGAACTAAAAAAATTAAAGTTAAAAGAAGCCACATAAAATATAAATTAGAAAATAATATTATAATTTTTAATAAATTTTTAAGGAAACGAAAAATAAAATTTAAAAAAATTATAAAATATTAATTTTTCTAAAAAAAAATTCAAGATTCAAAAGATTTTGAGGCGCCCTAAGTCCATCCCTCAGACAATGTTCGCCTTCTATTTCTAGAAGAGTCATCCAAGGTTTTGAAAGATTTGGATGTGCATTTCATTCGTGCATAGACTTGCAAGATTGTCTTGGGGATGGAATTGGAAAGCAATGTTTGCTTGGGTCCTATTCTTAGCAGCCAACAATGAAGGAAATAATCTTTTATCTTGTTATAAAATTTGGGTAATGTTAGAATAAAATTTACACACTACACACTAAGCAAACTCTAACTATTTTGTGCACAAGAATTTCTTCAAACTTCTCTCTTTCTTTTTCTCACAATTCTTTCACAAAATAATGGTATATTTCAAATTTAGAGAATAGCTCTATTTATAGAGCTCTTAATTAGTGGAATACATCATCTTCCATTAATCTTAATTAGTGGTGTCTCCACTTGTGGACATCCACAAAAATTCATAATTAGTGGAGCTTTCACTAATTTAACATATTTACAACACTCCCCCTTGGATGTCCATCCATTACATAAAGAATATGTCTCGTTAAAACCTTATTAGATAAAAACCCAGTGGAAAAAAATCTAGCGAAGGAAAAAAAGTACACTATTTTATATGTCTGTTTATTACTCCCCCTGATGAGAAGATTCCTTTAAATCTTTGAACCGACTCATACCAATTTATATCTCAACTTCTCAAATTTTGCAGTCGGTAAAGTCTTCATGAACATATTTGCGAGGTTGTCACATGACCGAATTTGTAGCACATCAATTTCACCTTTCTTCTGGAGTTCATGAGTAAAGAAGAATTTTGGTAAAATATGTTTTGTCCGATCTCCTTTAATATATCCTCCTCGTATTTGAGCTATGCAAATTGCATTATCTTCATAAAGAGGAGTTGGAATATCTCTAATAGATAATAATCCACAACTTTCTTGGATATCATGAATCATTAATCGTAACCATACACATTCTCTACTTGCTTTATGAATGGCTATACTTTCAACATGATTTGAAGAAGTAGCTGCTTGGAGATATCGAATAACTTGTTTAATTCCATTCCAATATCGTCGTGTTGGTGAAGAACTAAATCCTGCTAATAAATTGACAACAAAGGCAATATTAGGTTGTGTATTGTTAGCAAGATACATCAATGCATCAATTGCACTGAGATATAGTACTTCAAGACCAAGAAGTTCTTCATCCTCTTTTTGAGGTTGGAAAAGATCTTTATTCACATCTAATGACCGGACGATCATTGGAACACTCAATGGATGTGCTTTGTCCATGAAACTCATTTTTAAAACTTTTGCTGTATATGTTGATTGATGAAATTTGCCAAATGTTTAATTTGTAAACCAAGGCAAAATGTAATTTTACCAATATCCTTGATATCGAATAATCAATTATTTCTTGGAGCTCTTGAGGAGTTTCAATAAGATTAATATCATCAACATATATCATAAATTTAGAATTAGACTTCTTAATAAAAACATATGGACATACCTGGTCATTTTTAAATCTCACTTTCAATAAATATTCACTAAGATGATTGAACCACATGCACCCAGATTGCTTCAGCCATATAATGATTTTTGCAACTTGATGGAGTAATTTTCACGAGGATAATGTTTATATGCTTCAGGCATATGAAATCCTTCGGGAATTTTCATGTAAACATCATTTTCTAAATTTCCATACAAGTAAGCAGTGATAACATCTAATAGGCGCATATCTATCTTTTCATATACTCCAAAACTGATAAGATATTTGAGTGTAATAACATCAACAACAGAAGAATAAGTTTCATCATAATCAATACCTAGTCTTTGTGAAAAACCTTAGGCTACTAACCGTGCTTTATATCGTACGATTTCATTATTTTTATTGCGCTTTCGCACAAATATCCATTGGTAGCCAACAGGTTTTACACTTTTCGGTATTCGGACTGCA
Source organism: Voacanga thouarsii (assembly GCA_026120185.1). Taxonomy (NCBI): domain Eukaryota; kingdom Viridiplantae; phylum Streptophyta; class Magnoliopsida; order Gentianales; family Apocynaceae; genus Voacanga; species Voacanga thouarsii. The sequence goes on along the minus strand of JANUWF010002024.1, from coordinate 3,485,677 downwards.
GGTCCGAAGACTTCACGTTTTGTCAGTGCATTTAACTCCAATTGAATCGCATCTTTCTATTGTAGTCAATTTTTTCTATGCCAACATTCATCAACTGATATTGGTTTAGGATCATCACTATCCTGTATAACATCAAGAGATATATTGTATGCAAACATATTATCAATAATTATTTCTATTCGATTCCAACTTCTACCGGAAGTGGTATAATTGATAGAATTTTCAGTGTTACTTTCATCAACTTCTGGTTCTTTGTCATTAATTTTCTCTTGGTCTTTATCATTTTTTTTCTTTAATATGATCTTTTGGATCACTTAATCCTCTTTTCTTTCGAGGATTTTTATCTTTAGAACCAAGAGGTCGGCCACGTTTTTGGCGTACTTTTGACTCAGCAGCTATAGGTATAATCTTTTGTTCTAATGGAACTTCAATTCGAATAGGAGTATTTATAGCTAGAATATTCGATTTTGTAACTTTTTTGGAGTCAACAAAAGTGCCTTGTATTTGATTTGCAATGCTTCACAAATGAATTATCTTTTGAACTTCAAGTTCACACGTACTTGTACGCGTATCAAGATAATTTAATGATGTTGTCCAATCAAGATCTTTTTTATACTGTTTATGTTCTCCTCCTAATTTAGGGAATAATGATTTCACAAGAGAATAAGGGAAAAGAAAAAGAAATGTAAGAACATGATGACAAGTAGGAAATGCCAAGAAATCTATTATAAAAATTTCTTTTTCTTTTTCACTCTTCTTGGTGCCATCTTTTCCCATTCCTCCTTATCTTTTCTTCTCCTCCGTCCCTCCAACTATCATCTACCTCTTCTTTTTTCTCGTATATATATATATATATATATATATATATATATATATATATATATATGTATCGATATATATCTCAGTCATCAATCATTAGTAAGAATAAAAAAAAACAAAAAAAAACCTCAAAACAGATATGGAGACTCGTAATTCATTTTAGACATGGTCAAATTTTGACTTGGTTTCTAACGCAGAAGATTTTGATGTGTTTTCTTTTCCAAGCCAACCACTTCCACCTAATGTCAGGTTTAACGCAGAAGATTTTGATCTATTTTCTTTTCCAAGCCAACCACTTTCGCCTAATGTTAGGTCTAACGCAAAAGATTTTGATATATTTTCCTTTCCAAGCCAACCGCTTTCGCCTAATTTTCCAAGTCAACCGCTTCCGCCTAATTTCAGGTGAGATTCCTTTGAGGGCTTCCTTTTTTTTCTTTTTAGCGTGCTTAATAATGAAATAATGAAATTAAACTCTCTTTTGGTTTGTTGTGATGTAAATCAGTGGTAGTTCTGGACATGCTGCTTTGGATTTTCAATTTGATCTACCCATTCAAGAGACTGCTTTTGATGATGTTCCTCTGAATGAGGATATTCTTGTGCATGATCCTTTCTACTCCCTAATGGATTTTGAACAAAGCCAGAATATGATTCCAAGTTATCATACATTCAAACATGGATTTTGCATGGTATTACCTTTACTGATATTGTTTTTCCTTTTTTAGGATAAATAATGAGTGGTTTTGGCAACGAATTCAGAATGAGGACCCATGAAAAGCATAATATCGAAGCAAGATATTATTGCAGATGAAATTCCTATGGAGAAGAAGAGAATTAGGAGACAGAGAGAGGAGAAGGGAAATAGCTCCAATACACTATCAAAAGAAATCATTTCGCAGTACTTTTACCTGTCAATCAATAGCGCGGCCAAAGAACTGAATATTGGCTTAACCCCTCTTAAGAATAGATGTAGGAAGTTGGAAATTCGTCGATAGCCTCATAGGAAGTTGATGAGCTTGAAGACCCTAATCAAGATGTTCAGGTTCTCTCTCACACACACTTGTAATTTGCAAGTATAAAATTATGAAAGATTTATAAGTAAATAATGATTGGAATGAATGTATCTCCACCGATGATATCACTTCGATTTACAGGAGCGAGATAAAGATGAAGGCGGACATATGGCTGAGAAGAAGTTCAAAGAAGCCATTGAGATACTGAAACGTGAGAAGAAGTTGATAGAAAAAAGTCTTGATACGCGGTTGAAGGACCAAATACAGAAATTCAGACAAGCATGCTTCAAGGCCAAATATAATAAGAAACTTAAGGGGATGAGAAAATCCCAAGACACATTGTGCAGTAACTTCACGACTAATTCTATTGCTAATCTAGATGCTGGCCCAATGGAGAAGGAAGAGAAGAAGGATGCCGAAGAAGAAGAACTGAAATCCATAATTGCTACCTGTTTGCCTTCCTCTAATGCAAATATGGAAAAAAAAAACAACTACAAATATTCATCCTTAATTTGTCAGCTTTATTGAAAAAGAGCAACTACAAACATACATCCTCAAGTTCACGTGAACACCAGTGAGATGAATGAAGGAAATGCAAGTGAACACAAGACTTCTAATCAAAAGGAGATAGATTTTTTTTTTCTGAATTGTTAGCAGTAATATAGTATATATTGACATTCGAATGTAACATCTCAAATATGTGATATTTATTATTAATGGAAATATCATTTTCCCTTATTATCTTTTCTGTTCCACTTCAAGTGGTCAGTATTTCTCTGTGCTAAGAGAAATATCGAGTGTGTCCATGATTATAACCATGGCCATTGCCACAACTGCAACTATAATGATGGCTTCTGTTGGAGCCAATACCATTCACTTCTGGGAGTGCTGTTGAATCAGTTGGTCTGGCTTCAATAATAACTCATTATTGTAGTAAGTAAATCTGTGTATACCCTTTTTCTCGATATTGTTGCTGTAGGACAATATTCGAGGCATGAAAGGTGGAGAATGTCTTCTCCAATATATTTTTTTTCCGCATAATTTTAATTAAGATGTAATTTTATACATCGCGGAGTTATATTCATTCACGATTTTAAAATCATGCAACTTCAGGTGCAATCATTTATACCGTGCACTTGGTAGTACGACCATCTTCAGGTGGTCAAATCCTTTTTTTTCAGCGTTTAGATGCATTTCTGTATCGAGAACCCATGACATATAATTTTTTCTAAAAATATCAAGTGCTACAAGTAAAGTTAGCCATAGGGATCAATAGATGCGTACCTGTCTTCTAACTTTGATAACGACAGAAACTCGTGCTGATAACATGTTATAAAATTTGGGTAGTGTTAGAATAAAATCTACACACTACACACTAAGAAAACTCTAACTATTTTTTGCACAAGAATTTCTTCAAACTTCTCTCGTTCTTTTTCTCACAATTTTCTCACAATTCTTTCACAAAATGATGGTATATTTCAAGTTTAGAGAATAGCTTTATTTATAGAGCTCTTAATTAGTGGAATACATCATCTTCCACTAATCTTAATTAGTGGTGTTTCCACTAAATGGTGGATATCCATAAATATCTATAATTAGTGGAGTTTCCACTAATTCCTTAATAATTCACATAAATCCATAATTAGTGAAGCTTGCACTAATTTAACATATTTACAACATATCTAAAGATTTGTATACCATTAATGCTTCTCTACCTTTTCATCCAGGACCGAGTAACTATTTATTTTGTCTTAAAATAGGTTAATTTTTTCCCCTACTCATAGTCCTCTAATTTTTTTTTCTTTAATTCCCTGCAAGTTTTGTCCCAACCACCATCTTTGTGTGTGTGTGTATATATATATATATATATATATATATATATATATATATATATATATATATATATATATATATATATATATATATATATATATCCCCTCCCTCTCGTGCTTCTTTATGGTAATCTAAAGGAAACATAGGGCAATGAATTGAAGACCAATGGAAGTCACAGGGGAGGGGAAGAGAAAAAGAAGATGAAATAACACATATGAGCCATGCAGGATCAAATTTGTGAGGTACTATTATCCATATGGTAGTTGGGACCAAAACTTTAAACAAAAAATCACAGATAACGGACAATGAACAAAGGAAAAAAGGTCATTTGTTTTAAGACAAATTTTCTAGTTTATGGATTAAACTTACTCATTATTCTTTTTTATTTCTATCTCCTATCCGTAAACGTATTAATAAGAGGTGCTTTTCGCCTCAATTAATTTGACGATAAAAGCGAAGCTTGTACTTGGATTGGTTTTTTAGTTTTCAAAGCCTTTTTCGAAACAAAACATAATTTATGTTCTAAATTAAAGTCATTTTTAGATGAGAAAAATAGGTTTTTATCAAAACACATTTTTTTTTAAAGTTACGAAGATCAATTATAAAAACAAAACTAATACTACCAGTTAATTTTGTATTATTGATTATTTCAGTTAATATAATTACTAACAATAGTAAATCACTCAATCACAACAACTAAAAAGAAAATGAGACCATCGTAATCAATGATCTTCTATCACTATGCTAAAACTTTATTTTTAACTTTGATAGTGGCCCATTTTTTGAAGTCTTACTTTCTTCATTGAAAGCCCATCCCTGTGTGCCCACCTGCTCTCAAATCAAATAGGTTTCAAAAAACGAAACCAAAACTTAATACCAAGGACAAAATCAAAAAATTTAAAATTGGAAGGAATAGATTATATAAAAAGATATATTAGAGGACAATAATATATTTTTTAAAAAATTTTTAAGGAGTAAAAAATAAAATTTAAAGATTTTTTATTAAAAAATAATTAAAATTTTAAAATTTTTGAGGAACGAGCACCCCCTTATCTCCGTCTCTATTTAATACCTTTTTTTATTTCAAAATAACTATCACTTTTGAAGACTTTTTGTATTTTAAATTATCTATTATCTTGTAAAATTAATAATGTATTTATAATATTTTAATTATATTCTTATTATTTATTACTCTACAAAATAATGACATTAATCAATTTTTAAAATTTAGAAAAATTTACAATTTCCAATAAGGATAATTTTAATATTTTTCTTTAAACATTCTATAAATGTTAGAATTTTATTAGTGTGTCTAATTTGTGTAATTAGGGGTGGCAATATTAAATATGACACGTTTAGGGATGGTAATGGGGCTGGGTCGGGGATTAGAAATCCCAGCCCGGTTCCCGCATATGCCCTCGTATCTCCATCCCCGGCCCGTCCCCCACTACGGGGAAAGGCGGGGATCCCCGCCCCCGGCCCACTAGGGACAAAATAATCCCCGGTCCCGGCCCGGGGAAGCGGGGAAGCAGGGGCCCGTTTGGGCCCAAAAATAATTATAAAGATTTAAAGAAAAAAAACTTACCTCTAATATATTTTTATTCAAAATTTTTTAATCATATAGAAAACTTTTGTAGTGATTTTCAATAATGCACATATTTATCATATCACTAGATTAGTAAGAGTAAAATTAATAATTAATAATTAATAATTAATAATTTATTTCTTTTTTATTTTTTCTCTTCTTTTCTATTTTATTTTATATACATATATAATCTACCTTTACATATATATATATATATATATATATATATATATAATAGATATACATATTTATATAAAATATGTAAAGCGGGCCGGGGGCGGGGATCATGCAATCCTCGTCCCCGATTGGCGGGCCGAGGAATGAAGCCCGTCCTCGCTTAAATCGGGGAATCGTTGGGCCGGGCCGGGCCGGGTCCCCGGTTTAAGCGGGGAAATTGCCATCCCTAGACACGTTAATACGATACGAAAACGAAACGGTTATAATATATTAGGGTTGGAATTTTGTGGGTTTTGGTCGAAACAAATCGACCCGTTTAACTTTAAAAGTTTTCAAGTCATAAACAAGTTCAACCCGTTTCAACTCGCGAACCTGTTTAATTTTTTTTTAATACTTATATTTAATACTTTTTGTAATACCTTATAAATTTTATTATAGAAAATTAGATAATTTAAAATTTTTACATGAATTATATTTTATTATATGGATTAATTGAATTGTTTGGGTGTCCATTTTGTTTAATTATATGAGAGCTCTTAAAGAAAATAAATGATGTTAATGTGGCTATTTGCTTGATATATGGTAAATAAATAATTCTTAATTAATTATTATTTAATTTCTATAATAATATTATTATTACAATGATTTTTAGTTAGAGAAAATAATTTCTTGAACAATCCAATTTTATTGCAAAACTATATTTGTTTAGATTTTAAAGATTAAATCTTATAAATTTATTGAGATCTCTATATATTTAATTAGATGGTTTGTTGTTTTATTGGTTATTTATGACTTTATGGGTTGTTTTATTAGTTTTTTTAATTTTATATGATTTGATTTGATTTTTAAAATTTTTTTTTTTTTTGTAATGGGTGGACAGATTGACGGGTTTAGTAGGTATTCGGATTAGCGGGTTTAATAATTATTTTTATCTATTTAATTTTTGTATCTACTCGTGTCAACCCGTTTTATAACATGAATACGACAGGAAAATAAACGGGTTGACACGACACGTTTATTAATTGAGTCATGTTTCAATTGACTTGTCGTGTGTAATTATCCCAAGTTGACACAACCTGTTAACTCGAACACAGCACGATTGTCACTCCTATGTGTAATAGTGATAATTATTTTAAAATAAAATAATATTATAATTAAAGGTTCCCCTTTGTTAAAGGCAATAAGGAGCCTACCTCTGCATATCTTTAAAAAATTGATGGGGGCAAATTGATAGGTCCTAGGTCAATAGCAGGTATCTTTGCTGATACAATTGAAAAAGAAAAATGTTAGGATAAATTGGAACAAACTCAAACCAATTGATTTCTAGAACTAAAATATCTTATTTTCTAATGAGGATTGAGACATAAGAACAATAAAAGAGGATAAGATTTTTTATGGTGTAAAATAAAGATTTTATTGCAAGCAAGCAAACTAAAAATTACATAAAAATTTCTAGGTACCTAGTACCAATCAGCATAAAAAGAGAGACATGACACTTGGGGTGGGACACTGAGAATTTTCCTATGTTCTTTAATTTAGTTTGTGTTGGCTATAGCTGTGTATATGAAAGACTAAGTATCAGCAATTATCAAGTATGTTGGCATAGAAATAACAGTTTGTGTGACAAGGTAGGGAGAGTAAGTTTTATGCAATTATCGAGTATGTTAGCATACAAACATATTAACTCAATTAGACACTTTTCAGGTATTAAATTTTAAATTTAATTTATATTTTCTGACAATGACAGTTTGTATAGTAATATATTAACTCAATTAGTTAGAAAAACTTTTATCAAGTTGTTAGCAAGCTAAAATACTAAAATGGCTAGGCAACTAGTCAACGGGGACCGGGTTGTTGGACGGCTTATCTTCCAATCCAAGATTAGCTAATCCAAGGAGTTTTGCTAAACGAGATTAATGGATCAGCTGGATGGCGGCACCTGGTTTTTTGGAAGTTGAGCTTTGTATTAGATAAGGCTAAACATTTGGGGATATGGATAGTATCTTTGACTAAAACAAGAGTCCATCTTCTCACCATGGTTGCCATTAACATTAGGAAGGCAACATTACTAGAAAATGGTAGAAGTAGTGAACGTGGAGTCTCAGACTAATTAAAAACAACAAAATGGCATGAGAAAAGGGGAATCCAATTCGACATTCAAAAAGCTTACAAGCATTCCTTCCATTTATTTTCTTTCTAGAGTATTAGCTTAGATTTTTTTTTTTTTAAATTTACTTCCAGCTGTATTTTCAATGAATTCATTATTGTTTTCATTGTAGTTTCATCATCCTAAAACAACTACTTAGTTGTGGAAATTTGCTTGTGTTCTCTATTAATTGGAATTCCAAAGATAATTTGAATCTCTTTTTGCTGCAATATCTGTGTTTCAATCAGTCACATATCAAAGAGCTTCATTTCTGTGTTAGCTGACCACTACAAGATTAGGGCCTTGGCTACCGAATGCCTATATTCCAGCTGATTGGTTGGTTGAAGTTTTGGATGGCTAACACTATTTGGTGTCAAGAATGGGATCACTTTGCATTGAGCTTGGTTAATCACTTCATGAGATTATTTTCTGGAAAACTACTACTAGTATGGAGCCTATCAACGAAGGTGTAATGAGTCAACGTGATGATTTGACCGACCATCAGCCAGTGTCAATTTTGGTGCTTATTCAACATCTTTTTCGACAATTCGACAACAACTCAATGAAAATACCTGAGTATTAATGCGAAGTCTGGTTTAACAAATTGCTATTGTGTTCAAACCAATGCTAAAAAATGAGTTACAGGCTTTAAGTGAGCCTAGGGGGGCCTTTCGATAGCAACATCTCTGTTAAGACTAACACAGCCTCTTATCAGCTGTAGTATAACAATGTGTCTATTGCCCATAAAGATTTAGGTTCATCATCTAACAACACAGGGCATAGATTCCCTATATTAATTAGTCCTGGAGCTAACCCAATAGTGGTTAGTTAAATAGACCCCATTGATAGCAATACCACAATCAATTCTATCTTCTCAGCTAGCCAGTCTATCAACCACTTTGAGGGGATATTAGTCGGTTGGTGCAAGTACCTTTATACCAACTTATGCTAGGAGACAAGCAACTATGATTCCACCACCTTAGCCTAATTCAAGTATACCAGTAGCAGGTGCTGGGATGAATTACCTACCCATAGTATCTCAAAATATGTACATTTCGAACACAGGCGGTAGTCCAATTCCTCAACCAAATAGTTCAAATAGCCAACTAACAACCAACCAATGGAGTTCTTCCTAACCTCAAATTGGGAACCTCCAGCAACAAGTTAACTCGCATGTGATTACAGATGTCTTAATGAGATAGTTTAGCTTAAACATTACTGGATTCAAAAAGCCAGCCACAGGAAATCATACCCTAAATGGATTAACTCAACCATTTATTGCCTAAAGGATTTAAACTCCCAGATTTCATCACATTTTTTGGAGATGATGACAAGACAACTATAGAACATGTAGGAAGGTTTACTGCACAATATGGTGAGTTGAGCAATAACGAATACAATGAGTTGCAGTTGTTTCCTTTATCTTTAAATGGTGTAGTTTCTACTTGGTATATGAATTGACTACCAAATTCAGTCCATACATAGGCCAAGATGGAACAACTGTTCCATGAAAGTTTTAAACAGTCATTCTCGGAAGTTTCTATAGTTGATCTATTAGCCATCAAACAAAAGCTTGGGGAAATAATGATAGAATTCTTAGAATGTTTAATTCCACCTTATTACTTGAGTCAGAATATGCTAGGATTGCAGTTGACTGGATGTATCCCTAGTTTAAAGACGCCATGATTTTTACAAAATTTCGCTGACCTTTCTCATCTAGCCTCAGTTGATTGTATCCACAATTGGTCTTTTAAGTTGATTGTCTAAGTAGTAACTATTAACTTGGTTTGATTTCTAGGTTAATTGGCTAAATTAAGTTAGCAGGGAATTGTATAATGTTCAAGTGCATATTTTTTAGATTAATTGGGTATGTTACTTGATATTGGTGATGCCTTGTGTGTTTATCAACTTTCTTATTAATCTATGACAATTGATTAGTTGAAGTATTAATGTCTTTAAAAAAATATTAATCAATTTGGCTTAACTTAAGAATGGAGTTAGGGATTTTAACTTATAGATTAATTAAGGGATTAGTCCATAATTACAAGAATAAGGGATTTAATTCGTTAGGAAATGTCTCCAAAACTAATTGCTCAAGGTAATCAAATTAATAATAAGTGTCATAACTTGATTTCATTGCATACGCCTAAAAACTTGATGATTTCTTAATTGGTCTTGAAGTTTTCTATTTTTGTTTCCTATGTTGATTATTTGTTTCTTAATTTAGGATTAGTTTTAGGTAGTTTCTAAATTTGATTTTCTCCTATCTATATGTATATACTTGTTAATAATACATTATTAAAACTAATTAGGTTAAATGTTATAATATGATTTCATATGAATGAAGTTGAGTGTTTTTTTTTTTTTTCTCTCTCTTATAGAGTACACTTCTCTCGTTCTTTGTGGGATTGATACCTTGCTTGCTACTATACTAAACTATATCTTTAGAAGTAGGGTTTAAAATTTATTAGTGTGTAACGACTGCATTGTAAAAGAACTCGTCTTTTTAATGTCAAACTCCACAACAACTACCGGTTGTGAACTATTCGCCGCTAGAATTTTTTTTTTTTTTTAAATTAAACTTGGGCAACTCTAATTTTGATCATGTCACCTTTTTCTTAAACCCATTGCTGGTACCAACTGATTTTGATGTCTAGAATTCGAATGTTTGTGAAAAATAAAAGCTTTCATACTAAATTATACTTTTACAATTGCCTATATCTCCACATGCAAGGTGTACATCAGATTCTATCGAAACTCAAAAAATTAGCAAATAAAGAAAATAATTATTGCAAGATTGATATGGATAGCACAAATCAAAAGATGGATATTTTTAAGGAACCACCACCAGTTATTAGCCTAAAACATACTCCTAGGTGTTAAATCGAAACTCTCATATCATTTGTAGGATTGAATATCACGCAAACACAGTGAAAAATTAAAAATTTATGAAATTTTAAGATCACATGCTTACTTTTTTTCTTGTATTAAAAGAAATCATGACAGTAATCAAATTTGATTGATGAATAGGTTGTCTGGGACTTGTCTAAATTGTAAAATCCAAGGATGTACCAATTGAAAGACCCACTAAATGTCTACTCCTACGCATGAAACTCGTGTACAAGTTGAAACTTTTGACCTTTCAAAGTATCTTCTCAACTTCACAAATCAAGCTACCAGTGAAAGTAGGTTACGATTAGTTTTCTAAAGAAGAAATTGAGAGAGGGAGAGCAAGGAAAGACCGACAACTAGGGTTGTTCTTACTCTTTATGGCTAGCTGTAGAGGGTTTAAAATAAACCCTCATGGCCAATTAACACTAGTCCCAGACGGATTAAAGTTTTGCCCACCAATTGAGCCTTTTAGTATTTGCCTTCAGTTCTTATTAAAATTCAAAATAATAGAACCTTAATTCACTTTATTAATTATTTTATTTGGACATTTTAATTTAATTAAAACTCAAAATAATAAATAAATAACCTAATATAATTATTAGGTTAATCCTTATTTATTTTATTCAAATCTATATTTTAATTTGGACTTCCTACAATTAATTAATTAATATAACATATGAATTAATATTGTACTTAATTAATTATTCTAGTCTAACAGACTTTCTAGAATAAAATAAATTATCTCATTTCTCATACAATCTAAATAATTTATGCAATGACTAAAATAACTATTTAGGTTTCTAGAGTTATATTGGAGACCAAAAAATATATTATTATTGACTACTAAAATGACCAAAATACCATTATTAATTAAATAGCTACATTTTGCATTTTAAATATCTTTATTCATCACTATATGATGATATTGACCTCGAGGATAATATTATAATTGTGTTGTCTTCAACATACAGGTGTAATAACAATAATATCCTTCTGTATAACACTCATTATTGAGATAAGACTGATTAGTACTATCATTTTTTTTAATGACTTCTACCATCTTTTGACCTCTAGTCTATAATTTGTGGCCTCTAAGAATGTAACTGCTTATTTAAAGGAAGCGACTTTTAAAACAATATACTCTTATTAGATATTTGCCAAGGTTATGGATTTTCATAGATTATCTTAAACTATCATAAGAGGGTGATTACTCCAGAAGCTCTATTGTATAAGTTCGTTTTGATTAACTAAAAATACATGCTTAACATACAAGGTTATTGATCTCAAGGAGGAAATACCACCTATAGTATATCAAAGCATATCTGTTCAGTTTCACCAGACTGCTAACTCATATTTAAATCATAGAGTATCACGCAATAGTAGTAATAGTCTAATTTTTACTTAATTATAATACCTTTATAAAGATTATTATCACATGGTCGAATTTTATATTTTCCAAATAATTTACATTATTAGTGTGAGAGGATTACTCATTGATTAAAGACAAATCATTCTCACTTAAAAACCATATTGTAATAGTCTAAACTTTAATGCAATATCTAATTTCATCAATCGATCATGAACCATTTTAACTGTATGTTAAGTAATTATGATCTATACCTCATTGCGAAGTACGACCTAATACATATATCATTTACTAACATACTTAAACCTTCATGTATGAAAATGTGAATACAAACTTGTTAATTATATAATATTATTATTACAAAATAAATATTTTTAGAGAATTTTTTAATCTTTGAGGGTATATTTCCATTACATGATTACATATTTTGGACAAATATATATTATTTTGGACTAAATGTGTGTTACCTTATATTGGTCACTTGTATTTTTGACAACTGTGTATTATTTTGTTTTGTGTCCTTTGTAAGATATTTATTTTGGGACAAATGGGTATTTCTAGATTAATTTTCAGAGGAACCAAATTTTATGGATCTTGCAATACTGGGAAAAGCTTTTTCCATATTTGGTTCTAATTACTAACTTATTACCAACTAAAATGAAAATTAAAATAGATTTTTTTTTTTTCAATTGACTATGTTTAAGTTGATAAATATTCATACTTGTATTTATAAAAATGTTTACATTAATGTATATGCTTCTTTTTAATTCACATGCTAATAAGTTCATGGTAGCGTAATATGGGATTCCAATTCGTTTAAGATTGTTAGTTTTTTGCAATATAGAATGATAAGAAACACATCACACAAATTCTTAGTTCTTGGTAATATAGAATGACCATAAGGAATAAAAAACCCATCACACAATAAGCTATTGTTAGACGTATGTTATTGTGTACATTGAATTCTCAAAATTATCTCTTCTTTTTTTTTTGGTTAAAATTGAATAAAATATACATTGCTTATTCCTTTCCTCTAAAATTGACTAATTTGTCTATTCATATTGCTTTGGTGTTTATTAGAATTTTATTTGCTTTTGTTTTACTTTCATAAGTTAATGTCTAGAGTGTATTAAGATGGAATGATATATATACCCATAGTAGATAATGTTTTTCCGAACAGGTGAGAAAATTTTGTCAATTCTATAACTATTTTTCTAGACATGATAATTGCATGAAAATTTGCAAGCATGACCCCATGGCATGAAAATGTTAGGAATTTTTTGTTGTATTTTTTTGACCTCGAAAAACATACTTTTTAATTTTTTTAATAAATAGGCCAAAAAATAGAAAAAAATGTATGTGTGTGTGTGTGTATCAACTTGCTAGGCCAACAATTAAACAGAAGGTTAATGGAGAGATGGAATTTTGGAAAGGATCTGATAAACTAGAAGCAAGTACTTGCTTTTTTTCTTTTTTCTTTTTTTTTGGACAAAAAATAAAGCATGTTCTTAACCTTCATCACATATTACAGCTGAGTCCATAAATTCGGGGATATTGGAATCCCATATTACGCCATCCTCAATACGCAAAGCATATTGAGCCAGCAAATGGACAAAGTTGTTCCTTTGCCTTTTAACAAAGCTAAAACCTAGGATAAAGTTAGGATAGAGAACTTACTTTATTGAATTTATAAGATAGCCAAGGTCAAAGAGATCTTCATATCTTCATAATTTTACCAATTGATGAACTCCAAATCATCGCTTAAATGAAAATAAAATGAAGTCATGTATTTAAATAGATAATTAGGAATTTGTATCCGATTCTTCTTTTATAAACCACCTGTTTATCCGTTGTTGAGTAGTTGTCACCTATAATAATACAAAAGAAATCATTAATTACAAACTTTTCTACATACAAATTCCTTTTAGATGATATTTTTCACCCATTATGGAAGTAGATATATATGGGGCAAATGTTTATCTTGTCATTAAAAGTGTAAAAATCAAGAAACTTATTTTCCAAATTATAAATAAAGTTTCAAAATAAATTTCCAAAATAGAAATCTAACAAAGAACAATGGAATACCTGATTATCCCAATCAGTTCTGCATGTAAGTATAACAAGGACAATGGTTTGAACCAAAGTACCAATTTGCATTCCAATCTAAACACCCTGGCCAATAAAGTATTATCACAAAGTTATAATAACCCTGGGAGATCAAAGAATGTTTGCTTTATTCATTCATTTATTTATTTGTACACACTCTTTTCAAAGAATAAGAAAAAGAAAATTTTGGCATAGCATAATTTCTTTCCCTCAAATCCCTCCTTTTTTATTTTTTTGTTCATGCTTTTAGAATTTGATCTAATGTTCTCTTAACTATTACTCAAATCCATCTTTCTTCATGCACAAAGACAAAACATGTCAAAGAAACTAAGTTGACCTGAATATACATGACAAATAGGACTCTACCTGGAAGAATCTTAGAAGATTAATGCAAAAAAAAATAAATAGTTGTATTAATTCTTTATGAAAACTTGCAAATGAGGTATGAAAACTTACTTCCACTTGAAATTTGATAATATAACCAAGCACAACTCCAATAAGTATCCCAACCAAATAATAGCAACCAAGGTTAACATATGCCACACTACTTTGCCATCCAGCCCCAACAGCAACCCCTTCAAGAAAATTAAAAGAGCAAAAAAGTCAGTTTGATCTAAATTGGTTTTGGTTTCAGTAATTCAACATCGTGGATAATAATTTGTTGATTATAGCCGAAGCATGAATGATTTATGTATTTGTTGTGCAGATAAGTTACCAGAGAGCACCTGCTGGATACCGTTGAGAAGTATGGAAAATGCTAATTAAGGAGACAAGTAAGCAACTGCTTTAGCCACAATAGGACTTTCTGTAAATAGGTAAGCTAGGCGTTCTGAATAGCCCAAATCCAATGACTAATGATGTTATCAATATCACCCAGACTGAATTTTGCAGCTTTAGCGCTCCCCCTCCCTAGCTCGTTTGCAACTCGCACACTGGAAATTGAGAAGAAAATTTTACAACACTGAATCTAATTCATGAGTGGGCGAAGTGTTTGGTATGTTGCATGCTATAGGCTTTTGCAAAAATGTACCTAGTCTTTTACAAGTTCTAGTAAAAAAAATAGAAAATAAAACATGGGCACAATAACTGTCACAAGGGAGTTTTACCTAGCTGCTGCCAAGAATCCCAGAGACATCATCATCTCCCAACCATTAATATTTAGGCTATAGAAAAAAAAAAAAAAGAGTTCCCTTGAGAAATTCTAATCCGATATATCAATGGAAGAGTAAAGAAATGAAGAGGGGAATAAAAAGGATTACCAAATAGAAAGGGCATCAATTTCAACTTCAGCATTTTCCATGTTTCTTGTTAGAAGAATTAATATGGTGTTGTACCAGAGTTCAAGACTACAAAAATCCAAACACATGTATTAGGAAAATTGTTTTAGAAATCCTAGAACAGGTACTTAATAATAGGACCTCAAGAGCTGACAGTTAAAGAGAAATTAAAGTAAAAACATAAAGAAGATCCAGCAGAAGAAGCTACATTCCTGAATCAGTTGCATGAAATCAACTTGGTTGTTAATTGTTATGTGATTGGCATAGTGTAAGGATTCAACATGTTACATGCACAAAAGTAAGGTGGTCAGTTTATTTTGCCACAATAAGCTTTAAATAATATGGAACAAAACGAACAAAGTTGGTTGATTCCACATCATATCAACTTTTTAATTTGATAAAACTAAAAGAAATGCAGAAACTGACTGTTCAAATGCTTTCTGAGTTCAATTTATGTTGTTTCTAATGGCATGAAATATTAATCACAACTTATAAGCCCTTTTTAAATTGAGGAATTATCTTACCATATCATCGCACCAGATGACAATGAAAGCCTAATTATTGGCCAAAGATCTTTAAAAGCCAAGGTTGAGAAGCCTTTCCAGGTGTCTTTGCATCCTCCACATGTAACAAATAGAAGTTGGCCAATATTCGGTATCCAAAAAGCTAAAATTGTAGATGCCATAGCACCAGGGAGTTCGAACTTATATTTCACTGTTAGAAGCCATTAGAGAAGTATGTGGATTGCCGAAGAAAAGGCAAATAAATATGTAATGATTATGTTCTTGCTTTGTGCTTGGAGGAACATTTGGCAGGTATATGATACAATGAAGGAGTACACCACAAGAATTAACCAAAAAGCAATTGATCCTGCAACCTTTGCAATAGCTTCATCCTGGCCTAATGCTTTTAGAATTGGACGTGTAAAAACAAGAAGAGGTATGATTACTGTTGTGGTTAAGCATAAGACTATCCATGACCTTTGAAGATGCAGTCCAAGCATGTGGTACTGTTTCACACCATAGGCTTGCCCACACAATGTTTCCAATCCGCTTGCCATGCCCAGCTATACAATCAAAATTTAAATGGAAAATAATATAAAAGAAAAACGTTAGTATCCCATTTCCATATGCTTGTTATTGTTATGTCCTAGAGACAATCACTTATACATTGTATATGACATATTTTATTTTAATAAAAGGTATTATTTATCTTACAGTTTCTTTTATTTACTTTTGTGTAAAATAACTATTAGATAAAGTCCCTAATACAACACTGTGTTAAGGAAATGATGATAGAGATCATGATATAAGATTCCTACTGCACTGTATAGTGTTAATACTTAAATAGTCCCTAGTCATAGTATTAATGAGACAGGACATCATTAATGCGTTAAGACTAGCATGTGTTAGACTTCCTGATTTGATCAAGTGGTGGTTCTCATATCCGTGAGTATTGAGATACTCAAAGTTAACACGTAGATACTTGTTAATAGAATAAATTCATTGGACGACCAAACTATGAGATAATCATAGGATAAATATTTAGTGCCAGTGATATAATATCAATATATCAAACGTACAAGTATCCTTAAATTTGAGATCTCTAAGGTACTTTGTTTGCTAAGCATTGTACTTTGATTCCAATCTCTGGAGCCAGATCGAGGGCCGCCTATGGGATGGATATTGGGTACATTGTGAGGTAAACGAAAGTAGTTGAGAGGATCAATAAATAATTTACCACTCCTAATAGTAGAGGCAAATATTTCACGGCCACTTGTAGGAATTACTACTCGAGAAGTCCTTGGCCAAGGTGATTATGTATTGAAAACAATTCCAATTGATACACATCTAGAGTAGTGGGTTCTTAGTACAAATACTATTATATTCGGGCCAGAATTAATATATTCTGGAGGGAATTGACACTAATTCTGTACTCCAAATCGGATGAGATATTGTATAGTGAAAGAGTTAATTGCACTGTAATTTGTTATTGAAGGGTTCATGTCAAACTACTTGACTTCCTGGACTCTTGGGTGGTCATGATGTGTTGCTATATATCACTCATAATATGGGAATATGGGTTTATTAATTGATGAATTAATAAACCAATCCTGATTAGAATAATATGATTAATTCTAATTAATTATGGATTATTAATCTCAAAGATATTTGAATTAATTTATATTCACTACCAATTGATTGGGAAACCTAATAGGTCACACACAATAGAGGATAATATACTTAAGATGTTATTTGATAACATAGTGGAGTTAATTGCAAGAAAGAGAAGTTGTTGTGGTCAAATTATAATTAGTTATAATTTATAGTCCAAATTATAATTGTGAAAACTTGATATTTCCAGTTACAATTAGAAAATTCTAATTGTTTTAGAATTCTCAATTTTTGGTAGGGTTTTTCATGTTATATGATGATATATATGAAACCTTAGCGAGGGGATTTTGACGTAAAAAACAACTAAAACTTTCTCTTCTCTCTCTCTCATTTTTCTTCAGCAAAAGGAAACGAGAAACCCTAACCCTAGCCGCCATCTTGTTTTCTGCTAGCACAAAAATATCTTGGTGCTTGAGTGTGATCCTCCGTGTGGATTTTTGTTAAAGATAATCACACACTGTGATTATAGTGGTTAGACATTCAACTCTCGTGGTGTTTGATCAAGAGGATTGTTGGATCGCGCCTCAGATTTGAAGAAGAAAATTTTTATTTTTTAGACACTGAAAGAAAGGTAAAGTTGTTACCTTTGTTTTCTTTATATCTTGTTTTCCACACGTATGCGAGTCCTGGGGTGGTATCTCGTTCTTATTTTTCATTGCGCCATATATGATATGCGTTAGAGATACCCAACAATGCTTATGTTAGAATTCGTGGACTCCTAAACGCAGAAAATATCCACGAATTCCTCACGAGGACCCAAGTAAACGATTAAGATTATCTAAGGTTTAAGAATTACCTCTAGTTGTTGTAATCGAAATCCTTCGATTCTGATTGCGCTGTTGTACGTTCAACCCGAACAATCACCAGACGCTGCAGTATGCGAACGTCCTCTATCGGATACACACCGCGAACTCACTCGATACTCGGAGAGTGCTAGCGCCTAGGGTTTGAGAGGGTTTTTTTTTTCATTTTCTGGTAGAGAATGGCACGAATGTTCTCAACTGAAAAATTGGACTCTTGAAAAGACGACTAGGGTTTTCTTAAAAACCCCCGAACCTCTTAGAGTCCAACCCTAATAATATCTTATCATATTCTAATTTAAATTCAAACTAAATTTAAACTGATATGATAAGATTCTGCCATTATCTCGGTAATTTAACTAATTAATTTATCGAGTCAGATTCTTATAATCTGGACATCATCCAGATACATCGAATGTGGACATATTTCCAGATTCATTGTATCTGATAAATTTTCTAAGTACGATTAACTTAGACATATTTCCAGATTCATCGAACCTGATTACCAAAAAAATAACCTAACAAGTTCGCTTATTGTGTGACCCTATAGGTTCATTTAACACTGACAGTGTGCCTAAATCATATTTAAATGGCCCCACAAGTTATAAGCGGTTTCTAGCAAAACATTATAACTATCCAGGTTAAATGAAGATCGGTGATCTCTTTGAATCAAACCATAATTTTATATTTAGTCCTTTTGTCACACGATATCCTGATTAAGCATAAGGCACGGAGCATGCCATCCTTATTAAGCTTAATCAATTATTTTTTGATTTCATAGTAGACTGTTAAACAAATGATATCAATATCTTAGATTGATATATTTGAGTACGGCCATGCATTTTTAACAGTCTAACTTATCAAGGGGCCCATGGATATCTCTCCCATAACTGAGAGGGACAAATTCCTTCACAATCAATCATATTCCTCTCCTTGATTTATTCTATATCCAACAGTAGTCTAATTTATTATCTGGTTAAAGACAACTTTAGACAATGTCAAAATATAGAATTTATCAAGTAGGAAACTATGATGAATATAGGTCGAAGGACTTTCAATATTATTATGGCTAGAAAGTACTTATGACATATTCCATGAAGTACTCTCACAGTAGGTCATGTCTAATACAATGTTCTCTAACATTTATTTATGTCTTGACTCGATATCACAAATATCTATGGCCAGTAAAACATAGCCATCAAGTCACAAGCATACTAATCTTAATTTATTATTATTCCAATAATAATAATCGATCAGGGACAGTTTTAGAATAGTCATTGTATTCATTGTAGGGTTTTACTATCAAGTCACTACTTGATGACCAACAAAACAAAACTCACTATTCATGGAAAGGAAAGCCTCATATTATTATATAAAACATAATGACAATAGTATAAGTACAAATTGACTCTAGGGCATATCCCCAACAGCTTGTATCTAAAAATTCTTTTAAGACTTGTATTCCAGATAATAGATTTCCAAGAATAAGCAGGAACCAATACGAGAGTCCAAATATCCTGATGAAGCATTATCTCCAATGTAGAAAGTAAATAGCTAGATAAAACATATATGAACAATTAGATGCCCAATCAGAAACTTAAATTAACAGTGGAATTGATTACTGTCAAAATCCTGGAAACGACAACTAATCTACTGTGTATGCAGGATTTTCATACATCAAGCAGAAGAAACAGGTTTTGCAATTGATTACTTGAAAAGATTTCTAATCCTTCTTAGAATTACTTGTAAAGATAATGAAATCATTTCTTGTCTCTTACGAAAATAAAAGTTTGATAAATATGATATATATGCATGCTCCACTAATTGTATCAAGTTGTAGAAAGAGATACGTGAATTACCATAACAAATACGTAAATATTAATCTAAAATAGATTTTTCAGAATTTTTGCAAAATTTACCAGTATGCCGTTCCCAAACCTCAAAAGCACAATCTGGACCAAAGCATAGGCAGCAAGCTCGGTTGGTCCAATATGCCCAATAAATTCCTGGCTAATGACACTAATACCAAATGTAGAAAATTTGGTGAATATAGTAGGACTAGCAATGATCCACATTTTCTTTGTTTCCTTCCAGATTTTACCTTGAGTTTCTTATCCTTATCAGCATTCTCTTCTACATATTCAACTTCAGCCAACAACTTCTCACTTATACCACCTGACATTTTGATTGCCTCACACCCTGTGCATTAAACCAGCTAGAAATAACAATCAGAGTTTATCGTTGGAGATGCCATGGCATCTCAATGCTGTTACTCAATTTCAAGAAATCAATCTCTTTTGTTTCTGGCAAAATAGAATTCAATTTTCAAATATTAAGTGATTCAGTAGCACATATGCTATCTTTACTACAAGAATTACACTTCAATGGGAAACATGGTAGTAAAAGATGGAAATAAGGTCAACTTATTTATTTATTGTTTGGTAAATGAGTGAACCTTTATTAAGGAACAAAATAGCTTACCTTTGTGACGAATGGATACCATAAGCCTCCAAAAACCGGACAACCTCTGCATGCTACCAAAAATTGATTGGGATCGAGGTCTAATTAAACTATTTAAAAGCAATAGAGCAAGTGCAATGCTGATGTAATTCGTACTTACATTAGTTGTTCAATTAGCCTAATATGTTCACTGATGAATATGGTAGCATGAACATTTTGTAGCAAGGGGTGTTTTGGAAGCGTCATAGTTACCATCAAGAGCACCTTTCATTTTATTTAGGGGGAAAAAAAGACAAACAAATAGGGTTTGGAATATTAGCTTAAAAAGTAATAGCTTCTTTAATAATCTGCAAACACCTGTAAACATTATAGGTAGCCTTCGGTGATTGAATGGAGAAAAATTCTTTCATCCCTTTCTTTCGTAAGTTGATAAATTGCTTGTGAAGGTTACTGGCTTAGCCCCCAATTAGGATTTCAAACCATTGGTTAACCCTAGTTTTGAAAGCCCCAAAAAGTTTCCCCCATTTGTGGAGATAGTTTTGACTCCAGATTCAGGGAAAACCCCAAAAACATATATATCAAGCATTCTAGAATTTCTGAATCTGTAATTGTAAATAAGGTGAGATCTTGATAGACATTGTAATGAAGGATTGACATTCACAGAGCATGCATTCACAGTGAATAAAAATGAAAGATCATGGCATATATCAGAGAATTGGAGAATCATGGTGGGCTTGAAACATACCTCTTGGAGCCTTTAAAACTTGAAGAACATGAAGAAATGCTTGAAGTTGACAAATAGCTTTCTTCCTCATGCGTCCATGAACTTCCAGTGCACTGTCTTCCTACTCCTTCGGTGGAAAATGAACGCTCTGGTGCATGCTGGCTTTCCAGTTCACGGAATATGACCACTGCCTAGTTTCCTGTTGGTCAGCACACAATATGGAAGAAGAAAATGATCGGTTGTTTTTGCTCACTGGCTGTTCACTCTCTCACTTCAGGCTTGGCTTCTTCTTCAAATAAAAGCAAAACACAGAGAAGAAAACCAAAAGTCAGTAGGAGAAAAGCCACACGAGAGGGAGAGAGAGAGCTAAAAGACTTGGAAAATATTTTTATTTTTTAATTTTATTTTTCCACACAGAAAGCCAAGAGTCATAAAACTAAAAATAAATATTTTGTTAAAAATATTCCCGGGATTTTATACCCGAATATTATTTACAAAATAAAATTTGGCCTCACTCTAAACTCTTATAAATTGTGTCCGAAAAATCCTATGGTCCAGGCTATTGGGCTAAAATAATATTTATTATTTTTCTTGGACCCGAAAAATTCAAAATAATAAACATTAATTATTTTCCTTGGGATTAAATAAATAACCCAATAAATAATTAATGAACCCCAATGAACCAAAAAATAATTAAATTTTAATTATTTATTTCTTGGAATTTAATTAAGTAAATAACCCAATAAATAATTAAGTAATAATTATTTTCCTCTATTTTAAGTCCCGGTTAATTTTCTAATTATTCAAACTGGACCCAGGTCCTGAATAATTAATTAACCAATTAAACCAGAAAATAAATTTCTCTCCATTTATTTTATTCCAGTCTAATAATAAAATAGACTTCCTGAATAAAATAAAACTCTCTCAACTGAGATCATTTTCTCAATTCAAAAATTAATTAGGACTTACGGGCTATTCCGAGGACTAAAAAGACACATCGCCTTAGCTATTAAAATGACCAAAATACTCCTACTATATAAATAGATGTATTTTACATTTTAAATATTTCCTAATATCACCATAAGAAAATATTGACCCTAAGGACAATGCTGCATTAGCAGAGTCTTCGACCTACAAATGAAAATGACTAAAATACCCCTCTACATATCGCCGTACATTTAGAGAGGAAGAAGTGTACTAACACCTCTCTAAAAGACATCTACCATCCTTAGACCTCTAGTCCAATGATCAACGACTTTCTGGAGTGTTTCCGCTTTCCAATGGAACGACCCTAAAGCAAACATCCAAGTCACGTTTCCCAGGGCCCTGGATATTTAGATCATTCGGACAACCACAAGGGGCGATATAGTGTAGAAACTATCTTATACAAGTCTGTCTTCACTAACTAGTCACATATACCCAACATACAAGTATATTGGCCCTCCGATAGAACCTCAACTATATTATATCAAAGCATATGCTTCCAGCTTCGCCAGACCACCAACTCATACTCAAGTCATAGAGTACTGGTCAACGCTGTAGTGGTAATAGTCTAGGTTTCTACCATATAGTACTGTTTAGAAACCACTACTACAAGTCCTGTTTTACGTATTCGAAATACGCTTATGTCATGAAGTAAGTGGCCTACTCACTGGCTAAAGGTAAGCCATTCCCCATTTGGAATTCATAACATAATAACCTAAACATGATGAGATTCCCATTCTCATCAGTCGGTTAAGAACAACTGTTTATGTTTTTAAATAACCCATGATCCATACCTTACTGTGAAAGACCCCCATTCACATGGATCACTTATTCAAACACAATGGGTCTGTTCCAAATGAAATTGTATACAAATGAAGAAAATTATTTCACAAACGATTTTCGAAAATAAATTCTTTTATTAACATATTTGATATTTTCATCAGAAAACTAGTCTAAGAGGGCATATTCCCAACAATCTCCCACTTGCACTCTAAGACTAGGTAAGTCCATAGGTGTCTACCTCAATGGCATCTAAGTGTCTCTTGAAGACCCTCAGCCAAAGGTTTGGTGAATGGATCTACTAGATTGTTCTCGGAGGTAATCTGTACCACCACCACTTCCCATCTCTAGAAATCTCGAATCAGGTGGTATTACCTTACTATATGTTTCCCCTCCTTGTGGTTCCAATATTCCTTTGAGATACCTAAGAATATGCTTTACAACTTACCAATGAACCTCTCCATGGTTTGACTGACATCTGCTAACTAAGCCTACGGCAAAGCAGATATCTGGCCTAGTACACAGCATGGCGTTCATGAGACTTCCCACAGCCGAAGTGTAGAAAATCCTACTCATTCTGTCCTTTTCTTCTTGAGACTTCGGGCAATCCCTCGAAGAAAGAGATAACCTATATCTGCAAGGGTTTAGAACTCCTTTGCATGAGTCCATGCTGAACTTAGTCAGCATCTTGTCAATGTATGCGACTTGGGATAATCCTAACATTCTTTACTTCCTATTTCTAAGAAATCCAATCCCGAGAATATAGCTGGCTTCTCCTAAGTCCTTTATACTGAATTGACTAGATAGCCAAACTTCTGTAGATGACAATGACCCTACATCATTTCCAATTAGAATGTCATCCACACACATAGAAAACAAGAAAAATCACATTAAACCCCTCAAGATTCTTTTACACACATGATTCATCCTCGTTTTGAATAAAATCATAAGATTCTACAGTCTCGTCAAAACGAATGTTCCACACTCTCGATGCTTGCTTTAAGTCAAAAAATAGAATTCTTAAGCTTGCAAACCATATGTTCTTGGCCTTCAGCAATAAAAACCTTCCGGTTGGGACATATAGATGTCATCGCTAAGATGGTTATTCAAAAATGCTATCTTGACATCTATTTGTCATAGTTCGTAGTCATAGTGACATGCAATGGCAAGGAGGATACGGATGGATTTAAGCATGGCCACCGGGGAAAAGGTATTCTCATAATCGATCCCTTCTTTCTGAGTATACCTTTTTGCCACAAGCCTAGCTATGAAGGTTTCCACCTTCCCATCCGCTCACCTCTTCCTCTTGTACACCCACTTACACCCAATAGGTCTCATCCCTTCAGGTGAAGCTACAAGATCCCAAACCTGATTGAAGTACATAGACTCAATCTCGGCTTTCATTTTTTCATGCCATAGATTCGCATCGGCATCAGCAATTGCCTGCTCATATCTAGTGGGGTCTTGTTCCTGATGGTCAGAGACCAGCTCAAAAGCTTCTCCATTCCATCTATTTGGAACCCTAGACACTCTCCCACTGCGACAAGGCACCATGTGTACAGGCTCTTAAGGCTGTGCCTCTTCTTGTTCCACAATCGGGTCAGAAGAAGTTGCTTTCGAAGATAACTTCTCCTCGAATTCCAATCTAGTTG
The DNA here is from genome assembly GCA_026120185.1 of Voacanga thouarsii. NCBI lineage: Eukaryota > Viridiplantae > Streptophyta > Magnoliopsida > Gentianales > Apocynaceae > Voacanga > Voacanga thouarsii. The sequence continues at coordinate 3,460,892 of JANUWF010002024.1, read as the reverse complement.
AACCTTTCGTGGAATTACTTTGATCATCCTTTAAGTATCTAGCATTGGTACTACTCAGTACTTTCTGCTCCTTAGAATGATAGAAGTAACCACCATTTGTTTCTTTTGGACACCCAACAAAATAGCATAATTCTGATCTTGGTACCAACTTGTCTCCCTTGATCAGTACATAAGCTGGACAATCCCATATCCTGAGATGATTCAGACTTTGGCATATGCCCAGTCCATATCTCATAGGGAGTCCAAGGTACTGACATGGAAAACACCAAGTTCAGAATGTATGCCGCTGTTTCTAGGGCATATCTCCAAAAAGATACTAAAAGAGTAGCATGAGACATCATGCTTCTGACCATTTCCATCAATATCCTGTTCCTTGTCTTAGCTACTCTATTCTACTGGGGTGTCCCCAGCACAGAGAGTTGGGATACTATCCCATGATGCACCATGTAGTCCTTGAAGTCACCTAGGAGGTACTCTCTACCACAATCCGATCGTAAGCTCTTGATTAATTTACCTGTCCGACGCTCCACTTCAGCCTTAAATTCCTTGAACTTGTCAAAAGAGTCAGACTCGCATCTCATCAGGTAAACGTAACCAAACCTTGTACAATCATCCGTGAAAGTGATAAAGTGCTCAAAAACTTCCTCTAGCTGGTGTAGACAAGGGACCACACACATCAGTGTGAACAAGACTCAGTAACTCCTTGGCCCAATCCGTCTTTAGGATAAAAGACCGTTTGGTCATCTTTCCCATCAGGCAAGATTCACACTGAAGCCAATTTTCCAATCTCAATGAGCCCAAAAGCCCATAATGGATTAGCCTCTGAATCCTAGTTGAGTTGATGTGACCCAACCACAGATGTCAAAGATATAAGTCATTGATATTAGTCTTTCTCTTCATAGTTAAAGGTTCAGATTGAGCGTTATTTGATTGATTGTTAATCGGGTTTAAATAGAATAAATTTCCATACATATGTCCAGTATATAATATTTCTCCATCTCTACTGATAGAAATACCAGAGTGGAAAGATATAGAATATCCTTGATTCATAAATTTTGCAATTGAAATCAAATTTTGACAAAAACCTGGTACATATAAAACATTTATTAAAACCACTTTCTTATTACAATAAAAAATAAGATCCAGTTCTCCCACTGCAAGGGCCCAGACTTGTGCTCCAATTCCACACGTAATCCATGTTCACCCTTCTTGAGTCACCTTATCTTTCTAAACTCCTCCAAGGAGTTATAGATATGATCAGTGACTCCTGAATCAACAGACTCTAGATAGAGAACATTACATGTGGGGTTTTTCTTGGATTGAAGATCTAGACACTCCTTTCTCTTGTTCCCTTCTTCCCACATTTGAAGCACTTGTCCTTTGGTTTATCTTTGGGCTGAGCTACTACGTATCCCTTCTTCCTTTTGAACTTTCTGAGCTTGGACCCAGTTCTTGAGGAAGAAGCCTTAGCAATCATGACCATTGAATGTAGCTTCATGACATTCTCTGTCATCTGGAGTTCATTTATCACCTCAGTCAAACTCATATTTAACTTAGTTTGAACTGAGTAAAGGAAACTGGTAGAGATTCAAGAATCATGTCCACTTGGCTCTCGGGGTCAATGATAGCCCTTAAGATTTCTGCCTCCTCGAAAGCAGCAATCATCCTGAGCATATTCTCCTTGACTGATGCTCCCTCAGCCATCTTAGAGTTTATTATAGTTCGAAGAACCTCCTGCCTTGCGGGCCGGCTCTTATTCGCAAACATAGTGGCCAATGAATGACTAATGTCATACGCAGAAGCCATATGCTCGTGTTTAGACTGGAGCACATTAGACATGGAGGCTAACATATAGCAACGTGCCATTTCATTAGCCTTCTTCCATGCCTTTTCAACCTCTCACTTTTTGTCAGTAGAACCATCCCCGATTACAGGGCAGGTCTCATAAATGACATACTTATATTCCTCGGCTGTGAGTATTATGTCCAGGTTTCTCTTTTAGTCCACATAGTTTGGTCTTGTTAACTTATTCTCACGAAAAATAACGGCTAAAGGACTAAAAGAACCTCCCACCATTTCCAAAAAAAAAACGAATAATAAAAGAAAGGATTTAGTTTGTGAAAATAAATTTGTGTACAAAAATTAATTTGGTTCTTAGGAAAACTAACATAGCTTCCTTGGAAGATTAACAGTTCCCTAAGCTAAGTGTAATAACACTACAAATTAATTTTCCTTCTAGGTAATGATCTAGAGAAGAACTCCATCGTGGGATGGTCGTTTCCTCTCATTTCCTATAGACATTCCCGCACTATTACCTCCAACGTGGGCTGGCCGATTATAGTACGTGTCCCGAGTTATTAATTACGTCCTTCTATTAGATTTAGATCCTTGTGGTATCCACATCCTATACGGGTTCACTCCCAAGGTGATGCGAGGAGACCCACGATCTCTAATGAGGACCGTGATAGAAGTCGTGGGGCCGTTGGAACCCCTCTCCCACTTAGTCTTTTAAAATAAAGTTTTCTGAAAAAATATCATTTTGAAATTTCCATTAAGTTCTCCTTAACTTAAAAATAAAATATCCAAATCCATCAAAATTTCTATACCAAAGGATTATATCATTTGAGAGATTTTTCCATGGACTAATTTTATTTAAATTAAAACTTAATAATTTTAAAAATTTTCCAACTAAAACTTTTCCGAGACTTTGGTCTCAATTTTATTTAACAAAACAATTTTTCTTGTGCAAAATAAAATAAAATGGCTTTCTATTTTAACTTATAAAAATATCTAAATCCAATATATTTTCTATGCCAATGATTAAATCCTTTAAGAAAATAACCAAGGATTAATTTTTGTTCAAGTTAAAATAACCATTTAATTTTTTTAAAGAAAAATGTTTTCCTTGCATAAATATTCCCCAAGACTTTGGTCTTTGAGAAACCGCGCAAATAGGTACACAAAATAATAGCATGCCAGAAAACAGTAAACGTTTTCATACTTTACTATTTTTAAACCTATGTGCCCAAATAATAAAATTAAACACATTAATTAATTAATTAATTAATTATCTTATTTAATAATAAAATCCTTTACTAATATTTTTCATGCAAATATATTCCAAGAATATAAACTATTGCAAAAATATTAACTTTGCCTAATATAGGACCCAAATAAAAAAATATTTTAAATTTTTTTTTTACTGGAGGTCCACTGCACCGGTCGCACCAGATCCATGCCCATTTGGCATGCGGTGAACCAGCAGCACTGGATCGCGTGGGCTCAACCCGAGATGCCACCCCGCTCTGTGACCCGCACCGAAAGCCCGCCCGCCTTGCTCCGCCCGCGCGTGCCTCGCGTGCGGCCCCGATAACCCGCGCATGACCCGAATTCAACCCGTGCAATTACATTTCAATTCTGCAATTCATCGACTCAATTTGCTACAGTCATGGCTCGGCTCCAGCGGCTCGTGACACAGGAATAGTGGAGGCTCAGCTCGCGGCTCGGCTCGGCTCCAACGGCTTATGAACAGTTCTTCTTCTCCAAAATGAGTTCTGCACCTGTTTCTCTGTGATTTCTTCTGCAAATCGCTTCCTTTTGCTTCTTTGGACATTTTTTATTACAAAAACTCATCCAAACCAAAACAACAACCACCTATACCCATTTAAATTGGGTTTACACGATGCAAACTCAAAATCAAAATTCACAGAAAGCTTCTGTGAAAATTTACAAACACCACAATCCCATACCAAAACAGCGAAGGATCACATATTTAAGCTCCAAACAATGTTCTTATCCATTTTTACTAACTAACATGCTCCATAAGTCAATCAAATTCATGCTTTGATACCACTTGAAGAATTGACATTCACAGAGCATGCATTCATAGTGAACAAAAATGGAAGAGCATGGCATATATCAGAGAATTGGAACATCATGGTGGGCTTGAAACATACCTCTTGGAGCCTTTAAAACTTGAAGAACATGAAGAAATGCTTGAAGTTGACAAACAGCTTTCTTCCTCATGCGTCCATGAATTTCCAGTGCACTGTCTTCCTTCTCCTCTGGTGGAAAATGAACGCTCCGGTGCATGCTGGCTTTCCAGTTCACGAAATATGACCACTTCCTAATTTTCTGTTGGTGAGCACACAATTTGGAAGAAGAAAATGATCGGTTGTTTTTGCTCACTGGCTGTTCACTCTCTCACTTCAGGCTTGGCTTCTTCTTCAATTAAAAACAAAACCCAGAGAAGAAAACCAAAAGCCACATGAGAGGGAGAGAGAGAGCCAAAAGACTTGGAAAATATTTTTATTTTTTTATTTTATTTTTCCACACAGAAAGCCAAGAGTCATAAAACCAAAAATAAATATTGTGATAAAAATATTTTCGGGATTTTATACCCGAATATTATTTACAAAATAAATTCCGACCTCACCCTAAACTCTTATAAACTGTGTCCGAAAAAATCCTATGGTCCAGACTATTGGGCCAAAATAATATTTATTATTTTTCTTGGACCCGAAAAATTCAAAATAATAAACATTAATTATTTTTCCTTGCGATTAAATAAATAATTAATGAACCAAAAAATAATTAAATTTTAATTATTTATTTCTTGGGATTTAATTAAGTAAATAACCCAATAAATAATTAAGTAATAATTATTTTCCTCTAGTTTAAGTCCCGATTAATTTTCTAATTATTCAAACTGGACATATGTCCTGAATAATTAATTAACCAATTAAACCAGAAAATAAATTTCTCTCCATTTATTTTATTCTAGTCTAATAATAAAATAGACTTTCCGAATAAAATAAAACTCTTTCAACTGAGATCATTTTCTCAATCCAAAAATTAATTAGGACTTACGGGCTATTTCGAGGACCAAAAAGACATATCGCCTTGGTTACTAAAATGACTAAAATACCCCTACTATATAAATAGATGTATTTTACATTTTAAATATTTCCTAATATCACCATAAGGAAATATTGACCCTAAGGACAATGCTGCATTAGCAGAGTCTTCGACCTACAAATGAAAATGACTAAAATACCCCTCTACATATCGTCGTACATTTAGAGAGGAAGAAGTGTACTAACACCTCTCTAAAAGACATCTACCATCTTTAGACCTCTAGTCCAATGATCCACGACTTTCTGGAGTGTTTCCGCTTTCCAATGGAGTGACCCTAAAGCAAACATCCAAGTCACGTTTCTCAGGGCCCTGGATATTTAGATCATTTGGACAACCACAAGGGGCGATATAGTGTAGAAACTATCTTATACAAGTCTGTCTTCACTAACTAGTCACACATACCCAACATACAAGTATATTGGCCCTCCGATAGAACCTCAACTATATTATATCAAAGCATATGCTTCCAACTTCGTCAGACCACCAACTCATACTCAAGTCATAGAGTACTGGTCAACGCTGTAGCGGTAATAGTCTAGGTTTCTACCATATAGTACTTTTTAGAAACCACTACTACAAGTCCTGTTTTACGTATTTGAAATACGCTTATGTCATGAAGTGAGTGGTCTACTCACTGGCTAAAGGTAAGCCATTCCCCATTTAGAATTCATAACATAATAACCTAAATATGATGAGATTCCCATTCTCATTAATCAGTTAAGAACAACTGTTTATGTGTTTAAATAACCCATGATCCATACCTTACTGTGAAAGACCTCCATTCAATGGATCACTTATTCAAACACAATGGGTCTATTCCAAATGAAATTGTACACAAATGAAGAAAATTATTTCACAAACGATTTCTGAAAATAAATTCTTTTATTAATATATTCTATATTTTCATCAGAAAACTAGTCTAAGAGGGCATATTCCCAACATGTAATACCCCACCCATTTACAATTTGGGAATTAGGAAATGAGCATTAATTCTTTAAGTATAACACATTTATTGAGAATATGTTTAAGTGGTTCGTATATTTAATTTTTTTTATAAATTTTAAATGTGCTTGTGAAATTGTGTGGATAATTTGTGCATATTTATATGAATACTTTGTGAATATGAGTGATTAATTTTATGTTGTAATTGAAATATTAATTATAAGAGAACATTATTTCAACTCTTTTTGAGAGAAAAATAACTTTTGGGGAAAACTCATTATTATTGACTTTACAAATGACTCAAAAATAGTTTATACAGAATCTCAACCCTAATTTGAATATTTTAAATACTTTAAAACATTAGTAATATATTGTAAGAGTTGAAAGTGGAACTCTTGACCTATGGTATGTCTTGGTCAATCTAAGACTATTTTAATTAACTTGACTTTATAATTTTGTTGACTTGATCTTGGCTATTCATTTTATCTAATCTTGAACATTAATTTTATTTAAATCGTGACCACTCATTATACCTTTCTTTTAAGTGATTTAATCTCAACCTTACATTGTATTCTTGCCTTAGAAAAACCCTAAAAGCCCAAAACATCCTCACTTCTTTTAACAACCCCATTTCTCTCACAAAACAAAATTTCACTCCTCTCTCTAGGCTGGCCAAAACGCTATCTTCTCTTCCCTTTGATTTTTCTTCAAACAACTGAAAAACCTAGCTAAAATCTTGAATAAAGAAGCCTCCTTTTACTATTTTCAAGGTGCTTTAATCATTTTTCCTTTCATTTCCTAGTAACCAAAAACTAGGGTTCTTGTTGGAAATTGTGTGACTTCTAAAGTTTTGATTTTGTTGACATAATTTGGGTAAACTCCTGAAGGGGATTTATTTGTTGAGTGTTTTGCTATAAACATGTGTTGTAATATGTGAATTACATGTTGATTTGAGGTTATAGGAACTCTTAAAATGGCCATGCAAAATACAATACTTTGCTAGAAATGATTGTATGTTGGAATAGTGGGATGTTTGAGCATAAATTCCGTGATAACCTTTCTAGTGTTTGACATGCTGAGTGTTATATGATGTATTAGGGTTGTTTTGATATGGCTTTTGCATGGAGATAATACAAAGAACCTGGCTATATATTATTAAGAAAGATGCTCTATTTTTTGTGAAAATTTCTATGATTTACACTAAAATTTTTTGGTCCAAAAATGTCACCTATTATTCGAATTTGAATGTGATCTTTTGAAGTATAAAACTTAGATTAGAAGAGTATTTTAGAAAAAGAATCACTAACAAATTCGTTGTGATTTGATTGCAATGAATTTTTGAAATTAGTCGTGCAGGAACTGTAAAAAATGGTTACTGTAGTGGCATACTATATTAAAGGCTCCAATATGACATAATTTAATGCACAATTTTGGGAAGGTTTTTGCTTAAACGTACACTATATATAAGGAGGTTTTGAACTAGAAATTTTAAAGGAAAAAGGATATAAATTGCTTGGTCAATTAATCAAAATATTTTCTGCCCTATTTTGCCTAAGAAAATAGAATTTTCAATTTGATAGTAAGCTATGACCAAATTGGGATTTTGGTAGAAAATAACTGAATACTTCTTTACTTTGTATTATGAATCCTAAGAGATATTTTGTAAAGCTTAAATGAGTATTTTGATGTATGATTTAAATTGGATAATTGTTAGGTTTCACATGTAAAAAATAGTCTACTTTGCAAATAAGGTTGCATGAAGGATATTCTTTAAGTTTTATTTGATGTCATTTTAATTAATTGATTGACTATGATGAGCAATATGTTGAGTTGATTTGTAGGATATCTATGTACATTGTTGGATCTCTAATGAGGTTATCTATGATAATTTGTGATTAAGTACTCTTGTTTGAAGGGTTGAGATACAAAGGGCATAATTTGATGACTTAGCTACACTAAGATAATGATTGGAATCTTATTTAGAAAATTTATATAAAGAATTGATATATGTATGATTTTATATAATAGATTTGATGGAAGTAGAAGATTGTGGATTTTAAGTTAGAATTATCGCTCTTTTGTTTGAACAAAGGTAAGTCCTTACATCTCATAAAAGCCTATTTTGTATAAATGGTTTTAGGACTTGTAAGTCCTCATATATGCATTTATGAAAATGCATTATACTTGACAAGAGCTTGGGTATGAGTTATTTTGGAAGCATAAAATCCTTGTATTTCTTGAAATATGTTGCACATAATATGAAATGATTTATGCTTATGATATTTTGCGAATGTTTCTATATTTGAAAAGTAAGTCCTTACATACATGAAATCTAATTAACTGCACTTGACTTTATTATATATATTGTGATAATTTTGAAAAGGGACTTGTAAGTCCTTGCATTTGATGAAACTGTCTTTTGTATAAATGATTTTAAAACTTTGTAGGACCTTGCATAATTACAAAAATGCTTTATACTTGATAAGAGTTTCTATATGAATTATTTTGAAATATGTAAACCCTTGTATTTCTTGAAATATGTTGCACATGTGATATTATGGAAATGTTTCCAAACTTGATTGCAAGTCCTTATGTTTATAAAATGCCTCATGCATGATCTAGGATTTGGAAATTCTTTCGGAATTGTACGTATTTGATTAGGAGTCACGTATTGCATAATATGAAATGTTTATATTCATCCAATTATGAGTTTTCATGCAGTCTAATGTTTGTGAAAATCATAGTATGAAATTTAATATTAATGGCTCCAATTGTCAATATTGTTTATATGACGAAATGAGGAATGTGAAATGTTGCCTTCTATAAGTTTTTGGAAAATTATATGATCTTGTGAGTTTTCAAAATTATGTCGAGATAAAAGATCTGGATATGTTTTGGTGATGGGAATTGTCTCTTGAAAATGCTTTGAGTGATTCTCTGAAATGAATACCATTGTGTAGAGCCACCTTGAAATGGTAATTTTATGGTAGTATCTTAATAATACTGAAGTGATAATCATATGGTAGTATCTTAGTGATAATGAACTGATAATTTATATGAAGGTATCTTAATGACACCGATGAATTGGTAATGGTTCAAGGCTCAAATTTGAATATATCAATTGTTTCCAAATTGTGTTATGTTGATATTATTTTGAAATATGAAATTATCCCGAAATGATATGATTACTCTTATTTTATGGGTAGTAGACAATTTCACTCCAAAGTTTTATTGAGAAAATACTGGAAGGCATAGTTTATTACTTGCACTTGTTAGAAGAGAAATATTTATCATATATCATAAAATACTTTAAATCTGAGTTATAATGACACACATGACTTACTGAGATTTTATCGCACATATGTCTCCAACCATGTTTTCAGGGTGACTTGAGCCTATCAAGATTGTAGAATTTAGTTTGTTCTATTTTGTGTCGAGATGATATTTCTTGGACTATTTGTTTCTTTCTGTTATTTGGATATTGGAATATTTCACATTGGAGACTTATGTATTTTTTTTCTTTTTTTGGGAGTTATGTAATGGATTTTTATTTACTTTTAATTTTAAGTTCCAAGTTGATAAGTTATTAATTTTTAGCGTATTACAAATACCAATGGTCTTAAGGATGGGACAACATTCCCAACCTGTTTTAAGTTACGTATGTAGGAGGGTGCTACAGACATGGTATTGGGATCTTTTTGCAATGTCTATTCCCAGTCCTAGATTTAAAAACTTTCATGCATAATGCATTAGATTGGTGCTGTTGAGTGAAGCTGGCAGTCAAAGCTAACCTTTCCACCCTCTACAACATTGGACTATAGTTTAATAAACACACAACTCTTTTTTCTAAAGCAAGAGAGAGTTAAAGGCATTAGTTAATGGACAAATCCCCTTCCTCCTCAGACTACTATAGGGAATCGAAGCATATGAATACGTCCCTATATAGTGTTTACTAAACGCACAGACATCCCATTCCTGCATTTTTTGTAGTGAACAAATAACTAAATTGACTTCAAGTACAAAACAAGACAACTTTCAGCTGATGCTAACTCAATTGTATTGCTCATCCCTACTGCTTCTTTATAAAACACTAAAGGTTTATCTGGATCGGTAACCTGAAGACCATATGTCGAAATGATTAGGACATATATATCATCTAAATTTTGAGAAATGTGTAAATTGGATTCAAATTTTATTAAATGATAAAAACGTATTTCTAAATCAATTGAGGTATCGCTTTATCATAATCTAAAATCAATTGATAATGCCAGATACCAATGGGTCATCAGCAAATAACTCTGGACACCTCCACAATATACACTTAAGATGGAAATGACATTATCGACTATTCTCCCCATTAGGCCAAAAGGGGGGGGGGGAGGTTGTTGTCTAACGGGCTATTCTAAGCAACTTTTGCCTAATTTTTAGAAGGGTAAAATATACTAACCACCATTGGATTTTCACAAATTTTTATTTCTATCTTCGAATTTTAAAATATGTTATTTTAGCCCTCAAACTTTTGAAATACCTAAAAAATAGCCCTTTCAACAATAAAAACTTAAGTACAATACAAAATTACCAGATTTTAGTTCTTATTCCTCTTTTTTTATTTCTATAATATTATTCTTCAACTTTAATCTCGCTATCTTCTCTTCGAATTTCTTTATTTATTAACAATAATTTTAGGATCTAACTTCAAACCTTTTATGTGACTCAAAAATCTTGATATTACTCTTTCGCACTTTTTCAAATCTAACCATACAACAAAAATAACATATTTTATCCTTTAATAAATAAACTTAAAACATAAAGATGAAGAAAAAAAAAATTGATTCAGTTCTTGACGAATAATAATTTTCTTGGCATCTCTACAGAAAGGAATAATAAATTTGAAAGTAGAAGTGAATTATCCAGAAAAAAAAATATAAAAAGAGAAGTGAGAGATGCGCAAGTCGCAGTAGTCTTTTGCTGTCATATATAGAAGTTACTTTGTAAGAATTAGAAGAATGACACCACATTGTGAAAGTTGAGTGAATGAAAATACCTATAAAATAGGTCATGTGATGAACTTTCGTAAGCACTTAATAGTTTTAATTGATGGAAGAACTATTTTTTAGATGTTTTAAAAGTTCGAGGGTTAAAATCACATATTTTAAAATTCGAGGGTGAAAATCAAAATTTGTAAAAATTTAACGTGACCGACATATTTTGCCCTTTTTAGAATAAAAAAAAGGTCTTTCTTGTAATCACTTGATGCCCTTTAATTGGAAATTTTTTTAAAAAAAATTATAAGTATAATTTATATTTTTAAAAAAAATTATGAGTTCAAAATTTAACATTATAATTTTTTAGAATAAAAAATAAATTTGTCAATATTTTACAAATAAAATTCACTAATATATGTTTAACAAATATATTTTTTTTTCTATTTAGATAAACTTTTTTTAGCTCTTCAATAGAAAATGTATCAACAATTTATAATAATAATAATAATAATAATAATAATAATAATAATAATAATAATAATAATAATAATTATTATTATTATTATTATTATTATTATTATTATTATTATTATTATTATTATTATTATTATTATTTGGTATGGAGAGAATTGTAGGGAAAGTGGTTACGCATTTCATAAAAAATCAGTACCTTATATTGCATATGAAAAATATATTTTCTTTTTCTCTTATTAACATATATATATATATTATATATATATATTACATTAAAAAATATTTATATTTTATTTTAAAGCTCTCAAAGTATATATATAAATATTTTCTCAAAGTATTTATATTTTGAGAGCTTTAAAATAAAATATAAATATTTTTTAATGTAAGCGAAGCACAGGCTTGGCTCTTTAAGCTTAAGCGGAAAAAGACCGTATTCTCATGTCTTTCACACTGAGAGACCGGGGGATTTTCCAGGTCAAGAGTGTCATGAGTGGGATAAGGAGTTGATAGAGCTTTCCCTATAGTTGACAATACTTCTTTTCCATTCTCAGCCGTTAACCCTCTGTTGAATATCCCTCTCCTGGGTAAGCCACCTTAAGCCCAGCCTTCTTATCCTTATCCTGAGATATTGATATTCGCTATATATATATATATATATATATATATATATATATATATATATATATATATATATAAATTTCGAGAAGGTGGGCATGTTCAGCAAGGCGAATGGCTCTCAAGATTTCTGAAATAAATTTCGTATTTATATATAATAAATATAATATTTTTTCTCTCTCTCGAAATTTCATTGGGGTCTTTTTTTAAATGGGATTTTAATATAAATTATCAATTTTTATTGTCTTGCATCTTTTTCTTCTTTTTGTATTGCTGTTGCACGTACCTCTAACACACACACACACAGATATATCTTAACATAATCTTTCTGTAATGATTTTTATATAATATAACTTATCAATATCTTTGATTATTTGTTATCTTTTAAGGCCAGTGGAGTGTTATTATCAAATTACATATTATATATGTATTTTTTTTAAAACAAAACATTCTTTTATGTTTTCAATACTAAATATATAAAATAAATACTTTGAAATATAATAACTTAATTAGTTGAAAGTATCATTTATATAATAATAGATGTTCTGCTTAATTCACACATTCCTTCTTCCTTTATGCATGTATAAAAATAAATAAATATAATAGGGAATATGTGTATAACACAAGTGTTCAATTTAGTTTTTAAAATCAAATAAGTCTTTTTATATAAATAGATGTACTTTCATTACAGTTTTAAAAGGACAAACGGGTAAAATAGAATTTAATATTTTATTTAACACAAATTATCTTTTAATATCTTATACTCTATCATATTTAAAAAATATTATTAACAATACTAATATGAAGATTTTTTTTTTTAATATTACGATCTAACATAAGTATTATAATTTCAACACTTCAAGAGATCAGTGTGGAAAATATGTGTAGGGAAAGCAATTATTAAAACTTTGAGTTAAAAATAATAAAATATATTGGGGACAAAACAATCAAATCATATAATTATTTTTATGATAAAAGGAATCAAGAGAAGAAGAATCTGTTCTTTTAAAATAAAATAATCAATTACTCTAATATTTTTATTCTTCCGACACTAAAATTGGACCTTTTGTTTTGTCCATATGCAAAAGGCAGTAGTGATTCCTTTATTATTCTATTCGAATATCTACGCAGATTACTTTTTCAGTCCTTTTGTTTGCTTTCACGAAGTTATATGGCTCCTACACACAGTTCTTTCCCTATTGAATCTACTGTTGGAGGAGTGGTCCTACAAACTGATTGAATAATTGAGTACTGAAAGTTTAAAAAAAAATTTAAAATTTAATATATGTTATAAAATTTAGATAGTATTACCCACTAAAAAAATTCTAATTATTTTTTGCACAAGAATTTCTTCAAACTTCTCTCTTTCTTTTTCTCACAATTTTCTCTAACAATTCTTTTTGCAAAATGATGATGTATTTCAAGTTTAGAGAATAACTCTATTTATAGAGTTTTTAATTAGTGGAATACATCATCTTCCACTAATCTTAATTAGTGGTGTCTCCACTAAATGGTGAACATCCATAAAAATCCATAATTAGTGGAGTTTCCACTAATTCTATAATAGTTCACATAAATACATAATTAGTGGAACTTCCACTAATATATTCATAACACTCCCTCTTAGATATCCATCCATTACATAAAAAATATGCCTCGTTAAAACCCTACTAGATAAAAACCCAGTGAAAAAAAATCTAGTGAAGAAAAAAGAGTACACTGTTCTATATGTCTGTTTATTACTTACCATGATGAGATGATTCTTTTAAATCTTTGAACCGACGCATACCAATTTTATATCTTAACTTCTCAAATGTTGTAGTCGGTAAAGTCTTTGTGAAAATATCTACGAGGCTGTCATATGACCGAATTTGTAGCACATCAATTTCACATTTCTTTTGGAGTTCATGAGTAAAGAATAATTTTGGTAAAATATGTTTTGTCTGATCTCCTTTAATATATCCTCCTCGTAATTTAGTTATGCAAGCTGCATTGTTTTCATAAAGAGGAGTTGGAATATCTCTGATAGATGATAATCCACAACTTTCTCGAATATCATGAATTATTGATCGAAACCATACACATTCTCTACTTGCTTCATGAATGGCTATACTTTCAGCATGATTTGAAAAAATAGCTGTTTGGAGATAGCGAATGACTTGTTTAATTCCATTCCAATGTCGTCGTGTTGGTAAAGAACTAAATCTTGCTAATAAATTGATAGCAAATGCAACATCAGGTTGTGTATTATTAGTAAGATACATCAATGCACCAATTGCACTGAGATATGGTATTTTAGGACCAATGAGTTCTTCATCATCTTCTTGAGGTCGGAAAGGATCTTTATTCACATCTAATGACTGAACGATCATTGGAATACTCAATGGATGTGCTTTGTTCATGTAAAATCTTTTTAGAACTTTTGTTGTATATGTTGATTGATGAAGCTTGTCAAATGTTCAATTTGTAAACTAAGGCAAAATGTAATTTTACCAACATCCTTGATATCGAATAATCAATTGTTTCTTGGAGCTCTTTAGGAGTTCCAATAAGATTAATATTATCAACATATATCACAAATTTAGAACCAAATTTCTTAATAAAAACACATGGCATACTTAGTCATTTTTAAATCCCACTTTCAATAAATATTCACTAAGACGATTGAATCACATGCGCCCAAATTGCTTCAGGCCATATAATGATTTCTACAACTTGATGGAGTAATTTTCACGGGGATAATGTTTATATGCTTCGGGCATGCAAAATCCTTCAGAGATTTTCATGTAAACATTATTTTCTAAATTTTCATACAAGTAAACAGTAACAACATCTAATAGGCGCATATATTTCTTTTCATGTACTGCTAAACTGATAAGATATCGGAGTGTAATAGCATCAACAACAGGATAATAAGTTTCATCATAATCCATACCTATCTTTGTGAAAAACCTTGGGCTACTAACCGTGCTTTATAGCGTATAATTTCATTATTTTCATTACGCTTTCGCACAAATATCCATTTGTAACCAACAGGTTTTACACCTTCTGATGTTCGGACTGTAGGTCCGAAGACTTGACGTTTTGTTAGTGCATTTAACTCCGATTGAATCGCATCTTTCCATTGTAGCCAATCTTTTCTATGCCGATATTCATCAACTGATATTGGTACAGGATTATCACTATCCTGTATAACATCAAGAGATATATTGTATGCAAACATATTATCAATAATTGTTTCTATCCGATTCCAACTTCTACCGGAAGTGGTATAATTGATAGAAATTTCAGTGTTATTTTCATCAATTTCTAATTTTTTTCATCAGTTCTCTCTTGGTCTTTATCATTCTTTTCTAATATGATCATCTGGATCCTTTCATCCTCTATTCTTTTGAGGATTTTTATCTTTAGAACCAAAAGGTCGGCCATGCTTTTGGCTCAACAGTTATAGGTATAATCTTTTGTTCTGCTGAAACTTTAATTCGAATAGGAGCATTTATAGCTGTAATATGCGATTTTGTTATTCTTCTGGAGTCAATAAAAGCGTTTGGCATTTGATTTGTAATGCTTTACAAATGAATTATCTTTTACACTTCAAGTTCATACGCGCTTGTACGCGGATCAAGATAATTTAATGATATTGTCTAATCAAGATCTTTCTTATACTGTTTCTGTTCTCCCCCTAATTTTGGGAATAATGATTTCACAAGAGAATAAGGGAAAAGAAAAAGAAATGTAAGAACATGATAACAAGTAGGAAATGCCAAGAAATTTATTATAAAAACCTCTTTTTTTTTTCACTCTTCCCGGTACCATCTTTTCCCCATCCTCCTTGTATTTTCTTTTCCTCCGTCCCTCCACCTATCATCTACCTCTTCTTCTTCCTCATACGATATATATATATATATATATATATATGTGTGTGTGTGTGTGTGTGTGTGTGTGTGTGTGTGTGTGTGTGTGTGTGTGTGTGTATCAATATATATCTCAGTCATCAGTCATTAGTAAATATAAAAAAAATAAAAAAAACCTCAAGGCAGATATGGAGACTCGTAATTCATTTGAGACATGGTCAAATTTTGACTTGATTTCTAATACAGAAGATTTTGATATGTTTTCTTTTCTAAGCCAACCGCTTCCGCCTAATTCAGATCTATCACAAAAGATTTTGATGTATTTTTCTTTCCAAGCCAACCGCTTCTGCCTAATTTTTCAAGCCAATCGCTTCCGTCTAATGTTAGGTCTAACGCAGAAGATTTTGATGTATTTTCCTTTCCAAGGCAACCATTTCCGCCTAATTTCAGGTGAGATATCTTTGAGGCCTTCCTTTTTTTTTAGTATGCTTACTAATGAAATAATGAAATTAAACTCTCTTTTGGTTTGTTGTGATGTAAATCAATGGTCGTTCTGCACATGCTACTTTGGATTTTTAATTTGATTTACCCATTCAAGAGACTGCTTTTGATGCTATTCCTCTAAATGAGGATATGTTTGTGCATGATCATTTCTACTCCCTAATGGATTTTGAATAAGGCCAGAATATGGTTCCAGGTTATCATACATTCAAACATGGATTTTGCATGGTATTACCTTTACTGATATTGTTTTTCCTTTTTTAGGAGAAATAATAAGTGGTCTTGGCAACGAATTTGGAGTGAGGACCTATGAAATTCATAATATCGAAGTTTCAGATATTATTGCAGACGAAATTCCTATGGAGAAGAATAGGAGTAGGAGGCAAAGAGAGGAGAAGAGCAATAGCTCTAAGACACTATCAAAAGAAACCATTTAGCAGTACTTTTACTTGCCAATTAAGAGCGCGGCTAAAGAACTGAATATTGGCTTAACCCCTCTCAACAATAGATGTAGGGAGTTGGGAATTCGTCGATGGCCTCACAGGAAATTAATGAGCTTGGAGACCCTAATCAAGAATGTTCAAATTCTCTCACACACACACTTGTAATTTGCAAGTATGAAACTATGAAAGATTTATAAATAAATAATGACTGAAGTGAATATATCTCCGCTGATGATATCACTTCAATTTACAGGAGCGAGATAAAGACGAATGAGGACATATGGCTGAGAAGAAGTTCAGAGAAGTCATTGAGATATTGGAATGTGAGAAGAAGTTGGTAGAAGAAAGTCTTGATACACGGTTGAAGGACCAAACACAGAAATTGAGATAAGCATGCTTCAAGGCCAAATATAATAAGAAACTTAAGGGGATGAGAAAATCCCAAGACTCATCGCGCAGTAACTTCACGGCTAATTCTGCTGCTAGTCTAGATGCTAGCCCAAGGGAGAAGGAAGAGGAGGAGGATGCCGAAGAAGAGGAACTGAAATCCATAATTGCTACCTGTTTGCCTTCCTCTAATGCAAACATGGAAAAATAACAACTACAAACATTCATCTTCAATTTGTCAGCTCAATTGAAAAAGAGTAACTACAAGCATGCATCCTTAAGTTCATGTGAACACCAGTGAGATGAATGAAGGAAATGCAAGTGAACACAAGACTTATGATCAAGAGGAGATATATATATTTTTTCTGAACTGTTAGCAGTAATATAGTATATATTAACATGCGAATGTAATATCTCAAAGATGTGATACTTATTATTAATGGACATATCCTTTTCCCTTATTATCTTTTTTCTATTCCACTTCAGGTGGCTAGTATTGCTCTGTGCTAAGAAAAATATCGAGTGTGTTCATGACCATAACCATAGCCACTGCCACAACTATGACTATAACGATGGCTTCTGCTGGAGCCAACAACATTCACTTCTGGGAGTACTGTTGAGCCAGTTGGTCTGGCTTCATGATTTCTCAATAATAACTCATTATTTTTCTTTGCAATGAGGAGGGTAGTAAGTAAATCTGTATATATCATTTTTCTCGATATTGTTGCTGTAGGACAATATTCGAGACATGAAAGGTGGAGAATGTCTTCTCTAATATATATATATATATATATATCGCATATTTTTAACTGAAATGTAATTTTATACATCGCGAAGCTATATTTATTCACGGTTTTAAAATCTTGCAACTTCAGGTGCAATCATTTATACCGTACACTTGATAGTACGACCATCTTTAGGTGGTCAAATCCTTTTTTTTTTCAGCATTTAGATGCATTTCTGTATCGAGAACTTATGACATATAATTTTTTCCAAAAATATCAAGGGTTACAAATTCGAGTTTAGTAAAGTTAGTCATAGGGATCAATAAATGCGTACCTATCTTCTGACTTTGATAACGGCAGAGACTCGTGCTGATAACGTGTTATAAAATTTAGGTAGTGTTAGAATAAAATATATACACTACACACTAAGAAAATTCTAACTATTTTTTGCACAAGAATTTCTTAAAACTTCTCTCTTTCTTTTTCTCACAATTTTCTCTAACAATTCTTTTTACAAAATGATGGTGCAAGTTTAGAGAATAGCTCTATTTATAGAGTTTTTAATTAGTGGAATACATCATCTTCCACTAATCTTAATTAGTGATGTCTCCACTAAATGATGAACATTCATAAAAATCCATAATTAGTGAAGCTTCCACTAATTAATGGAGCTTCTACTAATTCTCTAATAGTTCACATAAATCCATAATTAGTAAAACTTCCACTAATATATTCATAACAATATACAATTCCCATTTCAAAGGGTGAGGACAGATTCAAGTGGCGGGGGAGGGGTTAATGTCTGCCTCCATTCCTATCAGAATGGAAAAACAAAAAAAAAAAAAAAAAAAGGAAAAAGGAGTTTTAGTGATCATAACAATCAAGTTTCAGGTGGACCACATTGAATGGATTGATTCTCTTCGTTGTCAATTCCATTCCAACAAAGATTTGGTATGAGATTTGAGAATCTAATTCTTAGCTCTCTCAAAAATAAAAGCATTGAGATGACGAATCTTTCGTGACATAATAAATTATTCTAAAAATATTCTTATGTACTCATAGTAATATATAAATGATTGATCCTTTACGTTTTTCATATTTAGCTAAAATGGTGGATGGCTATA
Source organism: Voacanga thouarsii (assembly GCA_026120185.1). NCBI lineage: Eukaryota > Viridiplantae > Streptophyta > Magnoliopsida > Gentianales > Apocynaceae > Voacanga > Voacanga thouarsii. Next base: position 3,441,925 of record JANUWF010002024.1, on the reverse strand, counting down.
ATTTAAACTAGTTCTATAAATTTAGAAAATGATTCAATCTTCATAAATTATTGTATTAAAATTTGTGTTATATGTATTGTATATTTCACTTTATACAAAATTTTAACATATGTAATTTACAATAATTAGATTTATGTGCGGAGATAATAGATTATATCCAAAATTATGCCTAATACGCTGTCTGTCGTCCTTTCCAACTTCCTTCTCAACCCTCCCTATCTTTTTTCCTAACTGAGAAATTTTATTTTCTTCTTTATTAGAAAAACTGAGCATTTATTTCGTTTATATATGCCTTCCTTTTTTCATCTTTTTGGTTGATGGATTTTTTTTTTCATTTTTTGAGTAAGATCATTTATAGTTTCCTTCTTTGGTTGATTAGTATAATTCACCATCTTTAGCAGGGAAGTCTTATCCTCCATAAACAGATTAACAAAGAACAGTAATCCAAACCAAAGCAACGGTGTAATGTATTCTAGCAGAAGGACTAAGGAAGACTATACGAACCCAAGAATAAAATTGCATAGAAGATGGAATTTAGAATAAAAATAGAGTTCAAGAACTCACAAATTTTCAAAGTAGAGTCTTCTGCTAATATCTTCTTGTTCTGTTGCTTCAGTGAAGATGATCGATGATGTTTTCACTTGGAAAGGAAAGCATTTGCAGAAGGGATGGGGTTGGGTTGGATTCTGCAAGTGGCGCACTTATTGTAGCAGAAAAGTTACAATTAGGAACAAAAGTGAAGCCCCAAACATCTTCTCCCCCACCCCCCCCCACCCCATCCCCCACCAAAAAAAAAAGAAAAAAAAAAGCCAAACACAATAAGTATTATGTTCCTTTTCAGTGCAGTATATGCATTTAAGTGTGCTAAGAATTGGAGTGGTGAAGTGCATTGATGCATTTAAGTCATGCAATGTATACAAAAGAAAATGGGTGGCACTTGTTCGGATTAAAAGAAAGAAGAGGTGAAGGAAGGTAGGATATTTGTGGGTTGTCACCTAATTTTGTGAATGAAACAAAATCATGCAAATTCTGCAGGATACAAAATGTAAAAGAATGGACATGTGTTTGTGGTTGTTTTCATGGGAGCTTGGAATTTAGTTCAGCTATTTGCTAGTATCAAACTCGAAATATTGTAGTATGTTAATAAGTATTTTATCAAGTGAGTAAGTGCTTTAATTCAATTAATTTCATAAATTTTGTGTAGTATACTTGAGAATTTATCAAGTAATAATTCTTTAAATGATATCAATTACATATTTAAGTAAAAATGTTTAGCTCTAGCAAGATAGCTTAAGTCTTCCATGATTTTATTTTAACATTAACATATTTGCAATATTGTATTGTTCAATATGTTAGCAAGACATACTTATTTATACACATATATATTTAATTAAATATGTAATTTGGCATTCTTGTATTGTAATATAACTTCTATCTTAAAGTACATTAATAGGTAAAAAATTTAAAATGATTTTTTATGTGGTAGTAAATAATAGAAGGAATTTTTAATTTGATATATAAATAAAGAAAATAAAATATGAATTCTTTAAATTTTTTTAAATATGTTTATTTTAACATTTTATCTTTAACAAATTATCATGAAACTTAGGTAATAATATCATATTTATTTTTACTTTATTTTTAAAATAATTATTGAAATAAATATGTAGACTTCTAATTAAAAATCCTTTTTGTATTTTTAAAATCAAAATATTAAAAATATATCCTATTCATTTACCTTAAATTTGGGATAAAAAAATTTATAATAATTTGTGCTCATATCTTCAAAACTTAAATAGACGGGAGGTTCTAGTTATGTAAAAAAATCTTAAGAGAGGTAAATATAAATAATTTTAGAATAAATTAAAGATTTTAATGAATAAAATATAGGTTCTGAAACGTTAATGTAATAAAGAGGATACAGGCTAGAGAACATGGTACTAAGAAATAATTTTACCCTCAAAAAAAAAAAAAAAAGAATTCCTTAGAATTTACTCAACTTCCATGTTTTTAGAGATCTTTTTTTTTTCCCCTAACTTTTTTATAATTTAGTTTAGAGAGACTTGGTGATATTAGAGATAAGATAAATATGATAAAAGACATAATTATCTTATAGAAGTATATAGAGTAATTACTAAAATTTAATATTAACTAAGGCCTAGTTTAATAAAATTGAAAATTGAAAAATTATATTTAAATATTCAACACTAAAAATTAAAATATAAATACTGAATTATGAAATTAAAAATTTGAATTTGAAGATCAAATTAAATTATAATTAACTTTACATTTTATTTTATTACAATTTAAAATAAAAAGGAAAGAATAATAAAAATTAGGTTAGTATCTAATATATTCAAATTTCAAACTTAAATAATTTTTATTTTATTTAAAATTTATAATAAGATTTTAGTACGTCTTAATTAATTAAATAATATTAAAAATGTATTGTCAAATATGCTTAATTAATTAAGTACTAAATATTATTTATTAATAAACATGTTTAATTAATTAAATAAAAGTTAATTTTAAATACTTAATTAAATTATCAAACTAGTGTTAAATATAATAAAAAAAGAGAGCCATAAATTAAAACAAAGAACACTTGTTAGTGGATTATATGTATTGGAAGTAATGAAGTGAATCTTAATTTATGATGTAATTGGATTGAAACTTTCTTTTAAATAATATTATTTTAGTCTTAATTAGGTTAAAAATGAATATAATGTAAAATACTTTTTATTTGTGAAATATTACTATTTTTATTATATATTTAAATAAATTATAATATTAAATTTAAATTTATAAATTTTTATAAAATTTAAAACTATACTTATATTTTTTTAAAAAATTCAATATAATTTCAATTCAAGTACACTTAATTTTTTTTAATACAACAATGTAACTAATCTTGTATAGTATAATCGTTTTTTGTGCTATTTGTATATATAGAAAATAATATTTAAATTACTACATTGTGAAGCATGTTATAATTTTGTCAATTTTTTTTTATTTCAGTATTCTCTAATATTAATAGTTCTCTTTATAATTGTTTTTCTAATTATACTAACAATAATAATAACTTTTTTTTTATTTTTTGACAAATCAAAATTTAAAAGATAAAACCCATTTTCCAGATAAGTAAATAAAATAAATAACTCCACATGTAAAAAAAAAAAAAGGGCTAAAAATGAGAACCTAAAGTAACAACGCGTTCCATTTCAGTTGGCTAGCCTGTCTCCAGTCTTGTATTTCATTTTTCAATATATTAAAATTCAGAAGCTAAAACCCATTTTGGGACGATCAACATATATATATATATATATATATATATATATATATATATATATATATATATCGCTCATAATGATAAGACATTGTAAACTTTAGTTTAAATGTTTTAAAATTTCATTAAAAAAGTAAAATTAACTATCTTACCCATTAACGTTTTGAATTCAAATCTTTCCTATATCTAAGGTGTCAATCGAGCTTTGTGAGTTGAGTTTGATGAAATTTGAATTTGGCCGGAACTAACAATGAGTAGTTCAACATGAGTTCAGTTCGCGCATAACTCACATAAATTAAACCCGAGCTCAACTCACATTAAATTATGAGCTCGGGCTAAGTTCGATTTTTACCTAAGTTTCTTTTTTTTTATTTAAAAATTTTTATTAGTATTTCATTACAAATCACTTAGAAAAAAATATTATAAACATATTCTTCAATTAACCCTAATAAAATAATAAAACCATTCAAAAGATATATAGTTAATAAATAAAATTAATTTTTTCAGAAAGTTAACAAAATACCAGAGATGTTTTTTTTTTTTTTTTTTTACTAATGAGCAATAAAATGCACAAGTAACATAATATCAAAATTCAAAAATTAGAATTTTAGGTAGAAGAATAGAAATTTATATATATTTTGAGGAAAAATTTGAATTTATATAAGATAAAATTATATAATAAATATATTTTTATATAAAATATGAGCCGATCGAATTTAGGCAGGTTGAACTTAACCAAACTCGAACTCAAAAATTAAGTCTAAACTTAATTCAATTCGAATTCATTTAAAGTTCGAGTTGGTTCGAGCCTGTTAATAGCCCTACCAGTATGTATATTATGATTTTAGTGAATTAATTAAACATAATTTTAACAAATCTCTTATCCATTTGAACGAATGGAATTTTATTACGTTAATACAATATTACATGGCAGTTTCATCATAATAGAAAGTATCGGATTTAAATTCCACTCACAACCTTTTATTTATTTAAAAAAAACCATTTCGCCCCCCGACACCCACCCCTACGCCCTGGCGCCCCACCGCCCAAAAAAAAAATCCCCATCTTTGGAAACCCTAAAAACTAACGTCGCGTTCCATCAGTGATCTTACAGTAGCCCGCCGTCTGCATTCTTGCTGTCAGCCACCGGAATCCTCCCCACAGTATTTCAGTAAACTAGCTACCTGTTTCCTGGGTCGCCTAAGTACCTTCCATTCTTGTATTTACTCAGTACCGCCATCAATACTCTCCATTCTCGTCATCAGCCACCGGGGTTCCTCCTCTAACGTTGTCTCGCCGGCATCCTTTTTTACTCAGTAGCGTCACCGGATCACTCTCCATCCTTGCCATCAGCTGCTGGAATTTCTCCTGTTTACTCGGTAGCCTTGACGCCAGACTCCTGTTCTTGCCTACCTGCGCATCCTCAGGTATGCCTTTTTAACTTAGGACTTGCGTAAATAGCACAAAATTCAACTTAGTAATTGTTTGAATAGCGCAAAAACAGTTCACAGCTATCATTGATTGTAAGAAATTCTAGATGAGGAAAAATTGCAAAATTTAGTTTCAATTTCTCTCGCCCTAAATTACAAGAGCTGTTTTCCAATACAGCATTTTGACTTTTTGTAATGTGAGACATCTTCTATCAATTTACAATGGAAATCCATGATGAACACTAAAAATTTGATATCCTCTGCACAATATTTCATCTCAAGCCATTGAACACCAAAAACCTGAAGTCATGGGAGCAGTGTTGAGTTGGTACCCAAAATTACAGAAGAATGGGGACAGAGATGAACAGAAACTAGCAAACAAGAAGAGCCGGCATCCACACACTTTTGGTACCTAAGTATAGGTCAAGTTATTCACTGTGGAAAGTCATGTATTCATCTAGATTATTCTATTATTCATCACATAAAGAGATTAATTGCATCCGAACCAACAATATGATGTTTATTTACATAGAAATATCAGGTTAGCAAACAAACTCTGCCTTTGAGTTCCACGGTAGGCCTAAAACAACATGGATAGAGGTAATTAAGAGATATATGTCTTTGTTAGATTTGGATGAAAGTATACGTTCGATAGAAGAAAGTGGCGAGAGAGGATTCATGTGGATGACCACACGTTGCCTGATGTTGGTTCATGTAGCCGACCCCAAGTTACTTGGGATTAAGGCTTAGTTTGTTGTTGTATCAGGTTAGTAAACCGTTATTAACTTATTTTATGAACTAATTCATTTAGTTTTTATCTTGAGGGGTTGAGCATGGCTACTATGTAAACAAATGAAAAGCAAGAGATTATGCAACAGTCATCCTGAATATTTTTTGTCCCAGAATTTCCAATGAATGTGACATTAGTTTGGCCCGATATGCATACTATGCTTGCACGGGTACAAAATAAATGTATTCAAGAAAGTCTAAAAGGCCTTTTACTGCACAATCAATGAAAAAAAATGTTGGTTTCCTCTCTTTTTGTAGTATTTACACTCAGTTTTTGGTGTTGTATGGCTATAATTTAATTTAGTCCAACAGTCATCCTGAATATTTTTTGTCCCATAATTTCCAATGAGTTTGACCTTAGTTTGGCCCAATGTGCATACTATGCTTGGACGGGTACAAAATAAATGTATTCAAGAAAGTCCAAAAGCCCTTTTACTGCATAATCAATGAAAAAAATATTGGTTTCCTCTCTTTTTGTTGTATTTTCACTCAATTTTTGGTGTTGTATCGTTATAATTTTATTTAGCTGCCATGTAGGATTAACATCAATAAGGCGGAAACTTGTGTGATTTATAATACTAAAGACAGATAATAAGCACCTCAAAAGATTCATTTTATGAATATGCTTGGTAACTATAAATTTAGTCATCTTCCTTTTATTATTGTACAATTAACTGACCAAAAACCTTTGCTAGCGTAGCTCATGTGACATTACTATATATATATATATATATATATATATATATATATATATTTATATCACCTCTTTAAGGAAGTCACATTTCTAATGTATTCTTTATGTAACTATTATAATTAGGAATCTTGGATGCGTTCTTGATTTGTTATTAGGACACAAAATATTTTAGTATTTTCATTTGCTATTTGTTAGTTTAAAATAGTTAAGAAATTTACAGTTACAGCTCTCATTTCATTCTGACCTCCATTACTTGATAGTTAATCAATTAAAACCACATTACTGCTTATTATTTTAAAGAAAAATGTCCATATGAAGTACAGAATTTTAGTTTGTCAAAAATTACATCTAACAAAACAAAATCAAGAATTTCGTCATAATAATTTGTTTCTCCATCTGGATTTGAATGTCCCATTTTATATTAAAATACAAAATGGGATGTTCAAATCTGGATAGATGGAGTATATGATTTTCCAAGAGGAAAATACTAAAACTTGTGCTTATCTAAATTGGAATAAAAGAAAATTTCATTTATCTTCTTTTTTGGGATAATTTTCTTTTCAAACATAATCTTTCTATAACGTAATTTTGAAAACAATGACAAGGTGATTTAGAAGCACTCTTTTATCACGGATCCTATCTTCAGTTCACATTCCTGCCCCTATCATATATGATTTGAAAAAAATAAAATTTCATAAATATAGATAAAACCAACAAAAATGATAGAACTATGCGTTAATCCATTAGGTGACATTTATCTTTCTTCCACTCTTTTTTGGGTTGGAAAACCATTTCATTAGTATCAATAAAACAATTGGATTGCTTTAACAAAAATGTCAAGACTCATGAATTAGTAAGATTTGATGCAGTGGTATAGAGATCAAATATGTCACTTGTAATTTTATAAAAATTGAATGTAATAAGTTAGTGGTGCCAGGATTGTAACTGAGCCATATGTTTTGGATTGGATTAGTGTAGGAAGAAAATATAATAGCATTACAGTCAAATGTGAATTATTGATATACAAGTAGATAATCAAGTACGTAACTTATAGCATAGTAAGAATAGGTTGGATGGTTGATAAAGTAAGGTAAGAAGACATGTTTTATCCATACTTTGAAACCAAGTGGATTAAACCAAGATAATGTTTTTACCAAATTAAACTCGTGAGGTCATGTCCAATTTCAAGGATAAAAAGATAAATGATGACCACAAATTCAGGGCTTTCCCAGATTACAAGGAGTACATCTATACCTAGCTAGCATTGTAGAAATGAACATTGTGTAATCCAGAATCTCTTTTTTATTTTTGCTCATTTTCTATTTTTCTGTCATTGAAAAGCCTGCGTTCTCAGTTTTTTATACTCTACAATCAATCATCATAGGATTCTTGGATCACACACTACTATATATAAGTCCATTCCTACTTTTATTGGTTAAGACTTTGTTGTTGTATTGCAGAAGAAAACTTGATTGATCAATGGCAAGGCATGAGGAGTTGCCCATACCAGTCTACCAAACTCTTGAACCTGTTTATGGAAGTGGATCACAGTTTGAAGAAGCTGAGTTGCGTTTTAATAATTTGAAGTCTAAGTTTGTTGAATTCTTTGGGCACTCTCCTGATGTTTATGCTCGATCCCCAGGTAAAAAAGTCAAGATCTTTATGCCTTTTATTCTCTACATGTAATGCAGGTTTGCATGCAGCTGTGAGATCGTAACTTTTCTTTTTAAAGATTTTAAGGGTATTGTGAATAATGTTGCCCTCTGTGCATGTAGGAAGAGTTAATTTGATTGGGGAGCATATAGACTATGAGGGATACTCCGTGCTGCCCATGGCTGTTCGGCAAGATACTATAGTAGCTATTCGAATTAATAAGTTGGAGAGGATTCTTCGGATTGCTAACGTTAATGACAATAAGTACCCTATGTGCACTTATCCTGCTGACCCTGAACAGGTATATGATCTTAAAACAGAAATAACTTTATTTTGTACATATATGTGTACTGTATATCTGTGGTGGTGAATTTGAAGTTAGGGGAATGAGGATGCAACTTTTTTGCTTCTAATATTAGAAGTTTATGTCTTAAAGCTCTGTATTTTTTGTTGTCATTTGAGGTTTAGAATATTACATTAGATTATTCGTTTCTTTATGTACTCTATCATGATACAGTAGTCCTTAGAAACATTTAAGTAGGAATCCGTGAGTTTCTGGAGAAAAAAGAGTAAGATAATGTGTCTGAAAGCTGGAATGTTTGCAAGAAATGTTTTGACAAGAGGCATCTGGAGGAATATAATTATCTTGGCAAGACTGGGTCTCAACTTTCAATTCCTTGGGCATGGCCTTGATGGCCTGGTGCAGCTATGTCTAAGAATGATTTGAAGAATGGAAATATAAGCTAATAAAATGGGTGATTTGGCCAGCGTATCTAATGAGATGTCCTTATGACCATTCTGTATACATCTCAATGATCTGGTTTTAATCCTATTGTCTGCAGGAAATTGATCTGAAGAATCACAGTTGGGGTTACTACTTCATTTGTGGGTGAGAATATTTTGTCCATGGTCATTATGCTTTTGAGGGAATAGTTGTTGCAATGAATTTCAGCTAAAGGCTTGATGTGTTGGTTATTCTATTACTTAAGTAATCTTTGAAGGAATATGTTGGAACTTTGATTCTCAAAGTTCTAGATTCAAAGTCAATGTATTCACAAAATAGTTGAGGTATGCTTGAACTGATTATTCAAGTTCCACAGGTATAAAGGATTCCATGAGTACACCAAATCAAAAGGAATAGATGTTGGTGCACCGGTTGGTCTTGATGTCATTGTTGATGGCACAGTCCCAACTGGTATGTTTTTTTTTTCCCCCCATTTCAGATAATAAGATAAATCCAATCATGAACTACCTCCATCCCAGGAAATTGACAGAGTTTGACTTGAAATGAGATTTTATACACAAGTCAAAATTGTAATATAATAGTAATATAATATAATAAAATGTTGGAAACATATGAGCCATGCAATATTTTATGTCAAATTTAAACATGTAAAAATAATATATGATAGGGATATTGATTATTTTATGGTATATAATATATTAAAAATTTTGTTTTATGGAAAGTTTCAATTTTTTTGAGACAGTTCAAAATAGCAAGTCAATTTCCCTGGATGGAGGGAGTAGTATACGGAGACTGTGAATTGGGGTGTTGTTGATTGACATAATTGATTTCTCTGTGCTTCTTTTGCCCTAGGGTCTGGACTGTCGAGCTCTGCAGCTTTTGTATGTTCTTCTACAATTGCTATCATGGCTGCATTTGGTGTGAATACCCCCAAGGTTGTTTATCCTCAGCTTAAATATACCCGGTTAAATCCCCTTAACACTTTCAGCAATATGAACAAGTTGTTAGGAATGTGAGAGGACTATAGGGCTATAAGAGTCATTGTCCCTTGCATATATTTCCTACATTGGTGTTGGTCTTTGTAGGGAGCCAGGGAGTTTAAGTATATTTTGCATTTGATACATTTCCAAGGGATTCCATAATGATTTTTATATCCGTGTGTTTGAGTAGTAACCTAATGCTTGAAATTGTGGACCTTGTTTCCTCAAGGCACAGTAGATATGGGATGGAGATTGTGATGTGAAAGAGAAAAAGTGCTTCCTTATTTAAATTTTTTCTTTACTTCTGTTGAACAGAAAGAAATTGCTCAGCTTACATGTGAATGTGAAAGATATATTGGAACTCAATCTGGTGGAATGGACCAGGTAATAGTCGGTTTTATTCTCTATTGTTATTTCTCAATGTTCTTTTCTAATATTCTTTTCTTGGTTCTTGTCAAAGTCCGTGTTCAAAATTACAACTTACGAATTTTGTCAGCCTTGCTGTGCCTAAGCTTTTTATTTTGAGAAGAATAGATGTTGATTACTTTGAAGCCTTGTCTCAGTTCAAAGCTGATGGGTATATTATGTTCTCAGTATCTGATCTGTGTTTCCTTGTCTCATTCTCAAACATCAGAAGACAGTTTTTGCCTTTCCTTTGCATTTTGCACATGCCAATGCCATTAACTATCTGAATTTTTTTTGAAGTCCATGACAAAATATTTTTTTTAATCTTGTTTTTACATTGTCTGCCACTCTCACCTGAGAATTTTTCAAGAAAATTATTTGAAGTACCCATAGGAATTGGACAAAGTTGGATTGTCAATATATTACATCTATTGGCATTTGAATGTTGAATGCATGTATCAACTAATTTATTGCTTCAATGAACAGGCTATATCTGTTATGGCCAAAACCGGTTTTGCAGAGCTAATTGATTTCAACCCTATTCGTGCAACCGATGTACAACTTCCTGCTGGTGGAACTTTTGTAATTGCTCATTCACTGGCTGTGTCACAGAAAGCTGTTACTGCAGCAACCAATTACAACAATCGGGTTGTTGAATGTCGGCTAGCTGCTGTAAGTGTTATCTTCTTTTCCTTATCTCATCTGGGAAAAAAAAGTTAACTCTATTTGTAATTACATGATTTTTTTCAGCATTTTTGTTGGTTTCTGTGGCTGATGACATTTGTAGGGTTATTTATTATTTGATTTTCCAGATTGTACTTGGTATAAAGCTAGGAATGAAACCCGAGGATGCAATATCCAAGGTGAAGATGCTCTCAGATGTTGAAGGATTATGTGTGGCATTTGCTGGTACTCATGGGTTGTCTGATCCAGGCCTTGCAGTCAAGGTACTTCGTACATTTTTCCATCTTTTGCAATTTTTAGTAAAGAGCTTTATTTTGTTTCAGAATTACCTTTTTTTTTTTTTTAAGTTGCATTTTGTCAACTTCCGTTAGATTGTTTATAAGGTAGGTGCGTTATTTAAGGGAAATTTGTGCTTGGTTCTCGCACATTCATGTCCTCAAATTTCAGGTTCTGATGATCTGGTTTGCAACAGGAATTTTTGAAGAATGAACCGTATAGTGCAGAAGATATTGAGAGAATTACAGGGGAGAATTTGGAAACTATTTTTGCCACTTCTCCTACTTCTTTGGATGTTCTGAGAGCTGCTAAGTATTTCAAGCTGCATCAGGTATGTTCTTTTGGTTTCACATATGGATGCCAAGGTTTGCTTGTATTCTCCAATCTTTGAAGAAAACTATTGATTCTTGAAATTGGTTTGTTGTTGGTGAGCTTACTTTCCTTATATAATTAGTTTGACACTAGTAATGTGCCACTTGATTAATATTCTTTTTGTAATGCATCACTCGAGTTTTTGTTTATGATGTTTCTGCCCTTTAACCTGTTTTCTAGTTTCGTGTTCTTACAGATCTGATGTCCCCTATCCTTGAACCAGTTCATTTAGATGATATTCATGACTATCTTTTCTATTTCTTTAGAAAGAATACTAATTTGTTCCAAAATATCTCCAGAGGGCTGCTCATGTGTACTCTGAAGCCAAACGTGTATATGCTTTCAAAGATACTGTATCGTCAGATTTAAGGCAAGGATTACTCTCACCTACATTATCCTTTCCAATTGCTGAGCTTTTGTATATGATATTACTTTTCAAATAAGCTCCTTGTCCAACGTTGTGTGGATAGCTCTGGTGCTCAGAAGTGTTAGGAGTTGGGCTTTTCAGGACAAACAAATGATAACCCTGCTTGCTAGTGTTCTAAAGAATTTCAAACAACTCATCTGCTGGGTTTATTCTGCTAAATGTTTCAATTAATGGTTATATGCCATGATTCTTTTGTTTTAGAACCAGCTACACATGCATTTCTGGCTATATGTACTTTTACTATCTTCCTAAAATGGTAATACTCCTAAAACTTCATTTACTTGACAAGTATTTATTGCTGCCTGCAGTGAAGAAGAGAAGCTAAAGAAGCTTGGTGACCTGATGAACGAGAGCCACCTAAGCTGCAGCATTCTGTATGAATGCAGGTAGAAATTTGTCTTATTAATGCTTACTTTGCCTTAATTGAATGGTCTATCTGCTGCCTTCATAATATATGCAAGTTTAATTTTTCTAAGCTTCCATAAAATTGAATTTCTTAATTTGATTTAATTAACAATTGACTGAAAAAACACTCGTGTTTATTCCATATATGTCAAGGTATTTATACAATATACCTAAACCTATTTAAGGTAAGTCAACTATACATGAAAATTATAGAAATAATTACAGGAAATAATTACTGGAATATTACAGTTATAATTCCTAAATAAGTGTGCAACTATATATGCTAAGTCTCCCCCTCAAGTTGGTGCTTAAATATCACACATGCCCAACTTGGACAATGATGCATAAAATGAGCCACTAGTAACAGCATGCGTCATTATGCCAGCCAGCTGATCTGCACTCTTAATGTAAGGAACTTTATCATACTAGAATCCAGGTTATCCTTGATATAATTCCTATCAAGTTCAATGTGTTTAGTTCGATCATATTGAACCGGATTGTTAGCTATCTCAATAGCTACAATGTTATGACAATAAAGTACCATAGGTTTCTTTGGACCAAACTCGAGTTCTGTTAAGAGAATTTTTAACCAAGCAAGCTATGTGGTTGCATGATGAAGAGCTCGGTATTCAGCTTCTGCACTAGACAATGATGCCACATTTTGTTTCTTACTCCTCCAAGTCGCCAAATTACCTCCAACAAATGACACATAGTCTGAAGTAGACTTTCTATTTAATTTAGAGCCAGCAAAGTCAGAGTTTGTGTAACCCATAATATCCAAGTGTCCATGTTTGGAGAACATAATACCTTTACCTGGAGAGGACTTTAGATAAGCCAAAATACGTTCACTGCGTTCATGTGTCTATCACTTGGATTGTGCATAAACTGACTGACAACACTAACTGCATATGATAAATCAGGCCTAGTGTGGGTTAGATAAATCAACTTCCTCACTGGTCTCTGATATCTCTCATTGTTAGTTGGAACCTGATCAGGATAGATAGATAGACCATGATTCACCTCAATGGGAGTATTTACAGGTTCACTGGCAAAATTATCAGTTTCAGCTAAGAGATCTAAAATATACTTCCGTTGGGAGAGAAAAAGTCCTTGCTTGGACCGAGATACCTCAACACCCAAGAAATATTTTAGAACCCCTAAGTCCTTCATCTCAAATTCCTTGGCCAAGTAGCGTCGAAGTTTCTCTATCTCACTAGCATTACTACCTGTAACAATCATGTCATCAACATAAACAATAAGTAAGGTATTATCATCATGCTCCCTCTTATAAAACAAAGTATGATCTGTCAACGCTTGCTTAAAATCATACTCCTTCATTGAGTAGCTCAACTTGCCAAACCATGCCCTTGGCGATTGTTTCAACCCATACAATGCCTTTTTCAGCTTACACACCTTACCTCCTCCTAGTGTAAATCCTAGAGGAGGATCCATATACACCTTCTCGATCAAATCACAATGGAGAAAAGCATTTTTTACATCAAATTGGCGTAATGGCCAGTCTAGATTGACTGCAAGAGATAGAATGACTCGAACGGTGTTCATCTTAGCCACAGGAGCAAAAGTCTCATGATAGTCAATCCCATGGGTTTGAGTGTAACCCTTGGCCACTAGTCTAGCCTTATGCCTTTCAACTGTCCCATCTGACTTGTCTTTCACTGTAAACACCCACTTGCATCCTATTGTCTTCTTTTCCTGTGGCAACTCAATCATCTCTCAAGTAGAATTTTTTTGAAGAGCCTTCATTTCCTCTTCCATAGCAACCTTCTACTTAGGATCTCCAAGGGCTTCTTGAAAATGACTAGGAATAGACACAGAAGACAACTGAAGAGCAAAAGCTAGATGAGCCTTAGACAAATGATGATAAAAGATAAAATCAGAAATAGGATACAACAACAAAGCCTTAATCCCAAGTAACTTGGGGTCGGCTACATGAACCAACGTCAGGCAACGTGTGGTCATCCACATGAATCCTCTCTCGCCACTTTCTTCTATCGAACGTCATACTGTTATCCAAATCTAACAAAGACATATCTCTCTTAATTACCTCTATCCATGTCGTTTTAGGCCTACCTCTACCTTTCCCTCTGTCTAACCTATCCTGCCTCACTCTCTCCATTGCCCTAACAGGAGCATCCCTCGGTCTTCTCTGAACGTGTCCAAACCAACGCAGACGACTTTCTCTCATCTTTTTCTCAATAGATGCCACACCCACCTTTTATCCTAAGGATCTCATTTCTAACTCTATCCTTCCTAGTATATCCACACATCTACCGTAACATACGCATCTCAGCTACTTTCATTTTTTGAATATGACACATTTTAGCTGCCAACATTCCGTACCATATAACAAAGCAAGTCGTACGACTGCCTTGTAAAACTTTCCCTTTAAATTCAACGGTGCATTACGATCACAAAGAATACTAGTCGCACTCCTCCATTTCAACCAACCCGCCTTAACTCGATGTGCAACGTCGCTATCGAGCTCTCCGTCTTTCTGAATAATAGATCCTAGATAGCGAAAACAATCAGCTAACGGTATATCTCTACCTTCCAAAGTTACACTCTGGGCTATGTTTCTGCTACCACTAAACTTGTATTTCATATACTCTGTTTTACTCCTACTAATTCTGAAACCCTTGGATTCCAATATCTGTCGCCATAACTCCAATTTAGCATTTACACCAGCTCTAGTCTCATCAATTAATACAATATCATCCGCAAACAACATACACCATGGCACAGACCTCTCCGTATAGTGCAGGTCAACTCATCCATAACGGCTGCAAAGAGGAAAGGGCTAAGTGCTGATCCTTGATGCACCCCGATATTAATTGGGAATTCTGCAGTCACTTCGGCGCCAGTCCTTACACTTGTACATGCTCCCTCATACATATCTTTAATGAGAGTAATATATTTTATTGATACACCTTTCTTGGCCAGCACCCACCAAACTACTTCTCTAGGAACCCTGTAATAGGCTTTTTCCAGGTCAATAAATACCATATGTAAATCTTTCTTTCTTTCCCTATGATATTCAATCATCTGCCGTAATAAATGAATTGCCTCCGTAGTGGAACGCCCAGGCATAAAACCAAACTCCAATTTAGCATTTACACCAGCTCTAGTCTCATCAATTAATACAATATCATCCGCAAACAACATATACCATGGCACAGCCTCCCGTATAGTGCGAGTCAACTCATCCATAACGTACTGCAAAGAGGAAAGGGCTAAGTGTCGATCCTTGATGCACCCCGATATTAATTGGGAATTGCAGATCACTTCGGCGCCGAGTCCTTACACTTGTATATGCTCCCTCATACATATCTTTAATGAGAGTAATATATTTTATTGATACACCTTTCTTGGCCAGCACCCACCAAACTACTTCTCTAGGAACCACCGTAATAGGCTTTTTCCGAGTCAATAAATACCATATGTAAATCTTTCTTTCTTTCCCTATGATATTCAATCATCTGCCGTAATAAATGAATTGCCTCCGTAGTGGAACGCCCAGGCATAAAACCAAACTGATTATCTGAAATTTGTATAATGCCCCGTAACCTCTGTTCAATCACTCTCTCCCAAAGCTTCATAGTATGACTCATGAGTTTAATCCCACGGTAATTGGTACAATCCTGGACATCTCCTTTATTCTTGTACAGAGAAATCAGAGTACTCTTCCTCCACTCTGTAGGCATCATATTAACTTTATATATCTTGTTGAACAAACTTGTCAGCCACGTAATATCTATATCTCTTAAACACTTCCAAACCTCGATCGGTATACCATCCGGTTCTACAGTTTTTTTGGACTCATCCTTTTAAGGGCATCACGGACTTCATGCTTCTGAATACGACGAATCCATGCACGGTTAACCTCTTCGTTCGAAAGCGCCAGGCTACCTACACTCGGAACTTGGACTTGACTCTCGTTAAATAACTTATCAAAATATGATCTCCATCTCTCCTTTATTTCTTCATCCTTAACTAAAACATTGTGGTTTTCGTCCTTTACACATTTCACTACACCTATATCCCTCGTCTTCTTCTCCTTGTAACGCGCCAGTCTATATATATTCTTCTCTTCGTCTTTGGTATCTAACTTTTCATATAAATCCTTGTAAACTATGGCTCTTGCGTTTCTGACAGCTTCTTTAGCTTTTCTTCTCGCGACCTTGTATTTCTCAAAATTTTCATCACTTCTACACCTTCCTAAGTTTCTATAGCACTCTCGTTTACTCCTTACGGCTTCTTTCACTTCGTTGTTCCACCACGACACATCCTTGTTAAGAGGTATTTTTCCTTTAGATTCTCCAAGCACTTCCTTAGCCACTGTCCTAATACATTGAGCCATCTTTCTCCACATAGTATCTGGATTCGAATCCATATCAGAAGACCAATTATCCGCCTCAACTACCTTATTGACAAATGCTATTCTTTTATCCCCTGAAGCTTCCACCACCTAATCCTAGGGTCAACTCGAAAATTCTGCTGCTTACTCTTTTTCCTAAAATTAAAATCAATGACCAACAGCTTGTGTTGCGTAACTACACTCTCACCTGGAATAACTTTATAATCCATACACCCACTACGAAACCTACGCCTCATAATAAAGAAGTCTATCTGACTGGCATTTAACTCGCTTCTAAAGGTCACTAAGTGAGAATCTCTCTTCTTAAACCAAGTATTTGCTATGGTCAAATCATAGGCCAAGGCAAAATCAAGAATAGCAGTTCCTACTTCGTTTTTAGCTCCGAAACCCTGACCTCCATGAACACTCTCAAACTCGCTCTTATCAGTACCTACATGTCCGTTTAGATCACCACCAATGAAAAGCTTTTCTACACACGGTACACTCTGGACAATCTCATATAATTCATCACAGAACTGTTGCCTAACCGAATCATCGAGTCCTACTTGCGGCTCATACGCACTAATAACAGTAGTAATCTCGCCGCCAATCATGATCTTGATGCTCAAAATCCTATCACTCTTCCTCTGTACTTCAACCACATCATCAATAAACTTACGATCAATAATAATCCCGACTCTATTTCTATTTCTAACTCTACCTGAATACCAAAGCTTATAACCCCATGGAGCGACTACTCTCGCCTTCTCACCAACCCACTTGGTTTCTTGAAGACACAAAATGTTAATCTTTCTCCTCCGCATTACCTCAACTAGCTCTGTCAATCTACCGGTCAAAGATCCTATATTCCATGTAGCTAGACAAATCCTATCCCTGTAGACTGTCTTTTTTATCCTACACCCTTACATATTTGACACCGCATTCGGGGACCGACACGGCGCGTTGCTTTCGGGCAACGACTTAGCAACCCTCGCATATTTATCACTACACCCGAGTCTAGGAAGTGCAGTGCGTCTCTGAGTAGAGAACGCCCCCACGAAGTCAATCGATTGGTTCATGTCATAGATGTGACTATGTTTTACACTGGCCGTCACAAGCCTATCGCAACTCTTCTCCTTTATCCGGGCTTGAGACCGGCAATGAACACCGCAGATAAAACCCGTGGAGCTCACAGGCGGAGTTAAAATCAGAAATAGGATAAGTGACATTAAAAGATGATTTGGAAAAATCCAACCTATCAGGTTCTCTACATTTACGAAGGGTATATCTCCTACCATGATCGTGATCCATAACTCGTGGACTCAAAATAGCATTTTCTAGTGTTATTGGACTAGAATCTATCTCTAAAGTTGAAGTTGGAGGAGAGGGAACACATACCTTAGGATTAATAGTAGAAGAGTCATCCGATGGCATGGTAGTAGGAGGCATAACAGTGGTATTCTGTTTTCTTCTTGTATAATCTTTTTGAAATAACCTAGTTGGTCTTTCATCCTTTTCCTTCTTAAATCCATACTCAACCTCAACTGAACAAGTATCATCTAAAGATTCCTTATTCTCCACAATAGCCGAATTCTCCCCCTTACTCGACTTCCACAACCTCTTCTCTTCTAACCATAACTGTTCTTCTTCCTTACTACTAATCTCCCCCTGAAGAGGAATCATAGAGACATCCCCAGAAAAATAAGATCCTTGTTCACAAAACTGAACATCCATGGAAACATAATATTTACCTGTAGGAGGATGAAAACATTTATAGTTTTTTTGAGAGTTAGAGTAACCAAGAAAAACACATTTAAGAGTACGTGGATCAAGCTTATCCTTATAGATAGAGTGTGCATGAGCATAACGTACACAACCAAAAACCTTAGGACAAATATTTAGAGCAGAAGAGATAGAGTGAAATTGTGACAACATCCTTAAAGGGGTTTGAAAATTAATGATACGAGCAGGCATGTGATTAATAAGGAAGACAGCTGTCATGACAGCCTCAGCCCAAAATCGTTTAGGAACATGCATAGTAAAGCTTAAAGCCCGAGCAACTTCAAGGATATGACGATTCTTACGCTCTGCTACACCATTTTGTTGTGGTGTGTAGGCACAAGTTGTTTGGTGGAGGATGTCATGTTCTAGGAAGAACTTGGTAAGAGATTGATTTACAAACTCACGACCATTGTCAGAATGAAAAACTTGGACCTGAGTATGAAACTGTGTGACAATCATTTTGTAAAATTGAGGAATCACCTGTATAACATCACTTTTAGATTTCATCAACTATACCCAGCTCACTCTAGTGCAGTCATCAATAAAAGACAAAGTATTTATGGCTTGAAGCAGGTGGAGTAGAAAAAGGACCCCATACATCAGTATAAACACATGAAAAAGGAATAGAACTCTTATTGAAACTCGTTTTGAAAGGAATACGATGGTTTTTAGCATAAATGCATTGTTCACATCTTAAACTAGAGATAGCAACATTGCGAAACAATTTAGGAAATAAACGCTCTAAATAAGAAAAAGATGGATGCCCCAAACGACAATGCCATAAAAGAATCTTTTCTCTATCAAACGACTCGCTCTCTACTTGAAAGCTATGGTTAGGTTCAGATTTAAACTGTGTAGCCTCCTCTAAGTAATAAAGACCTCCTCTTTCCTTACCAATGCCAATCGTCCTCTTCGTATGTTTGTCCTGAAAGATACAATGAGTGGAATCAAATATTGCAGAACAATTAAGACTTTTGGTAATCTTATTAATGGAAAGAAGACTATTAGAAAGATCAGGTGCAAGTAAGACAGATGACATGGAGAATGTAGGAGAAATTGAGACACTCCCAACTCTTGTAATTGGCATAGAAGTCTCATTAGCAACCTGTACAGACTTGACAGGTGAAGACATTAGAGAGGTAGTATGGAAGAATTACTAGTCATATGGTCAGTGGCCCTTGAATCAATAACCCAAGTGTTAGAATTACCTTGTTGAGAAGACACTAGAGACACATGAGAAGCAGAAGGTGAGGAAGTGTCAGTAATAGCAATCTGAGCGGATTTCTTATTTTTCTTCTCAGTTTGTTTAAGTTTATACCACTCTGGATAGCCATGCTTCTTCCAACAAACATCTACTGTATGCCTGGTACTATTGCAATGAGTGCAGAAGCGAGAATTGGAAGTAGTAGAATTCACAGGAACAGAAGGATTCAACTGAGAGGTGCTCTGTTGGATCGTTAGAGCTGAAGCCTCAGAATGATTTTCTGTTCCCATGGTGACCTGTGTCTGCACTTCACGACGAACTAAAGAGTATGCTTCTTCCAAGCTTGGTAAAGGTGAGGTAGCTAAAACACGACTACTAACTTGATCCAAACTATGATCAAGACCTGCAAGAAACATATAGATGCGATACGCTTCATTTGTTTCTCAATATCAGCAGCACATGTCATGTCATTGGGCCTACGATAATCAAGCTCCATGAAAATTGAATTTAATTCGTTGTAATATTCCGACAGAGGTCGACCACCTTGGCGCAATTGGAATGACCTCTTAATCAGTTCATAGACTTGGGAAGAGTGAGAAACATCGAGATAGCTCTCTTAACCGCATCCCAAATTGCTTTAGATGTCCCCACTGAACAAAGTGTGACATCAGATTATTAGTCATGGAATTAATAAGCCAAGACTTGACAAGGGCATCTTCAGCTTCCCATTTATCATAGCCTGAATCATCTTCTGCAGGTGCAGCATTTCTTCCAGTAATATAACCCTTCTTCTTCCTGCCAGCAATATGCATTTCTAAAATCTTTGACCAAACACGATAATTAGTACCATCTAATTTAATATGGATTGGAGAAGAAGTTTCATGGATGGTCATCGTTGAGAGTTTCTTGCTATCAGGAACCTCTTCGTTGTCAGTTTTAGTAGATATTGATTGAAATTAGATGATAACCAGAGTATAGGCTGGAATTGGAGATGACGGCTGACAAAAATTAGGGTTAGGCTAGAATTGGAGATGACGGCTGACAAAGATTGCAGCTAGATGATGGCTAGGGTTTGAACAAAAGAAGGCAGCAGAAGTCTTTCTTTGTCTTTGATACCCAATTAATAATTGACTGAAAAAAAACACTCTTGTGTTTATTCTATATATCTCAAGGTATTTATACAAGATACCTAGACCTATTTAAAGTAAGTCAACTATATATGAAAATTATAGAAATAATTACAAGAAATAATTATAGGAATATTACAGCTATAATTCTTAAATAAGTGTGCAGCTATATATGTTAAGTGATTTGTCCAAGTGTATTAGGAAAGAAAGAGATGGGAATGTAAAATATAATAGAAGTCTAAGAGAAAATGTGGATGTGTGCGTGATTTCTACTTCTTGGGGTATAAGGTACTTGTCAATCACAAATTTCATTCGAGGGAGCCATTATTTTGGTCCATGGCAAATGTAAAATGAGAAATTGAAATGGAAGAAACTAAGGTAGTATATGTCTTCTCATAATTACAGAAATATAAGTTCGTATCCATATTCAGCTAACTTTTCCAATAAAAAATGCTAAAGGATAAAGTTCAAATTAAAATTTTAGGAGTTACTTAACAAGCTTTTCCATGCTCCTTTCTAGTTTAGATGGTTATTGACCTCATTACATTGTTTTTATTAGTTGTCCTGAGTTGGAAGAACTTGTAAGTATTTGTCGAGAAAATGGCGCTGTTGGTGCAAGGCTTACTGGAGCTGGATGGGGTGGTTGTGCAGTTGCTTTGGTGAAAGAGAATGCAGTTCCCGAGTTCATCCTCAATTTAAAGGTTCGTTACTATTTCCCACAACAAATTCAATTTATTTGGGAATATTCTTTTAGCTCCTGTGTTGATATGGTCTGTTTCTGCTTATCTCAGGAGCAATTTTATCAATCTAGAATTGAGAATGGGGTAATCAATAAGAATGATCTCGGCCTATTCCTTTTTGCTTCCAAGCCGTCAAGTGGTGCTGCCATTTTCAAATTCTAACATCTGCACGTCTATGAAGTTGGCTTGATTGGTTTAAAAAAGAAAGAGAAGGGGCGGGGGGGGGGGTATGTAGTTTAAGGTAAAATAAAACTGTTTAGCCTCACGATTGCTTGCAAATGTACAGAATAATGTGTCTGCTGCAGCAAGATACAGATACCATTCAGGTTGAAACCTGTTCATCTAGTAGCATTTATGATCTCCTTGTTGGCAATCTGCATGATCCAGAATGTCAATTTTGAGACTTCAGTATTTTCTGGTAGATTGCCAAGAGGATTCGAGATCAGAATACTGCGCTATTTTAATACAAATGTTATCTTATATTTATTCTGTGGTAAATTTGACCATCTCAAGATCAAATAATTTCAAGGTATTATAAGAGTCAATAAACTTAAGAGGATTTTCTTCTTCTTCTTCTTTTTTTTTTTTTTTTCAAGTTTAACCTTTAATTTGGCCTTTGTACAATTGCTTTCGCTAGCTATACTACCTGTAACATTTCTATTAATTCAACTGTAAACAAGCTTCTGTAACATTTAGGTGTCATCTGACAATCAATAGGCAATCAATTACATAATTCAGGAAAAGAAAAATGATAATCAATTATACTTGTAATATATTTCAATATTGTTTACTACTTTGATGTAAATAAAGTTCTCTAATTAGCAAATATCTATATTTTCAATAAAGTTGATTAAATTTTGAAACTATTAAAGATATTTACTATTTAAGTGAAGATAAAAATTTAGTTCGTTAAACTTTTATAACTAGGCCTGTAAATCTCGGGTTGATTGTAGTTGAATAAGGGAGTAAATTACCACATATCCCTTGTTAATCGGACAGAGTACTGGTGTGACTAGTATGCTCCTAGCTTTTTACCCCCCTCCTTTTCACAGAATAATTAGTAGAGATTGTATTCCTTAAATGAAAAAAGTTAATCGTAAATATTTAGAGGAATAGTATATATTTTTTTATAATAATGAAAATTCATTTTCAAATATCACAAATAAAAATGTGGACTTTCAAACAAGAAAGATATATTTACAGTTTCATTATATAGATTTTTTTGCAAAATTTTGAGTATATCTTATTTTTGTTTGTTGGTTCTATGGGAGTATGTTTCAGGTCATATTTATTCCTTATATTCAAGTTAACTAGGTTCAAGTTTTGTGCATTGTCTCTAATTCAAAATGCTATATCATTTTTTTTCCTGTTCACTCTCGCTATGATTATTAATATTTATCTTCTCTTTCCTATATGTCTTCAATTTTTGCATATTAGCCCTGAATCCGTAAAACATTGAGGTTTTTTTAAATATATAATTTACTATTATATTTTCTTAATAGGCTTATCAATTTGGATTAGGAGTCAAACATTAGCTAGCCCAACCAAACCTCAAAATACATACTTTGACCCAAGCTCTACCCACTCACAAATTTAAAACTTGATTTTAGTTTGAAAATAAAATAAAAACTTGAGTTAAATTCAAGTCGGGCAGAAATAATTTGCGAGATATATATATATATATATATATATATATATATATATATATTATAAAAGTCTATTATAATTAACATAAGTGTGGTGGCCAGATAATCATCGCTTAGCTTCTCCACCTAGAACCTTTATAATTAAGCTCAGAAGAATATAGTGAAAATTCGCAAATTCATACTTGAAAACATCAATAATAAAAGTTAATCATACCTATTCATGTTGCAAACCAATAGTCAAAATGTAAGTTATGACTTTTATATACAGATGATCGCCTATTGGGTTATTTTTGAAGCAGATGGATTAATTGTAATTTGTCATTAAATAATTCAAAAAAAATTAATAAGTATATATTTTGATATTTAATGACTAATTAAGTGAATATAATTATTTATTATAATATTGTAGTCTTTAATCTTATTAAAATTCGCATGGGGAGACAGATTTGATATCTATTGTTTCCAGCACCAAATGTATTTTCACATATTTTAATTGAAAGAAAAGTTCCCAATTATCATTTTTTTTAACAGATTAAAAGAAAAGCATAATATTTATATGCAGCATTACCTTTTTCAAAACAAAAGTGGTATAATTAATCAGTAATTATTAAGATACATATTGGGTTAGGCTAAAATAAATTTCGAGCCTAACATTTACGCCGGATCTCATTTAAAACTTAAGGCAAACAGTTGTTACTATTTAGCTTATCATTTTTAACAATACTAGGTATAAGGCTCGAGTCTTGATCGAGATAAGTGGTTTGTTATTTTTCTATAATTTTAATTATATTATATATAATAACATATCATTTTAAAATTTTTACGTCAATCATTAATTTTATTTTTAAATATTTATGACAATCAAATTTTTTATATTAATAGTTTGATTTAAGTTAACTACCATGTTATTGATGCCTAATGTGGCAAACGAATTGAGCTTTTCGTGAGCAGCTTACGAGCTATTTGATCAAAGCTCGGCTCGA
Organism: Voacanga thouarsii; assembly: GCA_026120185.1. Taxonomy (NCBI): domain Eukaryota; kingdom Viridiplantae; phylum Streptophyta; class Magnoliopsida; order Gentianales; family Apocynaceae; genus Voacanga; species Voacanga thouarsii. The sequence goes on along the minus strand of JANUWF010002024.1, from coordinate 3,417,922 downwards.
ACTTGACATTGACCGAGCTCGAATCGAGCTCAAGTCTTGAATTAAACGAGTCGAGCTTGAGTTTAACAGAGTTTGACTTGAACTCGTTTAAAATTCGGCTCGAATGCTCAATTCGTGAACTTAAATTTGAATTCGAATAAATAAAGGTATAAATAATATATATATATATATATATATATATATTAATTAATAAATCTTGTTATAATATCTATATGAATATGTATTTTATTATAATTTAACTCAAAAGTAATTATACAATGGATAATAAAAATTACCATACCTTACAATCTTTTTTTTTTTTTTTTGGGCTAAAGTACCTTGAAATATGCTTGCTAATTTATATTGCTAATATCACATTATTGTAACCCTAGAATACAAAAAGTCCATTATTCATTATGAAATTTTAGTAGGTATTTGGTCTAATTTTTATCCTTATTTTCATTCCTACCTTGAATCTCCTATAGTTGGCTAAAAACATTATAATAATTGTGTTTCCTTTTATCTAGTAACTTTTCTATCAATGAATTTATTTAGAGTAAGTTTATTATTTTTTCATCAAAATTAATTTATGTTACTTTTTCCAACACCCCCCCCCCCCCCCCGCAAAAAAAAAAAAAAAAAAAAAGAGTGTTAGCCCTAAGGGCATTCTCCTATATTTTAACTTAAGACAAACATTGATTATGCCTAACTTGTGTGACTTACATGTGATAAGACATGCTTGACCCATTTCTTTCAAGGCATGCAAATAAGGTTGCTAAGTAACTCTTAAGGAAATGGAATCCAAAATAGTGATTGATCAAGAATAACCTCAACCTAAGAACTCACAAGATCGTAAAATCCTTGAGGAAGAACTTTAGATTAGGAATCATTCTATTAAGGTATTTTGTATAAATTCCTATATCTTCTTTATCTTATTATTCAGTTTATTTATAGTTTGAAGTACACAAGTAAAAAGATTTCAAAGTATTAAGTCTTCAGATTTTTGGATTGAGTAGTTTGGATGACTATGCATCCAAAAGTTTTGTCCAAAACTCTGTGAAAAGTGTCAAATCATTTTTGCCTAAAAAAGTGCCATTTTGGACTCAACTTTTGGACACACCCTTGTTCGATCTTTGAGTCCAAAATTCTAAAAAATTTGACAGCGTGAAACTAGCCGTTTTTAGTCGTTGGAGCTCTACTTTTTGCTCTTATAAAAGGTTTCAAAACTCGATTTTAAAGCAAATTTTTGTCCTATCTTTCTAAGAAACACTCTTACTCTTTAGAATACAAAAATCTCCCTTTTCATAGTGCTTCAAAGTGAAATCAAATTGCTTCAAAAAGGTAAAGGTTGTTTGTGCTCATTTGCTTATACATTTGTTCAAAAGTGTGAGTTATCTCTAATTCATTTCTACAATCCTTCCTATGTATCAAGGTTGTGGTGTAAAACCCATTTGAGGTAAACCTTGATTTGTTGATTGATTGAGAGGTTTTGGTAAAATCAAGTGTGGTGATCCTCTTATGTAATTTGTGTAGATAGACACCATTGAGTTGGGTGAGTTTAATGAAATTCGGTTGAAAATCTTTAAATGTGAACTTAAGGTAGTGGATGTAGATCTTGGTAGATCGAACCACTATAAATCTTGTGTTCTATCGCTCTCTGCATTTAATATCGACAAGCTGCAAATTTCCCTGCTTAAAAGTTTTCAAATCACTCAAAAGAAACCTTTATGTTTCTCACCAACCCATCTTCATTCCTGTATTAATTGCATATCTTATGTCTCATTTCATTCATATTGTAGTTGATCTTTAAGACATTCCAAAAGCTCCTCGTTGTATCAGTAGCAAACTCCCCGATCTGAAATACAAAGGAGTATTTCAAAATAGATTTTTGAAAAGTGTTTTAAATTTGCCAAAACCCTTATTCACCCCCCTCTAAGGTTTTTCATTTGGTATCAGAGCTTGGTCTACTCTTCTTCGGCTAAACAGCCTTATAGAAAAGATCTTTATGGCAAATATCTTCTCTCTTCCTAATATCGAAGGATCCTCGACAAATAGACCTCCTTTGTTCACTAGAAGTAATTACACTTTTTGAAAAAATCGAATGGAGATCTATGTTTGCTCAATTAATTTTGAGCTGTGGAACTTAATTGAAAGAGGATTATATGTTCCTTCTAGAAGTATTGAAAGTTGAATGGTTCCAAAATAGAGTGATGAACATGATGCTGAAGACAATGCCAAAATGACATTGAATTTTCAAGCTATGAATATTTTGTGTTGTGCCCTTGATACCACTGAATATAACTGAGTAAGTGGCTGTGATTTAGCCCATAACATATGGAGATTGCTTGAAGTCATCCATAAGGGGACTAATCAAGTGAAGGAGTCTAAGTTGAAACTTTTGATTCATGATTATGAATTGTTCACTATGAAGCCAAATGAGAGTATAACTGATATGTTTACTAGATTTACAAACATTGCAAATGGACTTAAGGCCTATGGGAAAAACTATTCCTTTGGTGAACAAAATAGAAAAATTCTGGATGCTTTGCCAAAGAGTTGGCAACCTAGAGCTCTAGTTGTGGAGGAATCCAAATACCTGAAAACCTTACCAACTGAAGAGCTAATTGGCTCTCTCTTAACTCATGAAATGAAACTCAAGATGTTTTAAGAATCTGATGACCATGACAAAAGAAAAAGAGGAATAGCATTGAAAGCTATTGATGAGGATGCTGAAAGTAGCCAATCTGACAGTGATGATGGAACTGAAGTAGATACTGAAGAATTGGCTATGATTGCAAAGAAATTCAGAAGAATGTTCAAAAAAGAAAACTTCAAAAGAGGAAAGAAGTTCGTGAAAAGGAAGGGACATACCTCATTATTTAAGCCTTAATGTTATGAATGCAAGAGTATGGAACACTTCATTGCTGACTGCCCAATAGCCAAAGAGAAAGAAGGAAAAATGTTCAAGAAGAAAAAGAAGGATCTAAAAACAAAGAAAAGAAAAGGACCAATGGGAACTTGGGATTAAAATGAGTCCGAATCTGAGGAAAATGAAGATTCTAAAAATGAAACTGCTAACATATGTTTCATGGCAGTGGAGGACAAGGTAAACCCTTCTTCATCTAACCTTATAGCTGAATTGCATAATTCTACTTGCAATAATATTGATGATCCAAATGCTCTTCTTGTTGATATGTTTTGTAAACTGAAAAGATTGTCAAAAAGGAACAAGAAAATGAAAGTGAAAATTGATTCGCTATCAACTAAAAATGAAAATTTGATAAGTGAGAACAAAAATCTTCTTGACTCTATGTGCTGCCTGAATGTTGAAAAAGAAATCATTTTGACTTTTTTGAAATGTTCTGAAAAACCTTAGAGGGGGGGTGAATAAGGTTTTTGGCAAGCAAAAATGATTTTTCCGAATTGTCTAAAATGCTGAACATGAATAATCACTAAGATACTTGGACTGATTTTATAGATGCATAGAAAGCTATCCAAGTACTCGTAGATGTATATTTAGATTTAGACAGTAAAAGATCATAAAAAACAGTACATGAACCACTGAAAATGAGACAAGAGATGTATAGTGGTTCGATCAATAATGATCTACGTCCACTACCTTAAGCCTCACACTTAAGGATTTTCAACCCTATTTCATTAACCTTACTTAATGAAACCGATTCACATACAAGAGAGGATCACCACGCTAGGTTTTTCACAACCTCTCAAACACATCAAGGATCACCTCATTAGGTTTTACTTCACAATCTTGACACAAACACAAAATAAGGATCACCCTAATGGGTTTTACCACACAACCTTGAATATACACAAAACACAAGGCTCACCCCTATGGGTTTTACACCACAACCTTGCACATACATAAAACACAAGGCTCACTCCTATGGGTTTTACACCACAACCTTGCACAACAACAGAGAATTGAAAATCAATAGAACAGAGATAAGCTCATTTACTTGAGTAGATGTTTTCTCAGATACAAGACACAAATTACTTTTATCTTTGATACACAATGAACTCACATTGAAGCTAGATAAAAGGAGATTTTTAAAAGTATTGAGCAATAAGGTTTCTAAGATGAATGTTTCAAAAATCCTGCTTCTAATCTTACTTTAAGGGCTATTTATAGAGCCAAAAAAGGAGTGCCAACGGTCATTAAAAAACGGCTACAAATTTTTCTATTTAAACTCATCCGAGTTTTGGACTCAAGTTTTGGACGAAGATGCATCCAAAAGGTAAGTCCAAAAATGGCACATTCCTGACAGAAAATTTTCAACTCGGTTTACAAGATTTTGGATGAACCTTTTGGATTTAAACTGTTCCTTCCAAAATTCTGTGAATTTTAAAAACTTTGAAAATCATCTCATTTGAAGCTTCAAGGTAAAGTCAAATGAATCAAAAGATAAGAAGACATAGGAATTAATAAATATACCTTAATAACACTTCCTAGTCTATCATTCTTCATCAAGAGCTTCTATGATATATAACTTCTCATACTCTCATTTTCTCATTTGATCTTCTAATATTGAAATCAGCGATGAAGAGGTTGTCAACAATTCTTATTTGAAGACTTTAGAAGAATAAAGATTAACCATGTCCTATCACAGGAAATTAATAAGTTAGTCCATATCAACGTTTGTCATAAATCAAAATATAAAAGAAAGCCCTTAGGGCTAATAATCTCCCATTTTTTGAGTGATGACAAACATGGCACATTTGATATGTAAATAGAAAGAACATGTTGAACAAATAAATGTAATCTTACAGTATAGGTCTCATAGAGATCTTTATGATAAAAAATTTGTAAACATATCTTAATGATCCTAAAGTATATCATTTCTCTATATAAATATTCAGAGTAATTTGATAGAGATAAAATACTAAAATGCTCCCCCTAAATATATGCTTATGTGACTATTTCGAACATAAGAGGGATGAGAAGAAGTAACAATTTATTCATCTAGAAAGTGTATCTAAAATGGTTTTGGAAGAACGTGTGTTTTCAGAATTTCATTTAGATAGGGCTTTTGGATGTCCAAAACATTTTTCAGTTCAGTAAATATGCTTATAAGAACATTTGTTTTGGATACGAAATATCTGAGTCCAAAACTCCTCCTGACTTAATGCACGAAAATCTTATCACAGAATCTAGTCTAAAAAATACCATTATTATAAAAGTGAGCATCACAAACAGAGGGGTTTTTTAGAAAATTTTGGTAAACAGTAAATCATATTAATGATTTTCTTAACAGTTCAAATTTGATATCAATGCATAATTGTTCATGCAGTTACTAGGAATTCAATAACTGTTCATACAATAGTCTTTTCTCTTCCATAAACAGTTTCAGTTTTTCAAAATGGTTTCAACTTCCATGGCAGTTATTTCGCAGATAAAAAAATCACACATTAATAGTCCAGTTTCAGATGAAAGTTATGTTCAAAAAATTTAGTTCATACATATAACATCAGTCATGTAGAATCCATATTAGATTATTATGCAGAACTCATAACATTTTTGTATATCAACATGTAGATCTAACATGCAGACCTAACATTTTCTCCTTATCAGTTAGTGCATACTGAAAGCATATATGCAGACTATATCATTTTCAGACCGACATATTTCTTGCAAACAACATCATGCCGACAGTCATGCAGACCATAATATTCACAGACCAACATTCAACATTTTCACAGCAGTTTCATTTATTTTTCTTTCTCCCCCATAATAACAGTCATATTCAATGTCATTTTCTTTCTCCCATTTGTCATCAATCAAAAAGAAGCATAGCAGAAGGAGAAGTAATATGCAATCAAAAGTCGTTAGATAGATAATAAGCATGACAGAGAATGACACAAGTATCAGAAATTATCCAAAAACAGAACGTAAATGACTGAAAAAGTAAATTGTTCAATTGTTGCAGAAAGTAAATTGGTCATCAGTCCATTGTGCTGCCCAAGAAAACAGTCTAGGAAATATTGATCGTTTCAGACTTGGATCCAGCCCCCTTCTTTGAAAACTGACCAGCAATTCTGTTAGACTTTCTTTTCACAACCACATGCTTCTGTCTTTTGCCAGATGGTTTGGGTTTAGGAGAAGGAGTAGGAATATCTGTCTTCTGTACGGGAGAAAGCTACGGAGATGGTTCAGTAGAGGGTTTAGGAGAGGGAACCTTGACTTCTGCAGTCGGTTCAGCCTTGTCCTTTGAAGATTGTTCATCATTTGCATGATCAGATATAGAGGCGGAAGGTTTAGCAGATTACTCAATGACAGACAGTCTGTTTCCAAGACTCTTAATTTCTGAACTAAGAGATTCCAATTTCTCTACAAAGGAGCTGATTGCACTCAGAATAGTCTCAGATAGACCGGAGTCTGGAACAGTTCCTTCTTCATCAATTTTTCTTTTAGTTCCTGACTTCCCTTCTTTATTGATCTTTATCAATTTTTCTCTCTCTTTTCCAGCAGATTCTCTTAACAATTTCCATGAATTTCCCTTCCTTACATACCCCATCTTTTCAAAGGAGTCAAAGCTGTAGACATTTGTTCTTGAGGGATCATAAGTAACAGAATTTAAATCAACATTGAAAAATCTGAAAACTTTGGTCAACAAATTTCCAAATGGTAGAGCCTTGCTAGAAGTATTTCTAGATTGCAACATTAACTTAGTTGTCAGGAACCCAAAGTTAATCTATCTCCCCTCTGCTAAGGCTAACATGACTACCATTTGAAGTATACTGATAGAGGTCTTATGCTTGGAACTAGGAACAACAATGGTAGACACCATATGATGCAAAATTCTACCCAATCCATTCAGTCATTTGGAACTACGATTTCTAGAGTTCTCAAAACTTTTTCCACTAGTATATAACTTCTCAAAAATTTCCAAAACAAAAATTTTATTTCCATCAGGAAATTTGTTCAACTCAAAATACTGAAAATCGGCATCTCGAACATCACAGATTCTATTTAGCATTCTATGCTCAAATTCAAAATCTTTTCCTTTTACTCTTGTTACATACTATCGAATCATAAACCCTCCCTCAGTTTCTTCCAGTTTGCCCTTTCTCAAATTTGCATAAAATTCCCAAACTAAAGGAGTATAGATTTTCTCATCAACGGATAACAAACTCCCCCACCCGACATGATCAAACATATCCAGAATATTTGACAAGTTAAAAAAAGCAGAGTGGTTTATTCGATAACCAGAAATAACAGTTCAATTTCTGGAGACCCAGTTATTGTATTCAGATTCACATTTTGAGTCAAGAAATCAGGGTACCTGATTTGCAGAACTCATTTGATCTGAAGAAGATTAAGACGAATCATAATGAGAGGCCGAGAAGTGAGGTTGAGGAGAAGCTTCCTTTGCTTTAGCCTTGCCCTTAGTTGAACCTAAAACTTTTTTCTTTAACATCGGAGAAGATTTTTGCTTCTTCTTAGGTTTTGGAACAGTGGATTTTGTCTTGGCCATTGAAAGATTGAAGCTTTTTTTTTAGGTCTTTTTTGGTTTTTGAAGTAAAAGAGTACAAAGGATTTTTTGAAGAAGAACGATTTCAAGGGTTTTGAATGAGAGAAAATCAGATAGCTTTGAATATCTAGGATAGTGTGAGAGTAAAGTGCCTTGAAAACATATGTTTTTCTGAGGAGTTTTGAAAAATGCGCAAACTAATTTTTTGAAACTCGAAATTTGGAATAAGAGAATATTAAGGATTGATTTTGGAACAAGACCAAGTCCGAAATCAACATCCAAAAGAATGTTTTCCTGAAATGCATTTTGGATGTAGGAATTAGATTCTAACACTGTGTCCAAAACAAAGACGAGGTATTTCGGATGTAGTGTTCTGTTTCCAAAACCTTTTTCTTCACAAATCCTGCACAAGAAAGACTTATACCACATGGTTAGTTTTCAAATTCTTGTAATTCCCAAACCTCTTCTTAAGTTGTTGAATCTATCCTCAGCTAGAGGTTTAGTGAAGATATCTGCAAGTTATTCATCCGTTGAGACATATTCAACACACACATCTCCTTTGAGTACATGGTCTCGGATGAAGTGGTGTTTAACTTCAATATGCTTTGTTCTTGAATGCTGCATTGAATTTTTTGTTAGATTGATAGCACTTGTATTATCACACATTATAGGTACACAATTAAAATTTAGATTAAAATCTAGCAAAGTATTCTTCATCCATAAGATTTGAGGACAACAACTTCCTACTGCAATATATTCAGCCTTAGTGGTGGATAATGATACACATGCTTGTTTTTTATTGTGCTATGATACCAGTGAATGTCCAAGAAATTGACAACGGCCACTAGTACTTGTTCTTTCAACTTTACATCATATATAATCTGCATCAGTATATCCTATAAGATCAAAAGTATTAGTACGTGGATACCATAATCCATAATCATGTGGGCCAATTAGATTTCGAAGTATGCGTTTAACTGCACTTAAATGTGATTCCTTCGGACAAGATTGAAATCGAGCACAAAGACATACTGAAAACATGATATCTGGTCTACTAGCAGTAAGATATAGTAGACTTTCAATCATACCTCTATATTTACGTTCATCTACCTTCTTACCTTTTTCATCTTGGTCAAGTTTTATGGATATACTTATAGGTGTACTGATTTCTTTTGCTTCATTCATTCCAAACATTTTGAGCAACTCTTTGGCATACTTAGCTTGGTTTATGAAGATTCCGTCCTTAGTTTGCTTAATTTGCAGTCCGAGAAAGAAGTTCAATTCTCCCATCATACTCATTTCAAATTCTTGCTGCATAGTCTTAGCAAACATCTTGTACAAAGAGTCGTTAGTAGTGCCAAAAATAATATTATTAACATAGATTTGGACAATTAGTAAGTCACCAGAACTATTAGATTTGATGAACAAGGTATTATCAATTAAGCCTCTAGAAAATCCTTTTGAGATTAGGAAACCACTAAGCCTTTCATACCAAGCTCTTGGAGCTTGCTTTAATCCATAGAGAGCTTTAGAGAGTTTGAAAACATGATTTGGAAAAAGCTCATGAGTAAAACCAGGTGGCTGCTCAACGTACACTTCCTCTTCAATAAAGCCATTTAGAAAGGCACTTTTGACATCCATTTGATAGAGCATGAAATTTTTAAAGGATGCAAAGGCAAGTAACATTCGAATTGATTCTAGTCTAGCAACAGGAGCGAATGTTTCATCATAGTCAATGCCTTCTTCTTGATTAAATCCTTGAGCCACTAATCTAGCTTTGTTTCTAATTACAACTCCATTTTCATCAAGTTTATTTCTAAAAACCCATTTTGTCCCAATAACAGGATGATCATGCGGTCTAGGAACAAGTTTCCAAACATGATTTCTTTCGAATTGATTTAACTCTTCTTGCATGGCGATAATCCAAAATTCATCATGTAATGCAATATCAATGCTGCTAGGTTCAATATTTGAAAGAAGAGCAAAGTTGTCGATAAAATACCGTCGAGTTTTAACTCCTTGGTTTGGATCTCCAATAATTTGCTCCTTTGGATGGCCTGATTTGTATTTCCAGTCCTTCGGCAATTGATGATTTGCAGAATCTTCAGTTTGTTCTTTCTCTTGTTCAATCTGCAATTCTTCAATCTCTTCTTCTTTTGCATGAGTATCTAATGTTGGAGCTTTAACATGATCTAACTTAACTTCATTTGAATTTCCTACATCATCGTCATCTCTTTTTGAAGTATAAATGTTAGATTCATCAAATACAACATGCACAGATTCTTCCACACAAAGTGTTCTTTTATTGTATACTCTATAAGCTTTCTTGTTGGAAGAATATCCAAGAAATATGGCCTCATCGGACTTACTATCAAATTTTCCAAGATTATCTCTTGTATTTAGAATAAAACATTTACATCCAAAAACTTTAAAATAAGAGATAGAAGGAGTTTTGTCAAACATAAGTTCAAACGGAGTTTTTCTTAAAAATGGTCTTAACATAACTCGGTTTATTGTATAGCATGCTGTGTTAACAGCTTCCGCCCAAAAGTATTTTGGAAGAGTATTTTCACAAAGCATTGATCTAGCCATTTCTTGCAAGGTCCGATTTTTCCTTTCAACAACACCATTTTGTTGAGGAGTTTTAGCTGCTGAAAAATTATGAAAGACTCCATTTTCATCACAGAAGTGAGTAAATTAGCTGTTACAAAATTCTTTGCCATTGTCACTTCTAATAGAAATCAATTTGCATCCAATCGAGTTTTGGACACGCTTAATCAGTTTTGAAAATTTAGTAAAGGCTTCATCCTTTTAACCAAGAAATAAGGTCCAGGTAAATCTAGAGAAATCATCAACAATTACATATGCATATTTTTTACCCCCAAGACTAGCAGTCCTCATGGGTTCAAATAAATCCATATGAACTAATTCAAGAGGTTTTGAGGTAGAAATCATTTTCTTTGGTTTAAAAGAGGTTTTGATTTGCTTTTCAAATTGACATGCATCACAGATTTTGTATTTATTAAATTTCATTTTTGGAAGCCCCCTAACAAGTTCTTTTGAAGACAGTTTGTTTAACAAATCAAAGGATACATGACCTAATCTTCTATGACAAAGATAACCATCATTGTCATGAACGGATAGGCATCTAATTCCATTAGCTACAAGGTCATTAAGATAAAATACACATGTATTTCCCATGCGTTTGGCAGTAAAGATAATTTTGAGATTTCCACTATCAAGTATAGAGCAAGAATCTTTTTCAAAAATGACTTTGCAACCATTGTCACAAAGTTGGCTAATGCTGAGCAGGTTGTATTTCAAATCATCAATAAGTAAAACATTTTTTATAAATGTTAAGGAACCTTTACCAATATTACCAATGCCGAGAATCTTCCATTTCTTCTTGTCTCCAAACGTAACAAATCCTTCATTTGTAGTATGAATATCTTCTAACAAAGCTGCATTTCCATTCATGTATCTTGAACAATCACTGTCTAAGAACCACTTGGTGAAGCTTAAAGACCGTGCCTATACATGAGAAGAAGAGATGATTTTTGGTACCCACACTTTCTTGGGTCCATGAAGGTTAGTAATATTTTCTTTGATTTTCTAGAAAGTAACTCCACTGAATTCCACTTTTCTTTTAACAAAACATCTTTAAACTATATGTCCAGGTTTTTTACAATACGTGCATGCCTTGTATGTGCTGTGAGAAGAAGTAGGTTTAACATATTGAAACTTATTCTCTTTGTAGTTATTCTTATGTTCATATCCTAAGCCATTTTAATTTTTCACTAAAATAAATTTGGGCTTGCAAATTTTGTCTTTATCCTCATGTTTATATCCTAAGCAACTTCGATTTCCAGCATAACCAAATCTGGGCATACAGATTTTATCTTTATCCTCATGTTTATGTCCTAGGCCACTTCGATTTCCAGCATAAACAAATCTGGGCATGCATATTTTGTCTTTATCCTCATGTTTATATCCTAAGCCACTTCGATTACCAAAATGATGTTGAGTTCCGAGTAGCTTTTCCAGATTGCTTTTACCATTTGTAAATTTTTCAATGCAATTGGTAAGATCATTTATTCTAATTTTCATATCATCAAAGGTGCTAACCATGCATTCAAGAGTTTGAACTTTATCACACTGGTTTTTATTTTCCAGAGATGCATGATGCAAAGTCGTCATGATCACATCTTTTTCAATTTTGTCACATATATGTGTTTTAAAAGACATTTTGTTGACTTTCAACAAGGCTTCATTTTCTTTCATCAGACAATTAACCTTCAACTTTAACTCTTTATTTTTATTGGACAATTTTTTTTTAATTCATAAAACATATCATATAATAACTCATTAGGATCAACATGCTTTTCAGTCATAGATATATGTGAATTAGACAAGCAATCTGATGTTGAAAGGTTTACCTCATTTTCCAAAGCCATGAAGCAAATATTGGCAGTTTCTTCCTCAGATTCCTCATCTTCAGACTCATCTTCATTTAAGTCTTAAGCTCCCATCAATCCTTTACCTTTCTTGACCTTCGGGTCTTTCTTTTTCTTAGACATTTTTCTTTCCTTACCTTTTGCAACCGGACAGTCTGCAATGAAGTGATCTGTACTTTTATATTCAAAGCATTGATGTTTGAAATCGGAGGTTTGTCCTTTCTTTCTTATAAGATTTTTTCCTCGTTTGTAGTTTCTTTTGTTGAACATCCTTCTGAATTTCTTTGCTATCATTGCTAAGTCATCACTGTCCATTTCCATGCCTCCACTGCTTTCCGAAAGACTTATTTCTCTATCTTCATTTTCAACTTTTAGAGCAATCCATTTTCTGCCTCTATCATGATCATTAGATTCATGAAATCTTTTAAGCTTCATCTCATGAGTTAAAAGAGATCCAATCAACTCTTCAGTAGGTAAGGATTTTAAATCCTTGGATTCTTCTACAGCAAGAGTTTTAGGCTGCCAGCTTTTTGGTAAAGCATCAAGAATTTTCCGGTTTTGTTCCCTAAAGGAATAAACCTTTCCGTAAGCTTTCAGACCATTTGAGATATTAGTAAATCTTGTGAACATGTCTGTGATGCTTTCATTTATCTTCATAGTAAATAATTCGTAATCATGAATAAGAAGCCCTAGTTTCGATTCTTTGACTTAGTTAGCCCCCTCATGAGTGACTTCTAGTAATTTTCACATATCATGGGCTGAATCACAACCACTAACACGGTTGTATTCAGTCGCATCTAGTTCACATCACAAAACGTTCATAGCTTGAAAATTTAGAGTCATTTTCGCATTGTTTTCCACACTATACTCTTTATTCCGTTTAGGTATTTTTATGCCATTAATCATCTTTTATGGAATAAAATGACATTTCTCTATTAAACTCCATAATTCGAAGTTAATAGAACACACATAAATTTTCATCTTATTTTTTCAGAAAGTATAGTTGCTTCCATTAAACAAAGGAGGACGATTTGTTGAAGACCCTTCAACATATGGAAGAGAGGATGAGCTTGCTATTAAGATCTTTTCTACAATGCTGTTAAACCAAGAGTATGTAGACCTAGCTCTGATGCCAAATGAAAAACCTTAGCGAGGGGTGAATAAGGTTTTTGGCAAGCAAAAATGATTTTTCTGAATTGTCTAAAATGCTGAATATGAATGATCACCAAGATACTTGGACTGACTTTATAGATGCATAGAAAGTTATCCAAGTACTCGTAGATGTATATTCAGATTTAGATAGTGAAAGATCATAAAAAATAGTACATGAACCACTGAAAATGAGACAAGAGATGTATAGTGGTTCGATCAACAATGATCTACGTTCACTATCTTAAGCCTCACATTTAAGGATTTTCAACCCTATTTCATTAACCTTACTTAATGAAACCGATTCACATACAAGAGAGGATCACCACACTAGGTTTTCCACAACCTCTCAAATACATCAAGGATCACCTTACTAGGTTTTACTCCACAACCTTGACATAAACATAAAACAAGGATCACCCCAATGGATTTTACCACACAACCTTGAACATACACAAAACACAAGGCTCACTCCTATGGGTTTTACACCACAACCTTGCACATACACAAAACACAAGGCTCACCCCTATGGGTTTTACACCACAATCTTACACAACAACAGAGAATTGAAAATCAATAGAATAGAGATAAGCTCACTTACTTGAGCAGATGTTTTCTCGGATACAAGCCACACATTACTTTTATCTTTGATACATAATAAACTTATATTGAAGCTAGATAAAAGGAGATTTTTGAAAGTATTGAGTAATAAGGTTTCTAAGATGAATGTTTCAAAAATCCTGCTTCTAATCTTACTTTAAGGGCTATTTATAGAGCCAAAAAGGGAGTGCCAATGGTAAAAAAAAAAAAAAAAATGGCTACAAATTTTTCTATTTAAACTCATCGAGTTTTGGACTCAGGTTTTGGACGAAGATGCATCCAAAAGGTAAGTCCAAAAATGGCACATTCTTAACAGAAAAATTTCAACCCGGTTTACAAGATTTTAGATGAACCTTTTGGATTCAAACTATTCCATCCAAAATTCTATGAATTTTAAAAACTTTGAAAATCATCTCCTTTGAAGCTTCAAGGTAAAGTCAAATGAATCAAAAAATAAGAAGACATAGGAATTAATAAATATACCTTAATAACACTTCCTAGTCTATCATTCTTCATAAAGTGCTTCCATGATATATAACTTCTCATACTCTCATTTTCTCATTTGATCTTCTCATCTTGAAATCAGCGATGAAGAGGTTGTCAATAATTTTTATCTGAAGAATTTAGAAGAATAAAGATTAATCATGTCCTATCACAGGAAATTAATAAGTTAGTCCATATCAACGTTTGTTATAAATCAAAACATAAAAGAAAGCCCTTAGGGCTATCATGTTATACTCATGAGAATGAATGTCTGTATGATCGAGTCTCATTTCTTGAAATCATGATCTGTGAATTCGATAGATAGCATGAAAATGAAGACTGATGATCTCACTACTTGTATTGAAAAGTTCACTGATGGTCGAAGCAACCTGAATAAGCTTCTTGGAACTCAATGAATGGCTGGAAATAGAAATGGCCTCGGCTATAACAGTCTGCACAAATCAAGAAAGCACAAGTCCTATTTTGCAAAAGCAAGTTTCTCAAATAGAAATAATACATGTTGCACTTATTGTGGCAAAAATGGACACAATGCATCTAGGTGTCATGTTAGGAAAAGATTGAGTTAGGAATAAAATCTGATTGGAGAATTAAAAGAATCATTACTAACTCCCACGGACCCAAGAAGATATGGATACCAAAAATCACTCTCCCATATCATGTATAGGTACATTCACTGGAGAAAATGAGCTTCACAAAGTGGTTCTTGAATAGTGGATGTTCAAGATACATAATCGAAAATGCAGCCCTATTAGAAGATGTTTAAGCTATAAATGATGGGTTCGTTACCTTTGGAGAAAAAAAGAAAGGAAAGATACTTGGTATAGGTAACATTGGTAAAGGATCCTCAACCATTATCAAACAAGTATTATTAATTGATGAGCTAAAATACAGCTTGCTTAGCATTAGTCAATTATGTGACAATGGTTGCAAAGTCATTTTTGAAAAAGATTCTTGCTCTATTATGGACAACTCAAATAATGAAATAATTTTTGTTGCTAACCATGTTGGGAATGTATATGTATTCTATCTTGATGACCTTTTAACTCATGATATTAGATGTTTCTCTGTACATGATAATTATGGCTATCTTTGGCATAGATGCATGCCAATTTGGAAAGCAGATTAAAACCTCTTTCAAACCCAAGAAAATGATTTCTACCTCAAAACCCCCTAAATTAATATATATAGATTTGTTTGGACCGATGAGGACTACTAGCCTTGGTGGTAGAAGTATGCTTATATTCTAGTAGATGATTTCTCAAGATTTACTTGGACTTTGTTTTTTGGACAAAAAGATGAAGCATTTTCTGAATTCTCTAAATTATTCAAGCAAAACTCTATTGGATGCAAATTGATTTCTATTAGGAGTGACAATGGTAAAAAATTTTGTAACAGTGAGTTTATACACTTTTGTGATGAAAATGGAGTTTTTCACAACTTTTCAGCTATTAAAACCCCTCAACAAAATGGTATTGTTGAGAGGAAAAACAGAACCTTACAAGAAATGGATAGATCCATGATTTGTGAAAACTCCATTCCAAAATACTTTTGGGCTGAAGCTGTCAATACAACTTGTTATATTGTTAACCGAGTGATGTTGAGACCCTTTTTAAGAAAAACACTCTTTGAGCTTATGTTTGACAAAACTCCATCAATTTCTTATTTTAAAGTATTTGGCTGCAAATGTTTTGTTCTTAATACCCGAGACAATCTTGAAAAATTTGATTGCAAATGGGATGAGGCTTTATTCCTTAGAGTAAATCCGATGAGGCTATATTCCTTAGATACTCTTCTAATAAAAAGGCATATAGAGCGTACAATAAGAGAACTCTATGTGTGGAAGAATTCGTACAAGTTGTCTTTGATGAATCTAACATTTATACATCAAGAAAATATGATGATGATGATGTAGGAAGTTCAAAAGAAAGAGGGAAAGAACAGTACAAAGCAACATCGCTGGACATTCATGCCAAAGAAGAGGAATTGGAAGAGCAATATGCTGAACAAAGCAAGCAAGAAATTGAAGAACTTACTAATCAAGGGCTACTAAAGGATTGGAAGTACAAAATCAGTCATCCAAAAGAGCAAATTATTGGTGATCCTAACTGTGGAGTTAAAACAAGACGGTATTTTGCTCTAATCTCTAGTATTGAACCTAACTGTATTGATGTGGCCTTACATGATGATATTTGGATACTAGCTAGAAATCAAGTTTGGAAACTCGTCCCTAGACTACTTGATCATCTAGTTATTGGTCCTAAGTGAGTTTTCAGAAACAAACTTGATGAAAATAGAATGGTTATTAGAAATAAAGTTAGACTTGTTGCCTAAAGATTTAATCAATAAGAGGGCATTGACTATGACGAGACATTTGCTCCCGTTGCTAGATTAGAATCCATAAGAATGCTTCTTGCCTTTGTATCTTTCAAAAATTTCATACTTTATCAAATGGATATAAAAATTGCATTTTTGAATGGTTTTATTGAAGATGAGGTATATGTAGAACAACTTCTAGGTTTTATTTATAAGCACTTTCCAAATCACGTTTTCAAACTCTCAAAAGCTCTCTATGGTTTAAAACAAGCCCACGAGCTTGGTATGAAAGGCTTAGTGGATTCTTGCTCTCAAAATTTTTTTCAAGAGGCTTGATTGATACTAGACTATTTATTAAGTCAGAAAATTCTGATGATCTTTTCGTTGTCCAAATTTCTGTTAATGATATCATTTTTGGTGCTACTAATAAATCCTTATGTAAGATGTTTGTTAAGACTATGCAGTAAGAATTCGAGATGAGCATAATGGGAGAACTTAACTTCTTTTTTGAGCTGTAAATTAAACAAACCAATAATGGAATTTTCTTAAATCAAGCTAAGTACACTAAGGAATTGCTCAAGAGGTTCGGTATGAACAAAGCTAAAGAAATCAGTACATCTATGAGTACCTCTCTAAAGCTTGACAAGGATGAAAAGGGTAAGAAAGTGGACAAATCGAAATACAGAGGTATGATTGGAAATTTGTTATATCTTCTACTAGCCAACCAAATATTATGTTTTCAGTTTGTCTCTGTGCCAGATTTCAATCGTGTCCAAAAGAATCTCACTTACGTGCTGTAAAACGCATCCTTAGATATTTGGTTGGAATATATGATTATGGGTTATGGTATTCTCACACTAACACCTTTGATCTTATAGGCTATATTGATGCGAACTATGCAAGCTGTAAATTTGAACAAAAAACCACTAGCAGGCACTGCCAATTTCTCAAACACTCTCTAGTATCATGGCATAGCAAAAAACAGGTCTGTGTATCCTTATCCACAACCGAGACTGAATACATTACCGCAGGGAGCTGTTGTGCACAAATTTTGTGGATGAAAAACTCACTACATGATTTTGGTCTCAATTTTGATTGCATACCTATACTATTGAATGATCAAAACGGAAAACATCAAAGAAAATATAGCAGAAAATTTTCCAGTTTTTTGAGCCACATCTAGGAGAGAGTACTTACTTTTCTTTATTGATCGCAAATTAACCAATAAGGTGCTGGGTTGCACTGGATCTTGCATTGGAAGGGGAGAAGAAGGCGCCTGCCGTTTGACCGGTATTCCCGCTAATCTTCTACTCCTATGTATCAAACTTCTCCAAGCTATCTTTCTTCGTCTTCCAGAGTATGATTCTACCTTAATCTTGGGTTAGCTTGGTAAAAGCTCCTTTGGATAACCAAGAGACTCTTTAAGAGAGAAAAAAGAGAAGGAGGAGAAAATAAGAGGAACAGTGGCTGCACACCAAGAGAGAGAGTTTTTTCAAAACCCTACCTCTCTTACATATAAATTTTGGCTAGCCCTAGAGCTTAATAAAGCCCTAGTGGCCGAAACACACTAAGCCCTAATGGGCTTGGTGTTGAGCTAAAAAATCAGTTAAAGACTGACCCAATCATCTTAATTAATTAATTATATTTTCTGGGCTTCATTAAATACCCAAGATTAATTAATTAGTTATAATTGGACTCTTAATATATGTTAATATATATCAGCCCAATTAATTAATTTATTCCAATCAATTCTTTTAATTAATTAATTATCATTTCTGAGCCTTATAAAAAATTCAAGACTGATTAATTAATTCTAATTAGACTCTTAGAATAAATTTTGTTTCTCTTCTAGATAATTATCCATTAAGCCCAGATTGTGTCTAAACAACACTAAGGTAACTTGAGCTATTCCGGGGACCAAGAGATAAATTATTTATAGCTACTAAAATGATCAAAATACCCTTACTAGTAAATAGCTGTATTTTATCATTTTAAATATTCTCATTTATCACCATATAAAAACATTAATCCAAAAAATAATATTGCTAAAGTAATGTCTCTGACCAACAGGTGAAATGATGAAAATATCCCTCTATCTAACACCTATCAATGAGATAGGATAAATGTACTAACACCCATCTCAAAGATATCTACTATCCTTAGATCTCTAGTCCGATAATCCATGACTCACTCGAATGTACGTACTTGCTTATCATTGAAAACTACCTAAAAACGCACATTCTAGAGTTACGTTTCCAGGGCCTTGGATTATTAGATTATCTTGGACAATCACAAGGGGGTGATTTAACTTCATAAAGTGAAGTATAGAAATTCTGTTGCATGAGTCCGTCTTAACTAACTAGAGTAATATATCAAATGTACAAGGTTATTGAACTCACAAAAGAAATCTCACCCAATATACATCAAAATACAAGACCCTAGCTCGCCAGACCACCAACTCATACTCAAGTATGAAGGTATCCATCCATACTATAACAGTAATAGTCTGGTCTTTATAATTATAGTACTTTAAGAGAGACCACTATTACAAGTCCAGTTCTACATATTCGAAATACGCTTATGCCAATGATATGAGTGAATTTCTCACTGATTCAAGGTAAACCATTCCTTATTGGAACTCATGGCATAATATTCTTATCTAGATGAAATGCCCAATTCTATCAAATGACTAGGAACTCAATTTTACTTGTGTGACAAGTACCCATGATCTATACCTTACTGTGAAGAATGACCCAACATATAGATCATTACTTGTCACACTTGTACCTTGAATGTGCAATAATATAAGAAACAAACCAAATTGAATAAATAAATATGTTATTGCAATATATTTACATAGAATACATAGTCTTTGAGGGCATAATTTCCAACAACTATGTGATAATACAATTTAAATCAATTTAACAAAAAATCTTGTTCAACATTCTAGAACAAAGCACATTGAGATTAAGCATCATTTTATTAAGGATCATGTACTCAAAGGAGATGTATGTGTTAAATATGTCTCAACCGATGAACAACTTGCAAATATTTTTACAAAACCGCTAGCCGAAGAAAGGTTCAATCATTTGAGAAGAGATTTAGGAATTACCAAGATCATGTAACTGACATTTTTGCCAAAGATTTGTTGTTTTTATTTGCAAAACCACTGGAGACACAACTTTTGGACGTACTATTTGGAAAACATGACTCCAAAATTGCCTCAGTTGAACTATTTTTCTTCTTTTTTTTGGATGAATATTTTTGGACTCATTCTAAGTCCAAAATATCGGCAGCTCAAAATTTATGAAAAGCCAAATACTTTTGTTATCGATGAAAGAAAACGTGAGCCCAGAAATGACTTTTCAAATTTTCAAATGTCCGCGCTATTTTCAATACCTCTGAAAAGTCTCTGATGTAAATCATTTGATTATACTTATCCTAGTTCATAACCTAGGAAATCTCAAAAGAAAAGGCTTTCACTTTCTCTCTCTTGAAAATTCAAAACTGACATTGCTCTCTGTCACTCTCCTGTCACTCTCAATTTTATCTTCTCTAAAATAAAAAAAAAATCCTTCACCTTCTCCTTGTTTTTTCTATGACAAAAATAGCAAAATCTATCAAAGGAATCACAAAAAGAACCAAGATGGGGAAAGCAGCAGCTAAGACAAAAGCTGCTACACTACTGGACACCAAGCAGAAAGAAAAGAAAATCGCTAAGGAAGCCTTATGATCTAACTTATCTACAGAGCATACCGCACCAGAAAGTTTTGAGACACAGGTACCCCGTTTATTTGATAAAAAATGTGAAACTGATTTAAATAATTGGCTATTTAGGAATAGAACTGTGATTTCGGAATATCGGGTTGAGGCTGGGGGCTTCTTAAATTTCTCTAATATTCTGAATATGTTCGAGAATCTTGGTTGGGGAGCGTTACTGATAGTTGATGCGAAGTTATACATCCCGTTAGTTTGGGAGTTCTATGCTAATTTGAAAAAGGGGCGACTTGAGGAGATTGGAGGAGGGTTCATGGTGCAATGGTATAGCACTTGAGTAGGATGTGTAAATGTAGAATTTGATCACAGATTGCTGAATCGAGTTTTTGGTGTGAGATGGGGGGTATTCAGTTCTTGAGATGAACAAGTTTCCTGAAGGGACAAACATTTTTTATTTGGGTAGATTTGAGGAAAGATTCTCTGGTGGAAAGAGTTTCAAAAACTCAGGTGATAGAAACACGAAATGGCTGAATGGTCCTGGAAAAGTCTTACACCATTTGGTGTCGACTATGGTTGCCCAAAGCTTTGGGCATAAAACTTCAGTAATTATCATGCAAATGATACCAATACTGGCTATTTCTGAGGGACAACAGATCAGCTTTGGATTTTTGGCAATCAAATTAATGATGTAGTCAAGAAACACTTCACATAAGGCACTTCTATATGGTAATCTTTGGACCAAAGTATTCAGATACTTCAATGTGGATTTAGATAAGTTTGGACCTGGTCAGATGAAGACAAATGTTTATAACTTGCACTTATTCAAAAGAATGGGTTTTGTTTAAGTGAATAAAAAATGGGTTTTGCTCAGAGATCTATCGGATGAAGAGAAAGAAAAGGTGCTAAAAATCAAGGAGGAAGGAAAAGGAACTGCTCAATCTATAGGAACTAAAAGAAAGGCTGAAATAGACACTCAAGCCAAGTCCTCTAGCTGAGGAAAACAGAAAATTTAAGGCATAGGCATCAACCAGAGTATTCTGGAAGCAATTAATTTTCTGACTGTTAAGATGGACAGCCTCAGTTCAGAAATTTAGATTCTTGGGAATAGGCTAACTGTAGTAGAAGAGAAGGATAAAAATGATGAAATAATGCCTATTCCATCAGCACCATCCCAAGAAAAGATAACTAAAAAATAAACTACCACTGAAGAAGAAGAAGAAGTTGTGAAAGAACAGCAGGATGAGAAAATGACAGCCACTGAATAAGGAAGGCAGACATCCATTTATTAGGAAGAATCAGCACCCCTGCCCCTACTGAAATTCCTGTCTTATCTAGAAAAAGACAGAAGCATGTGGTAGTAAAGAGGAAGTCCAATAGGATTGTTGGACAACATTAAAAAAAGGGTGCCGGATCTAAGCCAGAGGCAGTCCATGTTTCCTAAGTGACCACCTCTGTGGACTGCTTCTAAGACATCCTATACTTTCACAACTTTTATTGATGTTCTTTTGACAATTATCTTTTTGATTTCTGCACCAGTTTTTGAACAATTTCAATTCTACATATTCTCTATTTTTTTTGGATTGATGACAAAAGGGGGAGAAAAATGGTATGAAAAATTAATAATAACTGTTGGGATTATGCACTGTTGTTGATGATTATTATTGGATTAAGTACTATTGTGTTATGGCCTGATGATGAATGAACTGCATATGATAATAACTGTTAGGATTGTGCACTAATGTTGATGGTTATTATTGGATTAAGTACTGTTGTGTTATTGCCTGATGATGAATGATCTGCATATGATAATAACTATTAGGATTGTGCACTGATGTTGATGGTTATTATTGGATTATGCACTGTTATATTATGGATTGATGATGAATGAACTGCATTTGGTTATTGTGCACTATGGTGCTATGGATTGGAAATAGTTATTGTGTTATGGACTGCGACATAACTGTATGTAGAAACTGAATATTTCTTAAGATTCTGTGAAGCACAATATGAAATACATGTGGGGGTTTAGGGTTGATCAAACCAGTATGCTGTGCAATTTTTTTTTGTATAAATTATGATTTATGATCATGTACTGGTTGTATATTGGCTTATAATAAGTATGAATTGTAATTTCGATTGCTTATCCTATTATGGTCAAAGGAGTTTGAATTGTGTACATAAAGTTAAAGTTAAGATTTGGGTTGTTGAACAATATGTTTTGAAAACTAATTATGATATGCTCTATGTTAAAAATCTTAGATGATAAAGATATTTATATATATATATATTTCATTGCTAAAAAAGGAAGTCTAAAATTTCCTGAGAAAACTAGGCTGGATCAAAATCTTTGAAAACTTGTTGTTACCTGTACATACACGGGGGGAGTTTTGGACTTTTATCTTCTCAATTCAAAAGTCCAATCCAAAAAATGGGTTCTAAAAAGGATAGCTTCTGTCTAATTTTACCCTATTTTGGACATCCAAAATCTTATGTCCAAAAGTTCCGTACTCTCACTTCACCTAGTTTTGGATGCACATTTTGGAAGTCCAAAATTTAAATCCAGTTTTTCTCTCAAATCGCACTTTGTGGTCTTATATCTTACATTCATATGTGCACATATTAAGGGGGAACATTTTATCTTATGAATTATATTCTATACCTCATTGTGGACATATTTATACATTTTTTAATTAATTGTGGCTATTCTCTCAAGGAATAGCCGTGTGATGGAAGGAAGGAGGATATGAAGCTAGGTTGGGCTATAGGCTCATTGAGCCATATTTGTGAGTACCTGCTTAATTTTCTTATCTTAATCTCATAAACACTTTTTGTGTCCTATAATGAGAGAATACTTTTCTGTCAAAAATATTTTTATTTCTCTCGGTCTAATATGTCTGTACTGTACATATCATTATTTTTATATCACAATCCTGTTAAGTTTGTCATCACTCAAAAAGGCGGAGATTGTTAGCCCTAAGGGCATTCTCTTGTGTTTTGATTTATGACAAACATTGATGAGGACTAACTTGTGTGACTTATATGTGATAGGACATATCTAACCTAGTTCTTTCAAGGCATGCAAATAAGGTTGCTAAACAGCTCTTAAGGAAATGGAATCCAAAGTGATTGATCAAGAACAACCTCAACTTAAGAGCTCACAAGATTGTGAAGTCCTTGGGAAAGAACTTTAGATAAGGAATCATTCTGTTAAGGTATTTTGACCTTATGATTCAGTTTATTTCTACCTTGAAGCACACAAGCAAAAAGATTTCAAAGTATTAAGTCTTCAGATTTTTGGATTGAGTAGTTTGGATGACTCTGCATCCAAAAGCGTCATCCCAAACTCTGTGAATAGTTTCAAATCATTTCTGCCTAAAAAAGTGTCATTTTGGACTCGGATGCACCCTCGTCCAATCTTTGAGTCCAAAACTCTGAAAAATCTGACAGCGTGAAACTAGCATTTCTAGCCGTTGGAGCTCTACTTTTTGCTCTTATAAAAGGTTTCAAAACTCAATTTAAAGCATATTTTTACCCTATCTTTCTAAGAAACACTCTTACTCTCTAGAATATAAAAATCTCCCTTTTTATTATGTTTCAAAGTGAAATCAAATTGCTTTAAAAAGGTAAAAGTTATTTGTGCTCATTTGCTTGTATATTTGCTCAAAAGTGTGAGCTATCTCTGGTTCATTTCTATAATCCTTCATGTGTATTAAGATTGTGGTGTAAAACCTATTTGGGGTGAACCTTGATTTGTTGATTGATTGAGAGGTTTTGGTAAAACCAAGTGTGGTGATCCTCTTATGTAATTGGTGTAGATAGATACTATTGAGTTAGGTGAGTTTAATGAAATCTAGTTAAAAATCCTTAAGTGTGAGTTTACGGTAGTGGATGTAGATCTTGGTAGATCAAACCATTATAAATCTCCTGTTCTATCTCTCTCTGCATTTAATGTTGACAAGCTGCAAACTTCCCTGCTTAAAAGTTTTCAAATCACTCAAAAAAAACCTTTATGTTTCTCACGAACCCGTCTTCATTCTTGTATTAATTGTATATCTTATGTATCCTTTCATTTAGATTGTATTTGATCTTTAAGACATTCCAAAAACTCCTCGTTGTATCAGTAGCAAACTCCCCGATTTGAAATACAAAGGAGTATCTCAAAATAGATTTTTGAAAAGTGTTTTAAATTTACCAAAAATCTTATTCACCCCACTCTAAAGTTTTTCAAAGAGATTTAATATTAAAATTTTCATAATAATTAAATAATTAATTATAACCTATGTTTAAATGAATAGATGAAAAAAATTTAAAACCACAAAACATAGAGTTTAATTTTTTTTTTTAAAAAATCTAATAAACACAAGAAGAAGAAGACATTGATCATCTATTTTTTTTTTAAATTAATCTGATAATCTGTTTTATCTATTTTGGATTTGTATTATAATATTTTATAAAATGAAGTTGAAAGGATTAAAAAATTCAATTGTGTTAAGCTTTTAGTAACTATTAAAGGGATTACTTTAACTAAAAATATCAAATTTAATTTATAATTCGAGCTCGAGAAAACTTGAACAGTATTGGAGGATACTCAAGCCGAGTTTGAGTAATCCTAAAAGTGAATTGAGCCGAGCTCGAGTATAAAATTTTTTGTTCGAATGAGCTCGAGTCGAGTTCAAGCCTTTACAAATTTCATACTAGCTCGATCTCGATAAGTCATAACTTGACTCAACTCGGGTCATTTGCAGCCCTATTGATGCCTCGCCTTCTTTGTTCGTATTGAAATAATCTGAATGGCTTTGTTCAATTTCAATGAATTGAATTTAGATGATCTGAAACTCTTCACTTAATATCATATAACTTGCTTTAATAGTTTATGGTAAAAAAATTCTTCATTCTATAGAACTTTCCTTCCTCAATATAGTCATGAAAATCTAATAAGAATTGAACGGAAATCACACAATGCTTCATATTTTTCTTAAAAAAATGCACATAAATATAATTATTATAGAAAATTTTTAATTAATTAGAAATCAATTAATTAGATGATTTAAAGAGCTTTTGAGAATTTTTTCTACATCAGATACAGTAAATTCTCCTCTAGATTCAATATTTGCAACTTTTCTCCTCCATATTCAACATTACATATTTCTCTTTGAATCATATAGGAAGTTTATTGATATTTGGATATTTCATGCATATTTTACAGTGCATTTGAACTTAAATTCTTTAATTTTCATTATAGATTGCTACTTATCTCTCCCAATTTTCTCCTTGTTTGATGTAGATAAAAAGAATCGAAGTTAGAATAAATTCAAGGAGAAAACATTGAAAAAGAGCTACGTAGGGGATGCACGTCACTGCCAGCAATGATATACAAGCCACCATGCATTAGCTAAAATTCAGAGATTGATCTTCTTGGCATCCACGGTGCCGTGTAGGTCAACATACACATCGCCATGCATTATTAGAATTCAGAAACTGTGGAACATCGAAGTTCCACGACGCCGTGCCATGTGATCTTCACGCCACCATGCAACAATTCAACACATGGCAATAATAAGCACCACGACGTCGTTTTAATATGAATTTAGAGGATCAACACATCTACGACGCCATTCCTGTCTACATCTACAACACTATGTAACATCGCAGATGGTATTCTATTCAGTGTATTTAGGGCTTTTCATTGAGAAAAATATATATATATATATATATATATATATATATATATATATAAATAGCTCATCTTGAGAAGAACTGAGGGAGAGCCACCCATGAATTTCATTAGAGAACTACGTAGAAGTATAAGGGAGAAGAGAGAAGAGAAGATCAAGGTGGGATTTGAAGAGAGAAAGGGCTCCACAAAGAGAATTGCAAAGTAGAGGAAGAATTTTGTCCATGAGTTTTCTTCTTTTTCCCTTTTGTGATTTGATATTGTAGATGTTGATTTAACTAGAATTGAATTGTAATTAAAGGGTTGTACCCTATTTTACTCTTGTATTGGATGATTGTTTGGTTAATTGATTTCTATTTTGAGGATTTGGGTTGATTGATTTGATTTAATTAATTGGGTAATTCTCTTGTATTGAACTTGATAAAGGATGTATAAGATGGATTCCCTTTAATGTTAATCCAATAGATTCGTTTACCTTTTGGTGAACTTGAGAAATGATTTTGGGGATTGAGAGCTTTGTGGTAGATGAAGTTTTGGGATTACCTAAAGATAGGGGTTCTAGGGTTTTTTGGCTTATTAACATTTCCTCGATTATTATGCATCATTTGGTTTAATTTATGAGATAGATATATCTATGGGTTGGATCCTAAGATAGTGAATTCATTACTTAAGAGAGAGTGGGCTTTACTTTATTTTAGAAACATTGCCAATGCTTGATTTTGAATTTAATTGACCAAATGATGTTCTTATTTGAGTAATTATCTGGGAATTCTCTTTTATTACATAGCTAATCTCCTTTTCATATTCAAATTGTGCCTTGTGATCTTTTTGACTCTACCTTGTCAATTGGATTGATGTATTTGTGTGCTATTCTTATGTAGTTAGTAATTAATTAGCTTATTCCTTATTTTGATTGATTTAACAATTGAATTTAAGTGGAAGTAGGGGTAATTGACCCAGTTCCTGAGAATCTTCGATACTTACCAACTAGACTGTATACTACATGATGGGTATACTTACCCAATTGTGTGTGTTTATTTGAGTAAATTGATATTTTATTTTTAAAACTTGATTGAGTTTGGGCTTGTTTCTTTACACATCCATAGTGGATGCATAGTGCACGAACACACACGCTAATGTTTATATGTATACTTGGGCAAACAATGATTTTGGCAAGAATGAGGCAATTGTATACTTGGTTGTCCTAACATAATTGTCTGGATGATTGTTTATATTAGCCTCAAAACTATTTGGTTCATTGTAATACACTAATCTTGAAAAACCTGGTCCTCCAATACGTGAATAGTCATATTTGAATCCTCCTTTTCCACATCCAAATGAGTAGATCTTGCTAAAATGCATCTTCTTTCTTTTACCAGTTCTATTTCTATTTCTTTCTGCCATTGATGGAAGCTCAAATTAACCCTAAACTTGAATATCAAAGAACCACAAAAGTAGAGATTTTGACCTTCTAAACTAGTAAATTTTCACTAATAATAAAGTTCCCTCAAGGAACACCACCTATAACTGAAAAACCAGAATAAAAAATAAGCTAAAATCAAAATTTTCTCATGGCCCACCAAAGAATAAATTAATATAACCAAAGAAAAGAACTTAGAAAACCTTCAACACAAAGCTCCAAACCCAAGTGTATGACAACAAAAAATATCAGAATCAAAACAGAGGTTGAAAAACCTCACCAAATATGATTTCAAGTACCAATAATTAGTAGGCTAGATCCAATAAGATTGACATACACATAAACAAAAAATACACAAATGAATCTCTGTGTAGAAATCTAGAGATGTAAAAGAAATGGCCTCAAAGTTTCAAAAATAGAGTACACTTAAACCTTCGAGATATAATGCCAAGTGCCTTGTCTAAAAGGTCAAGCTCAAGACTAAGGGCCTTGGTGTATGTTCCTGAGTCATCAGTAAAAAACTTTACGTGCTTGTTATCTGGGTATATCTTTACCTATGCTTTCATAACAAAAAGGTCATTTGTTAGTGTTGTGCCCTAGAGGCAATCACTTGTATCATGCATATTGCATATTAAATTAATAAGAGGCATTCTTTATCTTTCAATTTGATTGTTATATCTAAATATATGTACAAACTGTTAGATAAAGTCTCTAGTACAACACAGTGTTAAGGAAATCATGATAGAGATCATGATGTGAGATTCCTACTACACTATGCAGTGTTTGTACTTAAATAATTCTTAGTCATAGTATTAATAAGAATGGACATTATTAATATGCCAAGACTGGCACATGTTATATCTCTTGATTGGATCAAGTGGTGGTTCTCATATCCGTGGGGATTGGGATACTCAGGATTAACGTGTGGATGCTTGTTTTGAAACAAGTTCATTGGATGACCTAACTACGAGATAATCACTTGGATAACTATTTAGTGCCAGTGATAGAATCTCATTATAGCAAGTGTGCAAGTATCCTTAGACTTGAGATCTCCAAGGTATTTTGTTTATCGAGCGTTGTACTTTGATTCTAATCTTTGGAGTCTTATCTAGGACCGCCTATGGGATGGATATTGGGTACAACGTAAAGTAAACGAAAGTAATTGAGAGGGTCAATAAAAGATTCACCACTCCTAATAGTAGGAGAGTATATCTCAAGGCCACTTGTAGAAATCATTACTCATGAAGTCCTTGGCCAAGGCGACTATGTAATGGAAATGGTTCCAATTGATACACATATCGAGTAATGGATTTCTTGAACAAGTACTAAAATATTTAGGCCAGAATTAATAATATTCTGGAGGGAGTTGGCACTAATTCCATGCTCTAGACCGAATGAGATATTGTATGTTGAAAGGAGTTTATTGCACTGATAATTTGCTATTGAAAGGTTCATGTCAAGCCACTTGACTTTCTGGATTTTTGGGTGGTCAAGAGTCATTGCTAGATGTCGCTCTTGATATGCTAATTATGAATTTATTAATTATAAATTTAATCCTTTATTTTATTAAGGATTATTAATTCTAATATTGTTAGAATTAATTCATATTATGCTACCAATAAGACCAGGAAACCTAATGGGTCACACACAATAAAGGTTTGAATGCTCAAATATATTATTTGATAATATTGTGGGGTTAATTAAGAGAAAGAGAATATATTTATAGGTGAATTATAAGTTTGTTATAATTCATGGGACCTAATTATAATTAAGTAAACTTCAAGGACCAATTTATTGACAATTGGATGTTGAAGGACTAAGTTGCAATTTATGGTAATTATAAATCTATAAATATAAGGAAACGGTTTCCTTAGGGTTAGAGACAGACCATTCACGAAATAACAGAGAAACCGTTTCTCTGCCTCTCTCTTGATCAAACCCTAGCCGTCTCTCTTCTTGATCAAAACCCTAGCCTCCCGAATTCTACTAGCATAGAATTGTGAGATTGTGAGCATTCAACCTTGTGTGGATTATCATTAGAGGGAGTTCTTTCTTGGACTTCAGTTGAGCTGCAGTGAATGGTTTTGGATAATCTGGATCGCGCCTGCGTTCTTGTTTCTGAAATTTTTGAATTCCGGCTTCACGAGGTAATAAACACAATCTTCTCCTTTTTCCCGTTTCTATTGCAAACCCGTGGTCCATGGCTTGGATTTCTTGTTGTTTTCCGCTGCGCTTAATCTGATTATGCATGATAGAAATCCTACATCATTCACTACAAACAATTCATCACACATTTCATCTCAGTTGTTTACTTTTTACTTTTGTAGTCTATATAGGAATTACTATAGTAATAATAACATTATAAGAAATTGAATCGTACCATTGGATGCACTAAGAAATTGACTCGTACCACTAGATGCACAAAATCTCATCAATGCACTTTGCTTTCAACTTTTTTGCCTTCTCAATGAATCTTGAATATAACAAATTTGATTACTAGCCATAAGGAATCCCTAAATAGAAATCATGAATCTTGGCTGCCCTTTTCTATTGGCTTATAATAGGTTCTTGTATTGGTTCACTCTTAAAGGTTCTTTCGCATTAAAATATGATTTCAATGATCTTCCATTTGTGGATTTTGTTGCATCTTCTCTATGACTTAGTGTGGTCTGTATCTCTGAGGTGGATAAACTTGCGTTTCAATCGTCACTGCACATTATTGATAAAACCTGTATCACAGAAGACCTAAAATTGATACAATTTTCAAGCATCCCATGGTGGAAGAATATTTTTAGGCCACAATTACCATCAAATTTTAAACATTAACTGTCTAGGAAAATTCTTAAGAGCACAATTACCAATACCAATAACATCATCACAAATGGCTTGACATTAGCACAAAGGAGAAGACGTCTACTTGGTCAGAAACTTATTCACTTCACATGTAAATAGACAAGTTGTAGTCCTTTTACTTATTTTCCATAAAAATTACTATATTACTAAAAATTATTTCTTTAGTTTTTCTAAAAGATCTGAATAGAACTTATCGAGATTATAACTACAAAACTTGTCTATGTTCAAGGGGAAAATAAAATCCCTTATTTTCCACCAAGTTTTCATACTATTGTTCCTAAAAGATAACAGTTGTGATCAGGAAATCGAAATGATCTCTTCCGCTCCTTTTTGCCTGTAGGGGTAAAGAAATTTTGCCGTAGATAGTGAATAAGTCCAGTATAGTTATTGAAATGACTGTGATGAATTAGAAATCCAAAGCTTCTGCACACATTTTGTTATGTTTTGTCTTCCTCATAAAGTAACTCAATTCCATGTTTTGTTGTTTTTCTTATAAGAAAGACCATATGTACACATTAAAAACACGTGTGAAAATGTTAAAATCCATGATATATAGATTTTACTGGTTCTAAAGCAAAATTAGAGAAAAGATTCACCTAACAACAACCATATAGCATAGGACAAAGATGCCGTCGAGTTGGTTAGTATACCTAGAGTTTGTGCTATTATTCTTGGGGATATGCCCTAAACAATTTGTATTTGTCATTATGTATTTTCACAATAAATATTGTTAGGAACTCCAGTCATGCATTATCATAAAGGCAGCAGAAAAAAACTGAATTCCAATCCCAAGACTGCAGACTTGTGAATTAAAACAGGTAAATAGCAATGGTGATGGGGTTTACTTTTGCTGCGTGAGGTTTCACTACTATTCAAATTTTTTTCACTCACTCGATGGCATGATCCAGCAATCACTTGAAGAAGTTGATGTTCGGTCACAACCACTGCAACCCAAGAGTAGAATTGTCTCCAATGATAATCCACACAAGGATTACTTAGTTGCACCATGAACAAGGTGCTAGTATGTTCACCAACGGCTTGGGTTTAGAGAGAAAAAGAAAGAAGAACATGAGAAAGACGCACACAGGAAAACAATTTTCCTCACGTTGTGTTATTATCCTAAAACACAGTATTACATATTAGAGTATATGCTTTGTGTTTGGAAAATAGAATCCTTAAAGAATAAGGATTCTTTGATTCCCAATTAGCATTGTAATTTTTCTTAATTATAATATGGTCTACAAATTATAACTAATTAAAATTTGACCACAATAATTTTTTCTTTTCTCAAATAACCCTGTAATATTATCAAATAACATCTCGAGTACTTTATCCTTTATTGTGTGTGACCAATTAGGTTTCCTAATCTATTGGTAGCGAAATATGAATTAATTCAAACATATTTAAGATTAATAATCTTTAATGATTAGAATTAACTTATTAATTTTAATTAGAATTGGTTTATTAATTTTTTAATTAATAAACCATATTCAGCAGATCATGAGCGATATCTAGTAATATATCATGATCATAAAAAAGTCTAGAAAGTTAAGTAGTTTGACATGAACCTTTCAATAGCAAACAAAAGTGCAATAAACTCATTTCACCATATAATATATAATTCAGTTTAGAGTATGAAATTAATGCCAACTCTTTCTGGAATATTAATTGGTTTTGGCACGATTATTTTAGTATTTGTTTTCGGAATCCATTACTTATCATGCGTATCAATTGAAACTATTCCCAATACACAGTCGCCTCAGCCAAGGACTTCTCAAATAGTGATTCCTATAAGTGGTCGTGAAATATTCACTCCTATTATTAGGAGTGGTGAATCCTTTATTAATCCTCTCAACTACTTTTGTTTACTTCACGTGGTACCCAATATCCATCCCATATGTAGTTTTGTCAGGACTCCAGAGACTGGAATCAAAGCACAATACTTAGCAAACAAAGTACATTAGAGATCTCATGTCTAAGGATACTTGCACATTTGCTATGATGAGATTTTATCACTAGCACTAAATAGTTATCTATATGATTATCTCATAGTTAGGTCATCCAATATATTTGTTCTAATAACAAGCATCCATGTGTTAACTTTGAGTATCACAATACTCGCGGATATGAGAACCACCACCTAATTAAATAAGGAAGTATAACATGTGCTAGTTTTGACACATTAATGATGTCCTATCTTATTTATACTGTAACTAGGGATGACTTAAGTATGAACATTATCTAGTATAGTAGGAACCTCACTTCATAATTTCTATTATGATTTTATTAACACATTATTGCACTTGAGACTTTATCTAACAATTATATTCACATGAAAGTATAAATAAAACAAACTAAAAGATAAAGAATGCCTTGTATAATCAAATAAATGTGTAATATACAAAATACATATGATTGTCTCTTGGGTATAACACTAACAAACTCCCATTTACACTAGAGCCAATCATTCATGTATCTAATATTGAATGACTTAACAAATCTATCATATTTCTTTTAGGATAATGCTTTAGTTAGTGGGTTAGCTATGTTCTTATCAGTAGGAACTTCCTTTATCTTTACATCTTGTTTATCTATGACCTCCCTAATCAAATGAAAATGCCTGGGTACATGCTTGGATTGCTGGTGAGACCGAGGCTCATTTACTTGTGCAATAACTCCATTGTTGTCATAATACAGAGATATTAGTTTAGCAATGCTAGGAACAACTCCAAGCTCCATCACAAATTTCTTGATCTAAACTACTTCCTTAGCTACTTCAGAAGTGGCTATATAATCAGCTTTAGTCATCGAGTTGGCAATAGTATCTTCTTTGGGACTTTTTCAACTTATTGCCCCTCCACACAACATAAATACATAACTAGACTGTGATTTAAAATAATCTTTATCAGATTAAAAATTGGCATTAGTATACCTGTTTATTTTCAAATCACCTCCTCCATAAACCAAATATACATCCTTAGTCTTTCACAAGTATTTAAAGATATTCTTCACAGTTGCCCAATGACCCTCACCAGGGTCAAATTGGTATCTACTCATCAAACTACGAGCAAAGGATACATCGGGCTTAGTACATATTATAGCATACATGATGGATCCAATTTCCAACACATATGAAATCCTACTCATGTGATCCCTTTCAACTTGTGTTTTTAGAGATATTAACTTTGAAAGGCTTATCCCATGAGACATGGGAAAGAATTCCTTTTTAGATTGATCCATACTAAACTTCTTTAGCACTTTGTCTATGTATGTAGATTGTGAAAGACCTAATAACCTATTTTATCTATCTTTATAGATTCTTATTCCAAGAATATAGGTTACTTCTTCAAGGTTTTTTATGAAAAATTTCTTGGACAACCAAACTTTGAAGGACATGTATATCATTTTCCATTAGCAATATGTCTTCTACATAAAGTAATAAGAAAATGACTGCACTCCCATTAACCTTTTTGTATACGCAAAGTTTATCCATGTTTTGAGTGAAATCAAACTTTTTGATTGTTTCATAAAAATGAATGTTTTAACTTTTAGAAGCTTACTTAAGTTTATAAATGGACCTTTACAGTTTGCACACTTTTGTGCTATTGTTAGATACGAAACCCTCAAGTTGTGTCATATACACTTCCTCAGTCAAGTTTTCATTTAGAAAAGTTATTTTCACATCCATTTGCCAGACTTCATAGTCATAATGGGCGGCAAGTGTTAGGAGTATTCTTATGGATTTCAGTATAGCAACTGATGAGAAAGTTTCATCATAGTCAATACTATGCTGCTAATGATAACCTTTAGCAACCAGTCGTGCTTTATAGGTAACTACATTACTATCCATGTCAGTTTTCTTCTTGAAAACCCATTTTCACCCAATAGGTTTGATTCTTTTGGGCGGATCAACCAAAATTCATACTTGGTTGTATATATGGAATCCATTTTTGACTTCATGGCTTCAAGCCATTCATCAGTTTTTGAACTATTTAGAATATCCTTATAAGTAGTAGGCTTATCTTCATCTATGAGTAATACGTCATTGTGGTCATTTATAAGAAATTCATAACTCTCAGGTGCCATACGTATCTTACTCGACCTACGAGGTTCTTGTGTAGACGAAGGTTTATTTATTCTCTCAATAGATGTGGGATTAGACGGTTGATCGGTGTTTGTTTGTTGTTCTTGAACTTCACTAAATTCAATTTTACTTCTACTATCTCTTTTGAGCATGTGCTCACTCTCTAAGAAGATGACATGTTTCGAAACAAACACTTTATTTTCTGAAGGGAGATAGAAGTAATATCCAAATGACTCTTTTGGATATCCAACAAATAAACACTTGTCAGACTTAATCTCAAGTTTGTCTAACTATGGCCTTTTGACAAAGGTAGGGCAACACCATATTCTCAAGTGAGATAACTTTGGTCTTTTACCAAAGAATTACTTAAATGGGGTAGTGTCCACAATTTTTTTGAAACTCTATTTAGGATATAAATAGAAGTCTCTAGTGTGTACCCTCAAAAAGATTTTGGTAAGTTTGCAAAAGCCATCATGGTTCGTACCATATCTAGAAGGATTTAATTCCTTCTCTTAGATACACTATTATGTTAAGGTACATATAGTGGAGTCCACTGAGATAATATCCTATTATCTCTAAGATAACCTTGAAACTCTTAGTTTAAGTATTCACCTCCTCAATAAGATCTTAGAGCCTTGATATTTTTCCCAAGTTATTTCTCTACTTCATTCTTGAACTCTTGAAACATGTCAAACGCCTCAGATTTTTATTTTATTAAATATAAAAACTCATGTCATGAATAATCATTGAGAAAGG
Source organism: Voacanga thouarsii (assembly GCA_026120185.1). Lineage (NCBI taxonomy): Eukaryota > Viridiplantae > Streptophyta > Magnoliopsida > Gentianales > Apocynaceae > Voacanga > Voacanga thouarsii. The sequence goes on along the minus strand of JANUWF010002024.1, from coordinate 3,382,929 downwards.
TTATGAAATAGTGATAACCTCCTTTTACTTGTATAGACATTGTGCCACATACATCAGTATGTATACGTTCTAATAACTCTTTGGCCCCTTTTTCCTTTTTCTGAAAAAGGAATTTTAGCCATTTTACTAAATAAACAAGATTCACATATATTATATAATTCATAATCAAATGACCCTAAGTTACCAAACTTGTGTAACTTAAAAATGTGATTCTCATTTATATGGCCTAAATGACAATACTATAAGTAAGATATGTTTGAGTTATCTATTCTTGGTTTCTTATTATTTATATTTAGAATTGGATTATCTATGTTTAGAACATATAAACCATTAACTAAAGCTGTAGAACCATAATGGATATCATTCAATGAAAAAGAACAATATTTATTCTTAAAAATTAAATAAAATCTATATAAGTCTAAATAAGCAATTGAGATAATATTTTTCAATAAAATTGGTACATTATAATAGTTTTGAAGTTCTAAAACTAATCCAGAAGGCAAGTGTAAGTCATAAGTCCCCATAGAAAGTGCAGTAACCTTTGCTCTATTTACAGCGCGTAGGTCCACGTCATTCTTCTCAAGCCTTTTACTGTCCTTTAGTCCCTGCAAGTTATTTCATAAATGAGATCCACATCTAACATCTAATACCCATATCTCATTTTTAAAAGCAATATTTATTTCAATCATAAACATACTAGGAGTAGAAGTAAAAGTGCCCGCAGCTTCTCCTTCTCCTTCTTGTCTTTTACGGTCTCTAAGTAGGCTTTGCAGTGGTGCTTCTAATGGCCTATCTTACCACAGAGGTGACATGGACTTTTGGCAGTTGCCTCATTCTTTTTTATGCCACATTTAGTTTTAGCGGGAACCTTCTTCTTCTTCTTAAGAACTCTCTTCTTAGAAAAAGAAGATTCTACTATCATGATTGCATTGGATTCCTTTTTCATGGAAGATTCCGTAGTCTTGAGAAGATTGATAGTTTGGGTATTATGAACTTAATCTTGTTCATCTAATAGTTAATCATAAATTGTGAAAAACTACTAGGCAAAGATTGCAGAATTAAGCTAATACTTAACTCATTGTCCATTACAAACCCAAGAGACCAAAACTTTTCAATTAAGCCCAACATCGTCAGCCTATGAGTGGTCACATAAGTACCATCAACTATCTTAGAATAGAATAGTTGTTTTGAGATCTTATATCTCTCTGTTCTGGCTTGGGCATCAAACAACTCTCGAAGATGTAAAATGATCGAGTAAGCATCTATATACTCATGGGTCATTGACGCTAACATTACACAGGATGCTATGTCACTATCCTCTTTATACTTCTTGTGGATAGCATGCTCATCAGTATAAGCATCTTAAGCTAGTGGTAGCAGAATAGGAGCATCTAGCACATAGAGTAAATTTTCCGACTTGATAACAATTCTCAAGTTTCTATACTAGTCCAGAAGATTATTCTCAGTAAGTTTGTTGATTTTCAAGATGCTACATAAATTTAGGTTGGTTAACAAGATGCAGATGACCTAGATATAAATATAGAGAAATTAGCTAATTGTATATGTATATGTAATGCAAATAATTAGGTCTTTAGTTAAGCGCATAATTATTCTACTATTTTACTTAAACTAATAACTTCCAATATTGATTCGGGAAAGCCCTTGGAAGTTTTCCTAAAGGACTAGTATCCAAATTCCTCAAGAATGACTTTGGATTTGTCCAACAAGTCACCTTTAAGTTCAATAGTAGGTATCCAATACCAATGATATTGAATGTAATTATAGGATCATTGGGTGATTAACATATTTTAATCTTAAGCTAACCCAACCTTGCCTCTAATATTCTTCATACTTGGGTTAGCCTAACTGGGATAAAGAAATTAGTTAAACCCAACCCATTAATCAAGAATTTAATTCTATAGTTTGAACATGCTCGATGTTAAGTAGGTTTGGGTTAGCCCAACAACCTAATCTCGAAAAAGGACTCTCGTTCTTACTATATTAATGGAAGACATTAGATTTAATTTGAGGGATTTGTTATTATTAGTGGTCTCATATATAACACCCCACTACCTATGCCCTCATTAGGGCTGGGGATGTCGCCCCGTCCACAGGACAAGGGGTCTTTATAACTAGGACACACAAAATAAATGAAAGAAATAATTCAAAATTAAACTTATTACAACCCAATCAATACATGAACATGTTCAAAATAATAAATGTCTGCTATAGTCTCTCAAATGAAATACATAGGAAAAATAACAATGAGTCTTCAAATATAGGCAATTCTCTAGTTAATAATCTTCACAGCAGGACTGACCTGAAAATATGGTATAAAAAGTGGTGAGATAAAAATCTCAAAAAATCCGTGTGTGCTTTGAGTGTTTCAGGTAAAACAATTCATGTATGCAAGTTGTGAAATTTTCATAAAAGAAAGTGCTGGCAAGCCTTATATAAATTTCACAAATGAAGAGTGGTGTTTTCCTTTCCAAAACATACATGTGCATAGTAAATACATTCATTCAAAAGAGGTAGCCATGGCACCACACTTTGTGTACCATGACAATATAACGATCAGAATGCCTTACTTTGTGCATATGACACAAGGTAGGTGTACAGCCTATCGGATGAGATACTTCTCCATCTCTACACCCATACTTATCGGTTGTCCACTCCGAAAATACACAGTCCACTTGATTGAACTTGCTAGCTTAGACCGGTATGACCTACAGGACTGGCATCCTATCCGGGAAGGACTCACTCTTCAGAGGTGGCCACCTACTGAGAGACTTACCCTAACCCTTCAAAGACTAGTCTTAGTAATCTACTCTTATTGAGTACTCAACGTTGTTTTTTCCACTTGGGAGAAGAAAGATCATACAATGAATCACTTGGAAATAGCAATTATGGTTTCCAAAATTCTTGCCAAAGTTGGGTTTTTAAGAAAAGTTTAGTGTTTTGTGTAAAATTATTTGTTTAACTTTAAATGGTTTGTTTAACTAAATGAAAAGAAAAATTGTCCATAATTGCCTTTATATTACAAATACTCGTATACATTGAGTTTGACTTGCCACGATAACTTTGGTCTTCAAACGGTTTCATGTAGGAACTTACCTGATCTTTTGCTCTTCTTGAGTTCAAAAGTCTTCCAAGGTAATTCAGGTCAACCTATCCCCGCCTGGGGTAAACACAAGGTATAAGATAACATCCACACCATATTTGCTTTAAATAAATAATTTCTAGTTCAACTAGCCACGTCAAAAACCAACCATGACCGCAATGTCCTAAGCTTTAATACTAGTTGATAAAGTATTTTATAAAATAAAACTTGCTTGATAAGTTAAAATAAAAGGGGTGTTATACAATAAATAATGATAACTTATAGTTTCAAATAATAAATAATAAGTAATATTGCTAATAAATAAAACTAGTGTTAAATAATGGATAATAATAAATTCTAAATAATATTGGTAAATAGTAATATCTAAATAGTATTATTATAAATAATAAATTATACCTAATTTTAATTAATAATTAATAGATAATAAATAACCAATAAAATTAATAATAAATGAATTATACTTAATTTTTAATTAATAAATAATAAATAAATTTTAATATAACTAATATTTATGGGTATAGATAAAAGTTTTAGTAAGGCTAACTAATATTATTAACATGGTCTACAAAGTCATTTGATAGTAATTAATTCTAATATTTTATTATTTATTTTTAATAAAAAGATTTTATTTATTTAACTACTAAAATAATAATATTTTTAAATAATCTTCTATTTCAACCTACATAATGTTTTTTGAATTTTGTAGATTAAATTGAATAATAGTACTAATTAAATTAATAGTAATAATGTTAGTAAAAATAATTCTAGGACTAATAAAAAAAAATAGTTCTTATAATAACTTTCTATTGTTAGAGAAGATTTATGAACATATTCTCACATAACACATAACAAGTTAATCTATCCATGAACATAGACTTAAATTAACATATACTACAACATGGATGATCTTCCCCTAGGCATAATATTATCTATGGCTTTATTGAAAAATAATATCATGAAGGCCTAATCAACAATAGTGGCATAACATCTAACATGCATCAAAACATACATCTCATTAATCATGATGAACATATAGTGATTCTAAAGCAAAATCCATAAGGCACAACATTCATTTCCAATTCTCATGTCTTAACTCCACCCCCTTCACCCACATACACATACCCAACCCCTACTTTTATTCAATCAACTTATCAACATCTAGGGGTCTTGATTCTGAAAATTAAAAAGGGAGATTAAGAAAGATATACTTGATTGATGCTCGTTTGATGAAGGATTCTCCTTGGTTAGTGAAGATCCTTGAATGCTTGATAGCCTTTAGTGGTCCGAAAGTAGTCCATGGTTGATCATCACCATTTCGGCCAAGCGAGAGAGTGTGTGTGTGAGAGAGAGAGGAATGAATGAGAGTAGAAGAGGAAAATAGAAGTTTAATAGAAGAAGAAGAACAAAAATATTGTTCTTATTTTACCTTTTTGGTGTTCTTCAAATTTTCAACAAAAAAAGTTGGTTTGATCCGTTTGGAAGTTCAACTTTGTACGTTTCAGTGTTATAAAGTGCAAAAATGAAGAAAATAGGTTGAATATTGATGATCTAGAGAGTTTGGGAGTGATTGGAGGTGTTTAGAAGTGGTTTAGGCTTGGAGATGTGAAGCGTGTGTTCTTGGAGTTTTTTTTGAGAGAGTTCGAGAGAAGATGAATTTTGAGTGTGTTTGGAATTGTGATGGCCGAATCACTTAGAGTAAAAGGAGCTTTTGGTTATCCAAGAATGAGAGAGAGAGTTTCAGATTTTTTTTAAAAAATTCAAATTGAGAGAAAGGTGGAGTTGTTTGAGGTATATGATTGGTTAATGATGTTTCCTCTTGGAAGGTTTCTTGTTCTTCAATGGTGTATGGCTGAATTAGTTATGTTTCAACCAAAGGATAGAGAGTTGTTCGGACTTAAGGCTGGCCAAAAATGATCATGAAATGGCAGAAGATTTTTTGGTTTTATCAATTAGCTAAAGGAGTGTTTGAATGGAACAAAATTTGGAATTTAATTTGAAGTTTGAACAAGTTTGGATAGAGTGAAAATAGGAGCTTTTTGAGGTATGATAATGGAGTCCTATTACTCAAGGTTAGTAGGGAAGCCAAGATGTTTAGTTCATGGCTGTACAAGGGCTGAAATTCAATGAGGTTTGTTGAAGAATTTCGGCCTTAGCCTTGAAAAGACAACGCTGGAAAAATTTCTAGAATTGAAGCTCAAGAACACTTGGAATTGAAATGGTTTTGGTGCAGAATTTTTTGTTCTCTTTGGCACAATTTTGTAGCTGGATTTTAAGGGTGTTTGAAGGTTTTTTAATGGTGGTTTTCCAACCTTCATCTTGAAGAAGAACAGAGGAAGTTCCAGCTATTCATATGTTCTAACGGGTGGCTTCAAGTTCATGTTCAATGTTGCTAGTTTGCTGAAAAAAAATTCTGGTTTGGGACTGTTTGTACAACTCCGAAAATTCAAGGAATTTTCAGCCTTCATCCTCACATAAAATGACTGGTTTTCTTGCAAAAATTAGGTAGGAAAACTTGCTGCAATTTTCAAAAATAGCCTTGAAGGAAATATGAAAAATTTTCTAATTTTTTTTACCAAAACATGAACAAGATGAAGATGGAGCTTTGAAGGAATAGCTATGGTGTTTTTTTTTTTTCTTGGAACCTCTACCTAATTTCCCTCCTTACTTTCGGCTATCTCTATCCCATAAGAGTTGGAATTTTTGAATTCTAAGCTTAGGAAATTATTTCAGAATTTTTATGATTAAAAATAGATTAAGGAATTAAGAGTAGTTTAAATTTCAAAGATGTTAGGACAAGGCTAGCAAAATTAGAGGGGATAAGAATTTTTTTAGAATTCTTTTTAAGACAAGACCATATGATCAAGACATTACCATTATGTCTTCCTTAAGACAACATTTCTATCTTTAAGGAATGTAAGGAAAACGAAAATTCAAACATGGCTAAAATAAATATGAATAAAACTTAAGTGATGGGATTTGAACTCAAGACCTTAGAGATTAATTCACAAAACTCTAACCACTCAACCACAATAACTCTTGTTTTTATTTTCTCAACCAAATATTCTTCTTATCTAAACCTCAAGTTATCTTCCTATTTTGACCTCAAGTAAAATTACCTTTTTACCCTTTTCACCCAACAAGCACAAATAAATCATTTAACCTACCACAATTCTAAGGTATGCAAAATCATTCAAAAGGTATATTTTGTGCATGATGACATGATATGCATCCTATCCCCTTTACTCTAGGGTAGGCTTTAGGTGGGGTTTCACATCATACATTGCATGCATAATATCCACATATTCATACATCGCAAAATAATCACATGGTTGATTATGGTTTGATTTGGTCAATTCTAAGTGTTCATGCATGGTCTAGGAAGAAAGTCCTACCATCCTCCTTTTGGTCTTAATCACCTTCTCCTTGACTTGTAATAAATTTTAATCATATCTAACCTATGTAATTTAATTACATAAAATTCAACTAAAAAAACATCGAGTTACATTTAAGGGGAGTTAGATGAGAAGAGAAATTACACAAAGGAAATAGAGAAGGCAGGACACATGGACCTTATTTAATTCAAAACTAAAGTGATAAAATGCATGAATAATTTAATTGGGCCCATAGTCCATAACCAAACCACCATGCTAATTTTATGATCAAAATAAAATTAAACATAGCAAATAATTCAAAATCACTATTTTTAAAAAATAGAATAAATTTTAAAATTAATATTTTAGAAAATATATTAATTGCTATAGTCGAAAGGTGAAAATAGCCAGTATGAGGATGTAGGAAGTTCGGACAATGTAAGAACTACTAGTGCGTGAGGCAGAGGTGAAAGAATAGAAGATTTTCTTATGTAATTTAAGGTTGGAACCTGAGAGATTGGGGAAATACAACAGATTAATTTAGAATTTCAAAACTTTAAGGAAAAGGAAGTCAAGAGAGGAGGTGAAGAATTTCGAATCAACGATGTAGAAGTACTATACTTCCGAGACTGGATATGCGTGCCGAATAATCAGGTACTGAAGAAGAAGATATTAGATGAGGCACACAAGAGCAAGTATGCTATTTACCCTGGAGAGGTGAAATTGTGTCAAGACTTGAAGAAAGCATATTGGTGGCCTAGAATGAAGAGGGATGTAGTGCAATAGGCCTCGTCTTATCTACCTATCATAAAGTGAAAGCGGAGTATAAGAAAGATGTTGGGTTACTACAACCATTATTGATCCCTGAGTGGAACTTACAGGAGATGACCATGGACTTTGTTACTAGACTACCTATGTCGAAGACTGTGAACGATGCCGTTTGGTTAGTGGTTGATAGGTTGACCAAGATTGCACACCTCATACCAGTAAATGTTAATGATTCAATGGAGAATCTGACCAAAACTTATACGCGAGAAATTGTTAGATTACATGGGGTACCATCGAGTATCGTGTCCAACAGGGATCTCAGATTCACTTTGAGGTTTTGGACTAAGTTTCAGGAGTCATTAGGAATAACTCTGAAACTTAGCTCCTCTACTCATCCGCAGACTGATAGATAATCTGAAAAAGTCATATAGATATTGGAGGATATACTTAGGGCTTGTGTGTTGGACTTTGGTGACAAATGGATTGGTAGCTTATCTTATGCTAAATTAGCATACAACAATAGCCATCAAGCATTAATTGGTATGGTTCCCTACGAGGTGTTGTACAGGAAGAAATGTCAAGCGCCATTATATTGGGGCTGGCTAGAGGATGGTTAAATTAACAAGTTTGGCGAGGTAAATATTTAAAAAATGGCAGATAATGTGAGAGTAATAAGGGAAAGGCTGAAGGTAGCTCAGAGCTGACAGAAAAGCTATGCGGACAACAGAAGAAGAGAATTAGAGTTTCAAGTGGGGGATAAACCTTTTTGAAGATAATGCCTAGCAGAGGGATTTTGAAGCACCCTAAGGGGGGGGAAGTTGAGTTCTAGTTATTTAGGGCCGTTTTAGGTGACAAAAAGGATTGGGCTTGTGGCATACCGATTAGATTTGCCAGAATGACTAGTAGGAATTCATGATATTTTCAATGTGTCACAGCTAAAGAAATATAATCTTGACCCAAAACATATCCTGAATGAGGAGCCAATGGTATTACAGCCAGATCTGAGTTATGTTGAGAAACCAGTTAAGATTTTAGATCGAAGTGTCAAGACTTTGCAGAATAAGTAGATACCTATAGTGAAGGTTCTGTGGAAACATTGTAACACCCCACCACCTACGTACCCTATTAGGGCTGGGAATATCGTCTCGTTTATAGGACAAGGGGTCTTTATAATTAGGACAGATAAAAGAAATGAAAGAAATAATTCAAAATTAAACTTATTACAACCCAAGCAATACATGAACAAGTTCAAAAAATAAATACATGTCTACCAAAATATCTCAAGTGAAATACATAGGGAAAAGCAATAAGTCTTCAAAACATAGGCAATCTCTAATCAATAACCTTCACAGCAGGACCGACCTGGAAATATGGTATAAAAGGTGGTGAGACATAAATCTCAGTAAGCCCGTGTGTGCTTTGAGTGTTTTAGGTAAAACAATTCATGTATGAAAGTTGAGAAAATTTCATAAAAGAAAGTGCTAGCAAGCCTCAAATACATTTCACAAATAAAGAGTGGTGTTTTCCTTTCAAATCATATATGTATAAAATAAATACAACTACTCAAAAGAGGTAGCCATGACATCACACTTTGTGCACCATGACAAATGAACGTTCAGGATGCCACACTTTGTGCATACTGACATAAAGTAGATGTACGACCTACCGGGTGAAATACTCTTCCATCTCTACACCCAAACTTACCAGTTGTCCATTCTAAAAATACACAGTCCATTTGACTGAACTTGCTAGCTCGGACCAGTATGACCTACAGGATTGACATCTTATCTGGGAAGGACTCACCCCTCAGAGGTGGCCACATATTGAGAGACTTACCTTAACCCTTCAAAGACTAGTCCTAGTAGTCTACTCTTATTGAGTACTCAACGTTGTGTTCGTCTCACTTGGGACAAGAAGGATCATACAATGATTCTCTTTGAAATAACAATTATGGTTTCCCAAATTCTTGTCAAAGTTGGCTTTTAGGAAAAGTTTAGCGTTTTGAATAAAATTGCTTGTTCAACTTTAATTAGTTTACTTGATTGAAAAGAAAAGGAAAATTGTCCATAATTACATTTACAGTACAAATTCTCGTTTACATGGTATTTGACTTGCCAAGGTAGCTTTGATCTTCAAATAACTTTATGCAGAAACTTACTTGATCTTTTGCTCTTCTTGGGTACAAAAGCCTTCCAAGGTAACTTCAAATCAATCTAACCCCGCTTGGGGTAAATATAGGGTATAAGTCCACCATTCAGACAATACTTGCTTTAAATAAATAACTCTTAGGTCAACTAGTCACAACAACATTTAACTATGACCACAATGTCATAAGCTCTAATATTAGTTGGTAAAATATTTTATAAAATAAAATTAATTTGATAAGTTAAAATAAATAGATGTTATAAATAACAAATAAATAATAAATTATAATATTAACTATTTATTAACAAATAATAAAGAATGAGTAATATTGATAATAAATAAAATAAATAATAAGTAATAATAAATCCTAAATAATATTGGTAATAAATAATAATTAAATAATATTATTATAAATAATGATAAACTATACCTAATTTTAATTAATAATCAATAATTAATAAATAACAAATAAAAATAAAAATAAATAAATTATTATAATATAAATAATATTTATGAGTGTAACTAAAAGTTTTAGTAAGGCTAAATAATAATATGAATATAAAAGTCATTTGATACTAATTAATTCAAATATATTATTATTTATATTTAATAAAAATATTTTATTTATTTATCTAATAAAATAATAATATTTTAAATAATCTCCAATTTTGAAACTACTTAGTGTTTTTCGAATTTAGTAGATAATAATAATAATAATAATAATAATAATAATAATAATAATAATAATAATAATAATAATAATAATAATAATAATAATAATAATAATAATAATAATAATAATAATAAAGGTAGTTCTTACAATAATTTTATTGCTAGGGAAAATCTATGTACATATCTATACACACAAGGATTCAACAAATGACATGTTAATCTATTCCAAAAATATAAACTTGAATTAACATATATTGCAACAAGGATAGTATTAAACTAGTAATAATTTTTAGCATGGCATTTGCTGACTAAACAATATAGGAGTATAAGCATGGCATGGGTAGCAACAATCTCTATCAAATTAACTTTTACTAATGACATATGAACTCATAACATAAATCTACTCCCAAGTTTACCATATTCATAATCTTACATACTTCATGCAATAGCCTTAAACTCACTTAACCTCCAAATCATAAAATCACTATCTTCATATGATATACATGTCTCTATTATGCCTTTAACAAATCAACAATCCAACCATATCATTCTACCTATCTTGAGTTCGAATTAAATAAGAAGAGTTGTGTTTAAAATACTTGTTTGTTGATGCTTGAAGTTTGAAGATGTTGCTTGTCAAAGGAGAACCTTGAGTGCTTGATTGCTTTAATGATCCGAAATTGCCCAAGGTTGTTCATCCATTATTTCGGCCGAGAGACAGAGAGAGAGAGAGACAGAAAGAGAGAGAGAAGAGAAGAATATATAAAGGTTGAAGAAAAGAAGAAGAACAAGAAGATTGTTCTTATTTTACCTTTTTAGTGTTCTTTGAATCTTGAACAAAAAAGGGTGGTTTGATCCATTTGAAGGTTCAACTTTGTGTGTTTTGGTGTTATAAAGTACACCAAGGAAGAATATAGGTTGAATACTAACGGTTTAGAGAATTTGGGAGTGATTGGAGATGTTTAGAAGTGATTTAGGCTTGAAGATGTGTAATGTGTGTTCTTGGTGTTCTTGGTATTTTTGAGAGAGATTGAGAGAAAAAGGAATTTCGTGTGCATTGTGTGATTGATTGTTGAATGGCATAGCTTAGGGGAGCCTTTCGGTTATCCAAGAAGGAGATAGAGAGTTTCAGTTCTTTCAAAATTCAAATTGAGAGAAAAGTGGAGATGTTTGAGGTATAGGATTAGGTAATGGTGTTTGCTCTTGGCAGGTTTCTTGTCCTTCAATGGTGTATGGCTGAACTTGCTATGATTTAACCAAGGAATGGAGAGTTGTTCTAGCTTTGGGCTGGCCGAAATTGGCTATGGAATAGCAGATAATTTTCTGATTTTATCAACTAGCTGGATGATTGTTTAATGCAACAAAAATCTGGAATTTAATTTGAAGTTTGAATAAGTTTGGATAGAGTGAAGATAAGAGTGTTTTGAGGTATGTTAATGGAGTCATATTGAGCAAGGTAGATGGAGAAGCCAAGAGGTTCTGTCCATGGCTGTATGAGGGCCAAAACTTGATAAAGTTTGCTGAAGGAATTCGGCCCTAGCATTAAATAGGCAAAGCTGAAAAAAAAATTTTGGAATTGAAGCTTAAGAACACTTAGGATTTGAAATGGTTTTGTATAGAATTTTTTGTCTTCTTTGGAACGATTTTGCAGCTAGAATTTAAGAGTATTTGAAGGTCCATTAATGGTGGTTTTCTAGCCATCATCTTGAAGACGAAAAGAGAAAGTTTTAGCTGTTCTTGAGCACTAATGAATGGCTTTAAGATCATGTTCAAAGGTTGCTTGTTTGCTGGAAAAAACTTCGGGTTTGGTGTATTTTGCAAAGCTATGAAAATCCACAGCATTTCAGCCTTCATCCTCACATAAGATGGTTGGTTGCTTGCAAGAATTAGGTAGGGAAATCTTACTGCAAATTTCAAAAACCAACCTTGAAGAAAATCTGGAAAAATTTTCAGATTTTTAACCAAAATAAGAACAAGAAGAAGATGGAGTTTTTTTGAAGAAACAGCAATGGTGATTTGATTGAAACCTCTTCCTATTCTTCCTCCACATTTTTTGCCAACTCCTTATCCCACAAGAGCTGGAATTTTGAGCAAGGTAATTATCCAAGAATTTTATGGCTATAAAAATGACATAAGGAATTAGGAATAGTTTAAATTCAAAGAGGTTTGGATAAGGCTTGCAAAAATAATGGAGACAAGAATTCTTTTAAAATTCTTTTTAGGACAAGACCATATGGTTAAGACATTACTATTGTGTCTTTCCTAAGACAACATTCCTAACTTTAAGGAATGTAAGAAATAAGAAAATTCAAACATTGGTTAAGATAAATATGAATAAAACTTAGGTGATGGGATTTGAACTCAAGACCTTAGAGATTAAATCACAAAGATTAAATCACAAAGCTCTAACCACTTAACTACAACAACTCTTGTTCTTATTTTCTCAACCAAATCTTCTTCTTATCTAAGTCTCAAGCCATCTTCTATTTTGACCTTAAGTAAAATTACCTTTTTACCCTTTCTACTCAACAAGTACAAATAAATCACATAACCCATAAACCACACTTCTAAGGCCAACAAAATCATTCAAGAGATATATTTTATACATGATGACATGATATGCATCCCATTCTTTTTACTTTAGGGTAGGTTTAGGTGGGGTTTTACAAACATCATGGCACCCAGGATACGACATGGGAAACTGAAGATTGGGTGAAGCATAAATACCCCAACTTGCTTGGAGGTATGACATTCTGAATTTTGGGACAAAATTCTTTTAAGGGGGAGAGGATGTAATACCCCACCCATAGGCACTCTTAATTCTTATAGGGAAAAAGGGAATCGCATGGTATCATGTAGAGCATATGATAATTTAATGCATTTTATGAGGATATTTCATTATTGTGCTTATTTATATGTGAATTCATTTATTGAGTTATAGCTGTGTTGGTTGAGTTAGTTGAGCCTTTGTTTTGTTGAACAGAATTTCATGGAAGGGAATATGATGTGTTAGATAAGAGGAAAATAATTTGATAGGGAAATATTTACACAAGAATTATTATGGTCTAGTGGTTAAAATTTGAGAATTATCCTTGGTGACTTGAGTTCAAATCTCAACTCTTGCAAATCTTTTTCTTTATCTTCCCTTATTTTATTTTCCTCCTATTCTCTCTCCAATGCCTTGGCCGAAATCCTCTACTATCAGCCGCCATTTTGAAGCTTTCATCTCCTAAAAACTAGGAGTGTAATTATCTTGAGAATATTTAATAAATACCAAAAACTCTTTTAAGGTTATACCTTTTTTAAATTTCAAATTAATTTTCCATTATTGCTTTGTTTCTATTATTCTAATAGAATCTCTTAAAGGATTTTAAAAATATTCCGTTATCTGAATTTTATATTAATTATGTATGTATTTAAATTACATATTCAAAATAATTTTAGAATATGTTGATCTAGGGTGGCCGTCACTATTCAAGGAGTATTTTAAGGTCTTTCAAGCTCTTTTAAATATATTTTGGATAGAAATATTGTAGAGGATAAATAGGATAAAAATTCTGATTTTATTTTTCCAACTTTTAATTATCTTCTTCAAATTTTCCTCTAGAATTTTATTAAATAAAATTCAGTTGAATTTAAAAATTCCAGCCGCCACTTACTAGAAGATATATCACCACAATTTGATTTTGAAGTTTTAAAAAGATTGGGATAAAATTATATATATATATATATATATATATATATTTAACCTTTATCTTATATTAATTATTTCACCCTACTCTTAGAGAATAAATTCCAGCTTTACTATCAAAGAAACTAGATTTCTTCTCCAAGCAAAACTCTTTTTCTTTCTCCTGTAAATCTCACCATTCACTCTCTCTTTTCTCTCATTTGGCCGACCAGCTCAAGGAGCATCCTTGCTGCTAGTCTTTTCCTCTTCTTCCTCGTCTTCTTCTTCTTCTCAGGAAGCCGAAAGCAATTAGGGGTCTTTAAGAAAGGAGATAAAACCCTATCCACGGATTTAGGAGATTTAAATTGAAAATGCCTATCTAATCTTTTAGAATAGCTTGTTTGCCGAAACTCAAACTCTCCTACACCCTAGTCTACCTCTCGGCCACTATACACACACATGCACGAAATCCCCAAACAAAACACTCTCGGCTCTTATTTGTTTAACCAAAACATAAAACTCACAAGGTCTCTCTCTCACACATTTTCGGCTAGATTGTCCACTATAGGCAATTGGTCATTTTGTTAAGACTCCTTTGCTTGACCAAAAGCACAAAAATAATGCCATTGTGATTGCAAAACACAAGGAACCAAAGCACCCCTCTTTCTACCTCCCTCAAGGCTGAAACACCTAAACACCGATCAAGCAAGGCCATCTCAAAGTAAACCTCTTATTTTACCTTCTTTTCTTCTTCATCTATTCTCTATCAAATGAAACAAAGAGACTATTTTTCCCATTTTTCTTGCCAACTCACAGTTAACCTAGAAGATCTAGGCAAGACAACTTGTTTTTCTCTCAAGTGGACTTAAGCTGATCACAAGAGGGCCATTTTGTTCTCTTTTGATCTGCTATGCTAAGAGGTAATCGAGACACTCATCTTCAATAGCATAATTAAGTTTGAATTATTAGCACATAGCATCAAATCGAATACCTTTCTTCCTAATCATGCAATTGTCTCTCATAGCCTCTCTTTTTTTCCATAGTCAATTGTACGGGCCAACATGAACTCATGAGTCTCCTCAACAATCTTAGCTAATTGGATCCTTTGATCGCACAATCGTTGGGAAGCTTCTTCATGCTACTGAATAGATGAATTTGTATTGGTAACAAAAGAATTTACTAATGTTTCTAATGACATCTCACTAAAAACATTAATATGAGCTTATAACTTTGTCAATCTATCGTTAATGTAACTCATTTGATCTTGTGCCCAAAAATAATTGTCCATAATAATATCAACCTCGTACTCAAAGAAAAATAAAAATTAAATTGAAAATAAAAATAAAAATAAATAAAAATAATAGAAAAACAAAGAAAAGAAAAAAAACAAAAGGGAAAAATAAATAATAGAAAAATAAAGAAAAGAAAAACACACACATTAGATATATTCACAAACTACTTAAATGCAAAAGTTAGTGGTATTTACAAGTATAGCATGAACTAGACTAGTCAATTAAGTCACACAATGTTACAAACAATAAGATATGGCACCTATTTACACAAAGAACATATATACATATTTACATATAGACATATAGACATATAAACATATAAATATGGTTAAATCAATGAAATCATAGCTTTCATGATATTATTTCCCGGCAACGGCACTAAAAACTTGATGCTAAAATTTTGGGTGTACAAAAATCATTAAATTTAAATCCATCTTTTAGCCAAGTTTTAATTAAAACATTCATTCCAAAACACACATACGAGCAAGTATAGTCATCGCAAACATAGCATAGGGAATTAACTGTTGGGTATCTCAGGCTCGTATCGTATACGGCGTAGCGGAAAATAAAACGAGATACTCTCCCAGGACCCGTCTATGTGTGGAAAACAAGACATAAAGAGAGTAAATGTAACAGCTTTTACTTTTGGGTGATCGTTCGAAGAATAAAAAATTTCTTCTTCCAGTTGAGGTGCGATCCAGCAATCCTCGTGATCAACCTCCACGTGAGTTGAACGTTTAACCACTATAATCATAGTGTGTGATTATCTTTAACAGTAATCCACACAGAGGATATACTCAAGCACCAAAATTTCCTGTGCTAGCAGAAAAAGATGGCGGCTAGGGTTCTTTGATCAAGATCAAATCGAGAGAGAGAAGAGAGGAAGCTGTTGTTTCGTGGCTCTTGGTTTTTTGTGTGTGTTTTCAGCTAGGGTTTTCATGTTTTATATCTACTATATATTACATGAAATTCTCCCCCAAAACTGAGAGTTCTAATCCTATTAGAATTCCCTAATTGTAATTGGAAACATGAAGTTCTCACAATTATAACTTACACCACAAATTATAACTAATTATAATTTGTCCACAACAACTTCTCTTTTTCTCAATCAACCCCACTATGTTATCAAATAACATCTTGAGTATATAATCCTCTATTGTGTGTGACTTTTTAGGTTTCCAGTCAATTGGTAGAGAACATGAATTAATCCAAACGTCTTTGAGATTAATAATCTATAATTAATTAAAATTAATCCTATTAATTCTAATCAGGATTGGTTTATTAATTCATTAATTAATAAACCCATATTCCCAGATCATGAGCGGTATCTAGCAACACATCATGACCACCCAAGGGTCCAGGAAGTTAAGTGGCTTGACATGAACCCTTCAATAACAAATTTCAGTGTAATTAACTCTTTTCACCATACAATATCTCATTCAGTTTGGAGTACGGAATTAGTGCCAACTCCCTCCAAAATTAATTTTGGCCCGAATACAATAGTACTTGTACTAGGAACCCACTACTCAAGATGTGTATCAATTGGAACTATTTCTAATACACAATCGCCTTGGCCAATGACTTTCGAGTAGTAATTCCTACAAGTGACCGTGAGATATTTGCACCTACTATTAGGAGTGGTGAATCCTTTATTGACATTCTCAACTACTTCGGTTTACCTTACAATGTACCCAATATCCATCCTATAGGTGGCCCTCGATCGAGCTCCGGAGATTGGAATCAAAGTACAATGCTTAGCAAACAAAGTACCTTGGAGATCTCAAGTCCAAGGATACTTGCACGTTTGTTATATTGAGATTATATCACTGGCACTAAATAGTTATCCATGTGATTATCTCAAAGTTAGGTTATCCAATGAACTTGTTCCATTAACAAGCATCCATGTGTTAACTTTGAATATCTCAATACTCACGGTTATGAGAACCACCGCCTGATCAAATCAGGAAGTCTAACACATGTTAGTCTTAACGTATTAATAATGTCCTGTCTCATTAATACTATGACTAGGGACTATTTAAATACTAACACCATCCAGTGTAGTAGGAATCTCATATCATGATCTCTATCATGATTTCCTTAACACAGTATTGTACTATGGACTTTATCGAACAGTTATATTACTTAAAGTAAACAAAAGAAACTGTAAGATAAATAGTGCCTTTTATTAAAATAAAATGTGTCATATACAATGTACAAGTAATTGCCTCTAGAGCACAACACTAACATTAATAAGTATCGATCCTCAAATGAACAAGTACATACTAGTTACTTTTCATTCATTGTTTAACCGACTAAATAAAGTGATAAGATAATAAAAAGAAAAATAGAGAAATATGTACAACTCAAGGATGTAGGAATATGTAATTTAAACAATTATCCTAGAACATATGATAATGAATCATTTAGCAACTATCTCAAGTAATTATCATCTTAGCATCATGACGGAATATAAAGTAAAATTCAATCGTTTCATAAGTCATGAATCTACTTATATAGACTCTACTTCTTTCCCAATTCATAGAATCACTATCTTTTGACTAAATTAATAGATTTTCCAATCAAACCAACATAACCAAAATATGCATTAAACTCAGTTCCTCATAAACATGAAATTAGCTAATGAACCTATGCTTTAGGCGAAATCAACTAATCTTTGATCACTTTAATCATTTAATCTTAACTTCGTTTTCCAAGTCCATTAAGATTTGACAAATATGAAATCAATGCAATGAGCTCCTAACATCGTTTCGCAAGTCAATTAGAAGAAAATGCATCAATAACAAATGATAACAAGTAATCAAATACCAAAAATGATAGAAAATTGATCAAATAACTAAATTAATCCAAAAACCATAAATCTCAAATTACAATGGAAATATTGAATACATCATTGTTTAAGAACAAGAAAACAAAGGTAAAAGAAAGAACTTATAGACAAGCCACCTTCTTCTCCCTTGAAGACTCTCTTGAATAACCCTCCTTGAATGGTGAATCTCCTCCTTCTTTGAGTGATTTGCAACTTTGATCCTTGGATTCACTACTTTCTCTTATGTTTTCCTTGCTTTTATAGGCATCTTTGATTCTAAAATTCATTACTTGAGGAGTTTTGGCAGAGTAGAATTCAAAAATTACCAAAATCTTTGAAAAATTACCAAATTTGTGCACAGAATTTTTGCCTCTCCAGAGCGGACCTGGCGCTAGGTCCAGTCGACCCACCTAGTGCCAGGTGTGTTCTATTTTTTCCCTGGATGTTGCTCTGTTTCCACTGTTTTTCTAGATTAGACTTAGCACCTGGTGCCTTAGCTGGACCTGGCACCAGGTGCATTCTGAAAACTTTACCTTTTTGTTCGAAATCAATTCAAATATGCACAAATTTGTCAAAAATACTTTCTACAAGTAAAATGTCAAATAAGAAGAAATATGCCTAATTATTACATCAAATGTATCTTAATTTAACCTCAAATAACTAAGAAAATAATAATAATTTTAGCCCCTATCAACATACTTATACTCCTTGGTTGTGAGTATTATATCTAGGTTCCTTTTGCAATCCACATAGTTAGGACGCGCTAGCTTATTCTCCTAGAGAATAATGGCTAAAAGATTGAAAGAATCTCCACCAGCCATTTTTGAAAATAAAAAAATAAAAGAAATTCTCAGTTTTGTGAAAATCAAAATAATTTTGTACACTTTGTCCTCATATTAAGTCTGATAATAGTTAACCCTATCACTATTATCCTTAATATGATTTATTTGGCTCTTAGAAAAACTGACATAACTTCTTGAGAAAATTATTAGTTTTCTATGCTAAGTGTGTTAATCACCACAAATTAATTTTCCTTTTAGGTAATGATCTAGAAGATAGCTCTATCGATGAGATGGTTGTCTCTTCTCATTTTCTATGGACACACCTCGCACTATAACCTCCAACGTAGGCTAGCCAATCATAATATGTGTCTCATGTTATTAATTACATCATTCCATTAGTTCTAGATCCTTGTGATATCTCCATCCTATACGGATTCACTCCTAGGATAACGTGAGAAGACCTATGATCTCTAATAAGGACCGTGATGGGAGCCATGCGGCTGTTGGAACACTTCTCCAACTTAGTCTTTTAAAATAAGGGTTTTCTTGAAAAAATATCCTTTTAAAAATTTCTATTAAGTTCTCTTTTAACTTAAAAATAAAATATCTAAACCCATAAAAATCTCTATGTCAAGGTGTATACACTTTGAGAGATTTTTTCCATAGATTAATTTTATTTAAGAACTTAATGCTTTCAAAATTTTTCATTTAAACTTTCTAGAGACTTTGGTCTCAAGCTTTATTTGACAAAAATAATTTTTCTTGTAAAAAAAATTAAAAATGATTTTCCATTTTAGCTTACAAAAATTTCTAAATCCAAAATATTTTTTATGTCAAGGATAAAATCCTTTAAGAAAAATAACTAAGGATTAATTTTTGTTTAAGTTAAAATTATCCATTTAATTGAAGAAAAATCTTTTTCTTGTCAAAAAATAAAAATCCAAAGTCTTTGGACTTTGAGAAAATATGCACATAAGTACTAAAAAAAATAGCATGATAGAAAATTATAAACGTTTTCATGCTTTTCTATTTTTTAAACCTAAATGCCCAAATAATAGAATTAAATATATTAATTAAATTAATTAATAGTCTTGTTTAATCCTAAATTCCTTACTATTATCTTTCATGCAAAAATATTCCAAGAATATTAACTATTGCAAACTGACTAAAGGAAGTAAGCTAGACCCAATATCAGAATTGTATTACTTTTTACGGTATCTAAAAGGAATAAGGAGTGGATACTTTTATCATTCCTAAGAGTAAAATGTACTTATTAGTACTCATGCTAAGTATTTGGAAGATGAACAAAGTGTATCCACTAAGGTTTCAAGTAATGTGGAATTGGAAGAGAAGTTGATTGATGCTTCAACTTCTAGCACCCTGATTGAGGAACTAAAAGAGACACAACCAAATATTCACAGACAGACTGAGCCCCGTCGTAGTAGGAGGATATCTAGGGTTCTGGAGAGATGGAGTTAAGAGGTCTTTGAAGTCATCTCCGACAATCAAGAACAAGATCCTGCTACGATATTGATGTGGACAAATGGCAAACTGCAATGGATGCTGAGATTGAGTCTATATACCCTAATCAAGTTTGAAATCTTGTTACTACACTTGAAGGAATTAAACCTATAGGATGTAAGTGAGTATACAAGAGAAAGGGAAATGTGGATGGAAAGGTAGAAACCTTTAAAGCAAAGTTGGTCGCAAAAGGTTATACTCGGAAAGAAATGATCGATTATGAGGATACTGTAACACCCCATATTTCCATAACGTAGTGGGCTGTAGCTTTGTGGGACATCGCCCTGTTTGATTGCTAAGATAAGGGGTCTTTATAACAAACTTCACTTAATAGACAGCGAAAATTTTTCCAAAATAGAAAAGTACAAAAATTTGGCTTTTGATACATACGCTCATTGGTATGACAGGTCCAAGATGTAGCATGAGCCTTTGGGAGTCCACTGTGCTTTATTTGCGCCTCTGATCCTAAATTTTTCAAAAGAGATAACACATGTGTGAGCGTAATGGTTAGTGAATCCCGTGTGTGTTAGTGTTTTCCACTAATAAAATCTCATGAAGAGTAATCTCAACATAACTAAGTTAGTTCAGAAAATTCTCGTGTGAAAACATTCTCAAAACAAGTATTCAAGAATTTTAAGTTAAAACATGCTGATTCAAGTATTCAAGAATTCCAGTATAAAATATTCTGATTCAGGTATTCAAGTATTCGAGGATTCGGGAATCCAAGTAAAGTTAGTGCTTACGCCAAGTATTCAAGTTAGTGCTTACGCCAAGTATCAAGTCAATGCTTATGCCAAGTATTCAAGTCAATGCATACGCTAAGTATTCAAGTCAGTGCATACGCCAAGTATTCAAGTTAGTGCGTACGCCAAGAATTCAAGTTAGTCACGTATTGAGTTCAAGGATTGACAAGTTTAGGATATCAAGATTTCAAGATTCATATTGTTCATCATGCTTCCAAATTCATATAGAAAGCTCGCACTTGAGCACATCAAGAAAATATTTTCCATATCAGGAAAACACTTTACCAAAACCGGGATTTGAAAATTGAAAAGATCACACGAGATATTTCATATTCAAGATATTCAAGAAATTGAGTACATGATAATGCTTTCAAACTCTAGTGTAACAATCATCTCATAATATATTAGGAAAGCATTAACTGTATCAGGAAAGCACATGATCGTTTTAGGAAAACACTTAGCTAAAACAGGATTTATAAAGCAGTGGGACTCACGATCTTCCATATCAATGGAAACAGCAAGTAAGCTAGTTTACGTTCAAATATTTTGACAAACACCAGCTAAAACGGGATTTAAAAGGAAGTAAGACTCACCTCGTGTCCTAAATAAACTTTCCCCGTTCACGGGTCGTTCGACTACCGTTTCCACCGTTTTCAACTTGTCATTGGCCGTTTACCGACAAACCTACATCAAATATCATTTTTATTTTTGGTTGTGTTTGGTCAAAAAATAACCGACGGTTAGCCGACATTCAGCCGACGTTCAAGAAAACGCACAACAGTCATTCGTGTCGTTTTTCCATCGTTTGTCCAATTCTTTCATTTTTCTTTTCCATATCCTTCCTCTCTTTATGAACAAGGAATTATATTCATTCCTTCCATTCATTTCATCCCAAAATTACGTAATTAATCATTCTTAAGTTCATTCATTTTCCAACCAATTTTCTGGAATTTTGCTGCTACACACAATTTTATTTTGCATATAACTTTCAATCCATAACTCCGATTTGGCTCTATAATATACCAAAATGACCATAAGACTCTTAAATTTAATTTTTTATAATCCCTTTCCTGAGTTCAGGTGTCCGTGATATAGTACAAAGACCAAAAACAGCCCTAATAGTTTGTTCTTCTTCAATCATTCATATTATGTTTTACTATCCTTTAACTTTTAACACCTTGAGAACATTAAATTCATTCAATTTTCTCTTTAAATCTGCTTTGATCCTTCAATTTTCAGATTCCAACAACTCATTAAAGTCATTTTTATTCAACACAACTTTACTTCTTTCAATCAAAAGCTAACATAATTAATCCTTTTAACCAAGTAACAAATATTTTCATTCCATTTTGATCCTTATTTCATCAACCAAGATCAACCCTTCAAACTACCATGAATATTCAATCCTTCATTACACAAAACATTATCCATAAGTCTCCTAGGCAGCCGGCACATAGATACACAAGAAGTTCACAAACAAAGTTTATGAACCCTAACTTTTGATCCAAAACCGAGACATGATAATCATGTTTTCATGTTAAAATTGATATCAACATGATCACCATTCACCTAACAACAACTTTAATTCTAGCAAGGTGTGGTTTTACCTTATATTTAGAGCTCTTTGATGTGATTTACTCCAAGAACCTCTCAAGAACTTGCATACTACACCAAGAATACACACTAGCTACCTTTTTCTTTCTTTTTGCTATTTTCTTTTGATTTCTTTTCTCTTGTTTCTCTCCCCGTGAGGTTGCCGAATTTTTATGTCTGTATAATAGCCTTCCCACCGCCATTTATCATTAGATTTTGGCCAATAAAAATTTAATTCAATTAAGCATATGGTGGAATTCATGTAGGTGTGTTCCAATCACAATTTAACACACCATTTTCCTTGATTTTCTTCTTTAATTTTTCTCTTCTATTCACTCTTGTGGCTGTTGATTTTCTGACCAATTTTCAGCCATTCCATTGCCATCTCCATGTCAAAATATTGGCCAAATAAATTGCTCAAGTCATTAATTGAAGGTTCCACAAATGATGTGTTCCAATCATAATTAAACACATCATTCTTCTATTTATTTTATAATTCTTTAATTCCATGTATCTTGCATGAATTCTTCATACAATATCTTATAAGTTGAGTTCATGGCTACCAATCACAAAAATTCTACACGTCTAAATTTTCGATCGCATTTTAAATGTTTTCTCAGAAATGACCAAAATCAGGTCTGAAATGAAAAAAATATTTTACTTTACCATTAAACTCCAAAAATTTCACTAAATCCATTGGTAATTCTCAAATTCTTCAATACTTTCTCAATTTGGTCAAATTTAAGGTAAAGTCACGGGCGCGGTCAAAATGACGAAAATGCCCCCGATAACCCGAATAACATAATTAATACCAAATCATGCGTTTCATCACACTAATCAATTTCCTTTCTCAGTGTACCCCTAAATTCTTATTCTACTAATAGTAGTAGCCTTCCGAAGATTTAGGGTATAGATAGAACAAATCTAATAATTACGTGCAAGTCCCGACAAAATATTATTATACCAAAATGTTCGTTTCATGATACTGATCATCTTTTATTCTGGCCATTGATACAAATTCTCAACCTATTACATGTAGTAGCCAATTAAAGTGTAAAAGTGAGGGTTGTTACAGATACCTTTTCACCTGTTGTCATACTTAAGTCCATATGCATTCTCTTGGCCATTGCATGTCACTATAACTACGAGATATGACAAATAGATATTAAGATAGCTTTTCTTAATGTCTAACTTAGTGAAAATATCTATATGTCCCAGCTTGAAGGCTTTATTGTGAAAGGCCAAGAACATATGATTTACAAGTTTAAGAAGTCCATTTATAGACTTAAACAAGCATCACGAGCATAAAACATGTGTTTTGATGAGACTGTAAAGTTTTATAGTTTCATACAAAACGTGGATGGACCATGTGTTTATAGAAAGTTAGATGGGAACAATGTGTCCTTTATGGTACTTTATGTAGATGATATTCTACTCATTTGAAATGATATAGGGACATTGTCATCTATAAAGGTTTGGCTATCAAGTCAATTTAGCATAAAGGATATGGGAGAAACTAACTACATTCTTAGTATTAAGCTTCTTAGAAATAGAAAGTAAAGAATGTTAGACTTATCCTGCTTAGCTTATGTTGACAAGATACTGGCTAGGTTTAGCATGGATCAGTGCAAATGGGCAATTATACCCTTTAGGTATGGATTGACTTTATCTTCAAGCAGTGTCCTAGGACATAGGAAGAAAAGGAGAGGATGAGTAGGATTCCCTATGGAAGTCTCATGTATACTATGCTTTATATTAGGTTGGATATCTGCTTTGTAGTAGGCATGGTTAGTAGATATCAGTCAAACCCTGATGAGAACACTAGCAAGTTGTGAAGCATATATTCAAGTACTTAAAGGAAATGAGGGAATATATGTTAGTTTACAGAGCCGATGACTTAGTTTTTACCAGTTGCACTGACTTAGATTTCCAGATAAATAAAAATGAAAGAAAATCCACTAGTGGATATGTCTTCACTTTGTCTAGAAGGCTATTTCATGAAGGAGTGTCAAGCAATCTTGCATTGTTGATTCTACCATAGAAGTGGAGTATGTGGTAGCTTCAGAAGCTTCTAAAGAAGCGGTTTGGCACCGGAAGTTCCTCACAAAATTTGGAGTTGTGCCATATATGGACAGACCCATAACAATATATTATGACATTTTTGGAGTTGTATCATAATGTAAGGAGCCAAGAAACCATATGAAGGGCAAGCACATTAAAAAGAAGTATCACTTGATTCGAGAGTTTATCCAAAAATAGGAGATAGTGGTTGATCAAATTTCCTCAGCAAACAATCTGGCGGACCCATTTACCAAGCTTTTAACAGAAAAGGTGTTCAAAAGACACTTGGACATCACAGGGGTAGACGTATACGGACTATTATAGTCCATTTAGTGCAAGTGGGAGATTGTTGGAATATATGCCCAAAATACACTATGTATTTCTATATTTTAAAAATTAATAAAAGTTTCATTCATTAATGGTTATTTGTTTACATACATTCGCCAATATTTTACTACATAATCTACTATAATATCTATATAAAAGCCCAAAACCTAATGCATTTATGAATATTAGCTTATCAAATTAACGATTCAACCGTTACATTTGTTAAAATTGCTAAAATAAGTATTATGGCCAAATTTGAAGATAATCGGATTTGTTTTGCCACATGATCTATCATAATCTTTACATAAAAGCTCAAAACCTACGCATTTAAAAAGATTAGTATATCAAATTAATGATCCAACCGTTAGATTTGTTAAATTACTTTTAAAAGTATTGTTGCCAAATTTAAAGGTAATCGGATAAGTTTTGCTACATAATCTAGCATAATCTCTATATAAAAAGCCAAAAACCTGACGCATTTATGAAAATTAGCATATCAAATTAACGATCCAACTATTTGATTTGTTAAAATTTTTAAAATAAGTATTATGGCCAAATGTGAAGGTAATCGGATTTGTTTTGTCACATGATATATCATAATCTTTACATAAAAGCTCAAAACCTAACGTATTTACAAATATTAGCATATCAAATTAACGATCCAACTATTAGATTTGCTAAAATTGGTTAAAAAAAAAAGTATTATGTCTAAATTTGACCATAATCAATTTTGATTTGCCACATAATCTAGCATAATTCTACATAAAAGTCTAAAACCTAACATCTTTATAAAAATTAGCATAACAAATTAACGATCTAACTATTAGATTTGTTATAAGTTCATGTTCAATTTGAAATATCCTATAATTAATATTATTTTATCATAATATTTTTTTTGAATTTGTCGAATATACTTAGAGATATAAAGACAACTCAATCTGGTGTCTATTTTATCCCTAAATAGAAAATTAGAAACCAAATGGAGACAATGACCACCGACTCGAAATTAGAATCAATTTAGAGACAAAAACGTAAATCATCTTTTAATCTCTAAAATTTAGAGACAAAATATATAGACTCTAATTGGTCTCAAATATTTGAGATGGATTTGATAATCTCTAAATCGCCTCTATTTAGAGACCAATTTGAGACGACTAAGGTCGTCTCCAATTTTAGAGAGGGATTTGAAATTAGAGTCAATTTAGAGATAAAAACGTAAATCATACTTTTCGTCTCTAAAATTTAGAAATAAAAAATGTAAACTCTAATTAATCTCAATTATTTGAGCAGGATTTGATAATCTCTAAAATATCTCTATTTAGAGACCAATTAGAGATGACTAAGACCATCTCAAATTTTGAGACTAATTATTCGAATAAATAGAGTAATGAAATGGTAGAGACGAATATATTTGTCTCTAATTAGTTTCTAATTTTAAACACATTGGAGGCTAATAACTTTTTCTTCTCTATTTCATCTCTAATATTAGAGACTAATAATATTTTTCGTCTCTATTTCGTCACTAATATTAGAGACTCATTGACCGTCATCGCGGTTCCGACTCTATTTGAAGACAAAATTGAGACGGCTTTACTATTGTCTCTATTTTGCATCTATTTAGAAGCTAAATAGAAACGTTTTAATTTGAGACAAAAAATATCCGTCTCTAATATTCGAGACATATTGAGAGTCATCGCCATTTTGACTCTATTTAGAGACAAAATTGAGACGGCATTACTTTCGTCTCTATTTTGCTTCTATTTAAAGACCAAATAGAAACATTTATTTAGAGACAAACAATTTTCGTTTCTATGTTGTCTAAAATATCTTATTTTAATTTTTTAAAAATCATTTCGTCTCCATTTTATCTCAAATTGGTCTCTATTTAGAGACAAAATTATTTCGTCTCTAAATCATGATTTTCCCTTAGTGATATACGACCGTGTACCTGCCCATGTCCTACCAAATTCTATCTCACAATCCTAAATTCCAATTAAAAAAGAGAAACTTGGAGAGTCGTCAAGGGTAATCAAATTCTGACTAAGAAGCAACATTTCAAAATAGCTTAGGGAAGAACGGAGGCAAATTCAAGGGTAAATTGATCAATCTTAGGAAAGAGAATTGAAGAATTCAAGAGTTTCATGAGAATGAGTTCTTTATCTTCGTATTTTCTTTGCTTGATTGTTGGTTTTCAATTTAACATTATGAATTAAGTTGTCTGAGATTAAGATAGGGATGAATCCTACACTTGATTTGTTAAGTCGATTTTTTTATTTATTTAATAAAAGACCCAAGTTCTTGTAAATTATTTATGATTTATATTTATAAGTTGAATTCTTGTTAGTTACTTCAATTACTAGATTTCATATATAGCATAGATTATATGTATAAATTGATCATGAATAATAAGAGTTGCATGTAATCTTAGAGATAGGACAACATAAATATTTTAGGTTAGGGTCAAACATGTAGAGGCAATTCAAAGAATTTAATGCATTTGGAAGAGGAGGGGGGGGGACGGGGGTGATTAGGACGAAATTCCCATCAATCAACCTATGAATAGAAATTATATGACTCGAGAGATAATATAATTTAACCTAGAAATTCCTATCAATCCAAAAGACTGAGATCATTAAATCTAAAATTAAGCTTAACATTGATACTTTAGGAGGATTCCACAGCTAGATTTGGTTTTACTATTTACTCTTTGTTGATTACATATACTTATAGTTCTCGTGAGATTGACATTCATATTTATTATACTATACTACAAAAGCAATTGGTGCGCTTGCTTAAAAGTCCATAATGTAGGTCGTAGATGCCAGTTGCTGTTGGATACGTTCTAAACTGATCTTTGTAGTATGATGTTTTATATTTGTTGGCCAAGTGTACTGTATCCCATTTTCTGACTTGAATACAATTTTTTTTTTTTGAACAAATGGTATAATAATTATACATAACTTTTAATTCTTTAGACGGTATTGCCACGAGATGATGACATGTCGGCTTCTCTCTTTCTCCTCTTTTTCTTCGTGGCCTTAGTGTTACTCCATTTTTAACATGAGTGCTTTCTTGAATATTAATATAAAATGTCTATTAAGCTTTTACCTTGTTGTTACGAACTTCTACTAGTCATTGGCTTTTTGAGTTGAAAATGTCATATGAAAAATATTTGAATTGATGCCAGCAACCAACTGACAGTTGGATGATATGCTGAACATCTCCAGATAAAAATTTAGATCACAACTCTCTATCATTTTTTTCCCTTACCCTTCGAATTATTTGGATGAAATATATTTACAAGAAATTAAGAAAATAAATATAACACTAATATTTTTAAAACTAAAAATTAGAAGAATATTTAATATAAATAACGACTAATTGAAACTTTGTAAGAGTTTTGGGATAATTGAGAAGGTTTAAATTGAAGATAATTGAAAGTTTAATAGAAAATTGAGAGAAAAATTGGATAGAAGTGTGATAATCTTTGGAAATCAGGATGATATTAATAGAAGGGAGAAAAGAGAAGAAAAAGGAAAATATTGTTGCTGGCCGTTGTGCTATTTTTGATATATTGGGTATGGATTACTAGAGATTTCGCCTCGTGCAAAACACGAGTATGCATCTAAGTCTTCTCACTCATATCCACCTAAATGAAAAGTTGTTCTAGTGTTGGAGATGCTTCCCCACCATTTGGCCTATTCTATACTGCAAATATCTAAGGCCATGTGACTCTGTCTTTGAACCGACAGCGTTATGCTTGACTTCCTCTCTAATCACCTAAGGGAGGAGCCCAGAAAAGTGAGAATGTGTTAGCTGGTAAAAATTTGTACCAAATAGTCAGAACTTAGACAAGTTATCTGCAGAAAAAATACAATTCATCTCAGCAGTATTGTGATATGCCATAATTTGGCTGCAATAAGAACCTCTTGTGAGGTCATGTCAAGTCCCAAAATAATTGGAACCATTCACATGGATTGGATTTAGTTCATTAGACCTTGGACGATTATTAATCCATGGGCCTTACTAGCTTCCCACCTTCTGAACACCAAATATCGTTCATTAATTTTTCCTGAAAATTTGGAGATCTTGAACTCTTCATTTCTTGGTTTAACCAACTTTGCTGTTATTGTTTCTTCTTTAGCATTTTTATAACTTACCTTCTTTTCTCTTATAATAACATAGGACCGCTGGGAAAATTTGGAAGGAGTTTCCATGCCCTAGGACAATGACTCCTGGTTTCCTTTCATGGTAAAGAAAAAACAGAAAAAGGAAAAGACTAATAATAAAAGCAATAAAAACATTTTGCCAAGGCTAACTTTGTAGTCAAATTTTTATTTATTCAATCAAGCCAAAATAAAATCACAATCAAGAGTTCTCTTCTTGCTATTCCGCAAAGAAAAATTACCACATCATATAATGGCTTTGAGGTAACTTGAATTGGAAATTTGAACTTCTAAAATTATAAAATAGTTCAATTTCATCGTTAATCAGTACTTAAATTACAGTCTTTAAATAAATTTATACAAACTAATATGTAATTATTATTATTATTAAGTAATATCTTACCCCCCCAAAAAAAAAAACATTACTCAACTATCTTTTAGAAATATTTCGTTACACAACATCCCATATAAGAACTAAAACTTTATGCCCCAACACCGACATAATTGGCCATGTCCAAATTCCAATAACGAAAAATATGTCAAAAAATATGGCTGACCATCCACAACTTCGTATTGGGTTAACTTCTTGATCTACCATGGATTTTGATAATCTGTCACAGGTGGAGGATACATACGCAAGAACTCTGGTGAGTTGATATGGGTTGCTGTTTCCCGTCTATGGCTGTTGCTCTGATTTGGATGGAACAAAGTTATAGTAAAAAGGTTTTCTTCGAGGTGGTATAAAAAGTTATTTTGCATATGGATTTATAGGTAATATTTTGCATCATTCAGGTCATTTATATATAATGATTGGCGGCTCGCCATTTGAATTCATGGGAATATATTCATTCTCTTTCCTAAGAGATTCATACCTTTTTATTGAAAGTCTTGCCCCCAAACTTACTATATAGTTATTTTTCCTAACAAATATGGAAAATTTTTTATCTTTTTAGTCACTAAAAAATCTTCATAATATTTCATAAATAAAGAAGACGGGCTGCTACTTTCCAATAATTAAAGAAAAAAAATTATTCAAATAAGCACACAAAAAAAGAGTCTATTTAGAGATTCTTCCATAGAATTCATATCTTTGGGTTAGAAATCAGCTTGAAAACTTACCATAAAGAGAAAAAAAAAATAATAATAACTTGCCATATAACAAATTTGATAGGTGTGACCTCAAATATGAATCTTTGTAGAAATATACAATTTTTTTGGGAGGAGGAGTTAAATTCACCTCTTTAATAGTACCTAAATTCACACCTTTAAGTGACACTAATATTATTTATATAAATAACTTTTGACTCTTAAAAATAAAACTACCAATTTCATAATTTTTAAGTTATAATTTTAACAATATGGAATTTATTTCCAGGAGACATTTACTTCATTCTTAATTTAAATTTCCAAGTATTCTAATTAATTCATACTTTAATTAAATTCTCATTTGATTATATACTAATTTCAAAATTTGTGCTTAACGTTTTCTCTTTGCACTAAAAATTAAGATAAAATATATTTGTAGGAAGTAAAAAGTTTTTAATAGTGCTTCATGAGAATGTTCTAAATTGACCTTTCCCCCTTTCTTGCATTACTTTTAAGGCATAGATAAAGAAAAAGGAAAACAACATGTGTTAAAAATATATATAAATTTGAGTAACCTAATTAGAGCTTCAGAATTATTAAATTTCAAACAATTTTAGTTAAGTTGGAATTTTGTACAGGAATTAAATCCAGCCATGTAAATTTTCCATTCTAATATACCATTTAATTGGGAAAAAATATATCCTTAAAATTGGCGAACAAGAAGAGAATTGGTTAGTGTTAGACTATGAGCGAGGAGGGCATTTTTGTGTCTATATATGTGATATTGATTAGAAGAGTGTGGCTTTAAATTTCAGGAGTATAGATTTAGCTCTTTCTATTTTTTTTTTAGGATTTAAATTGTTACTTTTAAGAGGAAAATAGAGTTGCATATAGAGGTAATAGGTTAGAACATTAACGTCAAGAATAAAAAATTTCTTGTCCCCATTTAGGCATATACATATAAAAGAAACGCCACCGATAGTATTGAGGTGTCAAAAAGTTCCATCACAGATAGTATCCGTGATCGGCTTGGGTGTTGGATTCCCGACATACCATTTTTGCTTGCACCACATGTTTTATTTATTGTCCAGAAAAGAAAAGAAAAAGTGGCTGTGTTTAGCGGGCATAACCTCTTAAAAAAAGTGTCGGTAAACTTATCTTAAGAATTTTTTCAAGATAAATTATATATATATATATATATACGGAGTTAATTTTTAAATTATTTTATAATTCATAATTTTACCCCTAAACTATTTTTTTCAGCTTCATAAGTACCTAATTTATTTCCAATCAATTAACTTAGTCCTGGCCACCATATTACTACGAAATCCGGCTAAACCTTGTATGCTTCCTCCCATGCTAAGTTTTAAAAGGACAATTTAATCAACATAAATAGATTTTATCTCCTCGATCTCAGTGTTTCTTTTCACCCATCGGATTGATTTTGAGGAAACTGATGGACGCTTCGGATCAACTGACGAGGGAATGGGCTGGGGGAAAGGAGATTTCGATGGTGGTGGTGGGCAGGGGAGGTGACGAAGAGGAGAAAGGGAGGGATGAGTAAAAGTTAGTGGACTCAGAAATTTTAACAATCCTTTGTAATTATTGAGGAAATTCATAGGAATTGCCTAAATTTATATTAAAGTATATTAAAGTAGAGTTAGAAGTCTGTGGATGCGACATTTGTCAATTTTCAATAATTTCATTGGTTGATTGCTTGCCATGTAGATGCCAACTGTGTTCTTATTGAGTAGTTGTTTTCGCTGCCATTAGGTGATAGTTTTCAATGTAAGGCTATTCTTATGCCAGAGATCTATGAATTTGAAGAGCTTGTACATAAATGCTTATAAAAAGCAATACTCAAAGGTAGGGACCCATAGCAAATTTGCTGAGCTATTGTTTGTTAGCAATAGGTTTAGCATAAGCCTTTAGCTATTAGCGTGGAATTCGAATAGTCAAGCACTAAAGCCATTAAAGACGGACAAAGGAGGTGTAAATTCCCATTGAAATCGCAGCGGTAAACTAGAATGTCATCTCCTTCAATTCACCGATCCTCGGATTCCAACATCATCGTCATCTCAAGTCAATCTGTCAATTTGTCTTCCGGTTCATCCAAGTCAATTTGTCTTTGGTGTTTAATTTGTAGTGCTCTTAGATTAGATTGATCCGATGATTAGATTACCTTTTGTTTTTCATTGTGCTGTCTTTGATCTGATGATTTTTTAGTAGAAAGATTAGATTTGTGTGTACTGTTTGATGGATCTATAGGAAAATTTTTATCCAAGCTATTTTTGAAGCTTGAATATATGTCCCGCAGCTACTGCCGCTACCTTTACTCTGCCGCCAGCAAAGTTGCGATAATGATTAGATCGGCTAGACTTTCTGCTTAGCGAAGACTCAATCTATATGTTACCTTTCTTTTTCCCCCTATGAAATATGGGTTAGAATGTATATGCATTTTGTATTTTACCTCTCTTTTCCCCCCGACAATCAAGCTTTCCCATCATTCATTCTTCTCAAAAGAGAAGGAAAAATGGGTGTACAGTTATATGAACTATATTGGTTTCCTCTTTTGCCCTTATTTTCTTTTTCCTCCGACTCCATTTCAGTTTTTTTTTTACTTATTTGCTAAAGGTTAAATCTTTAGGGCTCAAGTTGGACAATTGGGCATGTGCTATGGATTCGTTCTAATTCTATGTCTATTTCGTTCTGATTGTATGTTGATTTTTTGGTTAGGTGATTCATGCCAATCTAATTCAGACACAGGATCAGCAAGCAGCAAATCTCTTGATGAATGCAATTTTGGCAACCCATCAGCATCTTTTAATCTCAAAGCTGAAACTCTAAATACCCAAAGCAATACACAGGTACCAAATTTTGATTTGTCTTTGTTACATTTCCCCCTAATTTGTTCTATTAGCAATTAGATGGTATCATGATACAACATTTAGGTTTGTAAAAGTGAAAGTTGTTATATAACATAACTTAGTGATATGATCTTATGTGAGTAAGTTCGTGGAACAAAGGAAAACAAATGGGCAAAACCCTTGACTAAATAAATGTAACCCAAATAGTGAAAATTTGTGGCAAAAGAAGAAAAAAAATTATCTAACTATTCCCTAGCAACCCTTTGAAGAATAAAGCATCAAAGACCCACAAGAAATATAGCAAGATCCACTATAAATTCATCCAAATATCCTTGGCACAACAAAGGAAATCAAGAATAAGAGAAGTAGAACTATAGGCACCCAAACAATGGAATTCAAGATAAAACTTTAGAAGAACAAAGCAACTAAGACATAATCAAGAGAAACCACATTGGATTATTCATAGATTTTAGAGACTCATATATAGGGAGAACTAAACCCTAAGCAAGGTCTTGAAGAAGATGAACAAGGAGGTTAAACCTCTCAAAACTCTCTTTTTACAATTTGAAATAAAGTATGATCAATTGAATTGTCAAATTACAAAAGATATATTTATATTATCCTAATCCTAGCTAAGTAACTACTAAGGCTCCAAGATAATTTAAGGGCTAAAAGGATCTTTACAAAGTGTTTAAAATAAAAGAAATGAGAAGAAAATAGTAAAAACTGGTAAAACAGGGCGTCTTGCCCCGACTAGACCCAGTGCCAAAAGCTGTGCTGGACCTGGCGTCAGGTCACCACTGGAATTCCAGTATTTTGGCTAGCAGAATGCACCTGGCGCCATGTATGCCTTGGGGTCGGCGCCAGGTTGAAGCTGGAAGCTAGAATTCAGCGTTTTCTTCTTCTTTCGCTCCCTCTGTTGATGCAGACATGGGTTGTTGTTGAGATTCCACTTGGATGTTCATCAAATTGAGTTCGCGGTTGCCTTCTTCACTCCAAATCCCTTCCATCATCAAGTATGGTTGTAGGAGCAATTAGACATCGCCTTAAAGTCTCTTAGTCCTTGCCCTTGTCATTGGCCCTTGCATTGTTGCTTCCCCTTCTTGAGTTTTAACGACCTGGTTGGCTTGATTCCTATCATTTTTCCCGTCTTGAAGTTAATTCTTCCATGAAGCATCACCTACATCAAAAGGAGTTAAGTCACTAACATTGAATATAGCACTAACTTTATACTCACCAGGAAAGTCAATCTTGTAGGCATTATCTCCAACTGAGCCAATGACTTGAAACAATCCATCGTCTCTTGGGTCTAACTTGCTTCTCCTTTGGGTAGAAAATCTCTTCTTGTGAAGGTGCACCCAAACCCAATCGCCAGGCTTAAATAAAATCGGTTGCACTCAAACCCAATCGCTAGGCTTAAATAAAATCGGTTGCACCCAAACCCAATCGCCAGGCTTAAATAAAATCGGTTTCCTCCTTTGGTTATGCTTATAGGCAATATCTTCATTTCTC
The DNA here is from genome assembly GCA_026120185.1 of Voacanga thouarsii. NCBI lineage: Eukaryota > Viridiplantae > Streptophyta > Magnoliopsida > Gentianales > Apocynaceae > Voacanga > Voacanga thouarsii. Next base: position 3,348,405 of record JANUWF010002024.1, on the reverse strand, counting down.
TTTGAGATGGCTGCCTTTATTTTTTCATGGAGTGCCTTCACTAATTCTACTTTCTTAGCTCTATCAAGATTCATGCGTTCTCCTACAGGTAAGGGAATCAAGTCCAAAGGCATTAAAGGATTAAAACCATATACAATTCAAAAATGAGAATAAGAAGTAGTGGAATGGTTAGCCTGGTTGTAAGCAAACTCAATATGGGCAAGTGCTCTTTCCAATTCTTCAAATTTTTTTTGATAATGGTTCTCAAGAGTTGGGTGAGTGTCCGGTTGACCACATTTGTTTGCCTATCCGTTTAGGAGTAATAAGCTGTGGAAAACAAAAGATTAGTACCAAGTTTATTCCACAAGACCCTTCAAAAATAGCTAAGAAATTTAGTGTCCCTATCAGACACAATTGTCCTTGGGATTCCATGCATCCTTACCACCTTCTTAAAAAATAAATCTGCAACATATGAAGCATCATTAGTTTTGGAGCAAGCTGCAAAATGAGTCATTTTTGAAAACCTATCAACAACCACAAATATGGAGTACTTCCCCCTTGGATCTAGCCAATCCTAAGATAAAATCCATGAAAATATCAATTCAAGAGGCATTTAGAACGGGCAAAGGAGTGTACAGTCCATGTGGAAGTGACTTAGAATTAGCTCGCCTACATGTTATGCATTGGGAACAATATTTTTCTACACCCCTTCTTATTTTAGGCCAAAAGAAGTGTTTTTAAGTGTGCCTAAGGTTTTTGCAACACTAAAATGTCTCATTAGTCCCCCACTATGGGCCTCATTAACTAGTAATTTCCTAATGGACCATTTTAGCATACAAAGTCTTGATTCTCTATATAAAAATCCGTCGTGCCTATAGTATTTAGCAAATGCACATTTTTTACAAGCATGAAAGATTTCCCCCAACTCCTCATCATTTTCATACAAACTTTTCACAAGCTCAAAATCTAGAATTTTAGCATCCAAAGAGTTTAAAAATACATACCTTCGAGATAGTGCGTCCGCAACCACACTATCCTTACCCTTTTTATATTGAATGAAATAAGAAAATGTCCCAATGAACTCCATGCACCTTGCATGCCTTTTGTTCAAGTTTTATTGACTTTTGAGGTGCTTAAGGGTTTCATGGTTGATGTAGATCACAAACTCTCTTGGATATAGATAATGTTGCCGATATTCTAAGGTCCTCACAAAGGCAAAAAGTTCTTTGTCATATATGGAGTAATTGGTGGCTACCCTGGACAATTTCTCACTAAAATAAGTAATGGGTTTTTGATCTTGGGTTAGAATCGTACCTATCCCTACCCCACTTGCATCACACTCTATCTCAAGTGCTTTCTCAAAGTTTGGTAAGATAAGAATTTGGGCTTGGCTTAATTGATCCTTAAAGGTTTGAAATGCTTGTTGTTAGGCTTCCTCTCACTTGAATCCCACATTTTTCTTCACCACTTCAGTTAGAGGGGCTACTAGGGTCCTAAAGTTTTTGATGAATCTCCTATAGAAGCTAGCTAGCCCATGGAAAATATGAACTTGAGTAATAGTAGTAGGAGTGGGCCAATCTTGGATGGCTTTCACTTTTTTCTTATTAACTTCAATCCCCTTCACACTCACAACGTATCCAAGAAATGTAATCATTTCCAAACAAAAAGAGTATTTTTCTAAATTAGCATACAATATTTCCCTTCTAAGAGCAATATGCACACATTGAAGATGATTTAAATAATCCACATATGACTTACTATAAATTAAAATTTCATCAAAATACAAAACAACAAATTTTCCAATGAATTCTCTTAAAACAGATGCATTAAACACATGAATGTACTAGGAGTATTAGACAACCCAAATGGCATAACAAGCCACTCATACAATCCTTATTTAGCTTTGAAAGCCGTTTTTCATTCATCCCCCTCCCTAATCCTAATTTGGTAATAATTGGATTTCAAATCAATTTTAGAAAAAAATGCTTGTACTAAACAATTCATCAAGTAAATCATTTAGACTAGGAATGTGATAGTGATACTTAATTGTGATGTTGTTGATGGCACGACAATCCACACACATGCGCCAAGTCTTATCCTTCTTTAGAACCAAGAGAATTGAAACCACGCAAGGACGTAGGCTCTCTCTCACATGTCCCTTTTCAAGCGAATCCTCAACTTACTTTTTTAATTCTTTGGCCTCCTCCGGATTGGTTCTATAGGCCGTTCGGTTAGGGATAATAGCTTCAGGCACGAAGTCGATTTGGTGTTCGATTCCTCTTATAGGTGGCAATCCTTTGGGCACCTTCGTTGGGAAAACATCATCAAACTCTTGGAGAATAGCTGCAATTTCACTTGGCAAAGATAAAGTAGAATCATTAGTGGTAACATAAGATTCTTTGCAAATAAGAAGAATAACCAATTCTTTAGCCTCTATTATTTCTATGATCTCACTCCTTTTTGCAAAATAGTTCACTCTTCTTTTACCTCATCTCTCTTGTCCTTGCTCACTCCTATCGCGATGGTCAATGGCATTTATTTTTCCATTCTCTCCCTCAACTCTTTCTCTTTCCTCTCTTGTTCTTTTTTCTCTAACTCTTATTTTTTCTTGGCATCTTGTACTCCCTTTTTATTTTCTCTTTCCCTCATTATCTTTTAGCCTTTATTCACCTCACTTGGGGGCATAAGGGTTAGAGTGAATTTAGATCTCTCCTTGGCAATAGAGTAGGTGTTCTTCCTCCCATCATACTTTACATTCCTATCATATTGCTAAGGTCTCCCTAAAAGTAAATGACCCGCTTGCATAGGCACCCATTGTTAGAATTCATGGACTCCTAAACGCAAAAAACATCCACGAATCCCTCCCGAGGACCCAAGTAAACGATTAAGAAGATCTAAGGTTTAAGAATTACCTCTGGTTGCTGTAATCGAAATCCTTCAATTCTGATTGCGCTGTTGTACGTTCAACCCGAACAATCAACAGATGCTGCAGTATGCGAACGTCCTCTATCGGATACACACCGCGAACTCACTCGATACCCAGGGAGTGCTAGCGCCTAGGGTTTGAGAGGTTTTTTTTCTTCTTCTGGTAGAGAATGGCACAAATGTTCTCAACCGAAAAATTGGACTCTTGAAAAGACGGCTAGGGTTTTCTTAAAAACCCCCGAACCTCTTAGAGTCCAACCCTAATAATATCTTATCATATTCTAATTTAAATTCAAATTAAATTAAAACTGATATGATAAGATTTTGCCATTATCTTGGTAATTTAACTAATTAATTTACCGAGTCAGATTCTTATAATCTGGACATCATCCAGATACATCGAATGTGGACATATTTCCAGATTCATTATATCTGGTAAATTTTCTAAGTACGATTAACTTAGACATATTTTCAGATTCATCGAATCTGGTCACCAGAAAAATAACCTAATAAGTTCGCTTATTGTGTGACCCTATAGGTTCATTTAACACTGACAGTGTGCCTAAATCATATTTAAGTGGCCCACAAGTTATAAGCGGTTTCTAGCAAAACATTATAACTATCCAGGTTAAATGAAGATCGGTGATCTCTTTGAACCAAATCATAATTTTATATTTAGTCCTTTTGTCACACGATATCCAGATTAAGCATAAGGCACGGAGCATGTCATCCTTATTAAGCTTAATCAATTATTTCTTGATTTCATAGTAGACTGTTCAAACAAATGATATCAATATCTTAGATTGATATATTTCAGTACGGCCATGCATTTTTAACAGTCTAACTTATCAAGGGGCCCATGGATATCTCTCCCATAATTGAGAGGGACAAATTCCTTCACAATCAATCATATTCCTCTCCTTGATTTATTCTATATCCAACAGTAGTCTAATTTATTATCTGATTAAAGACAACTTTAGACAATGTCAAAATATAGAATTTATCAAGTAGGAAACTATGATGAATTTAGGTCGAAAGACTTTCAATATTATTATGGCTAGAAAGTACTTATGACATATTCCATGAAGTACTCTCACAGTGAGTCATGTCCAATACAGTGTTCTCTAACATTTATTTATGTCTTGACTCGATATCACAAATATCCATGGCCAGTAAAACATAGCCATCAAGTCACAAACATACTAATCTTAATTTATTATTATTCCAATAATAATAATCGATCAGGGACAGTTTTAGAATAGTCATTGTATTCATTGTAAGGTTTTACTATCAAGTCACGTACTTGATTACCACAAAACAAAACTCACTATTCATGGAAAGGAAAACCTCATATTATTATATAAAACATAATGACAATAGTATAAGTACAAATTGACTCTAGAGCATATCCCCAACACCCATCACATAGTACATCATCTTTGTAGTTCCCTACCTCAAAAGACACCAAGACTTGTTTGTTGACCCTCAATTCTCTACTATCATTCAACCATTGTAGCTTGTAGGGCTTGGGATGTTTAAACTATTTCATACCCAACTTATCAACCAAGTTTGCACTAATCACATTGGTGCAACTTCCACTATCCACAATGACACTACAAGGGGTCTTGTTGATTAGACACCTTGTATAGAATATATTCTCCCTTTGTTGATGGTCTTGATCTTCACTGGCTTGGGAGTTCAATGATCTTCTTGTGACTCCAACTAAGGAATATTCTTGGCTAACCATTTCCCCTTCATCACGTTCTTCTTCCATATTTCCTTCTTGGTCTCCTTGGCATCGTTCTTCCTCCTCTTCTTCATTGGTTATTACTTCTCCATAGGGGTTAGTGTACATAGCTTTTTTACTTGGACACTCATGAGAAGTATGCCCATAGCCAAAACACTTGAAACACTTGATATCTCTATTTCGTTGTGGTCTTTCCATGGCTTTTCCCTTATCTTTGTTCCACCATTCTCTAGGTTTCCAATCTTCCCTAGGTTTTCATCATTCGATTGGCTTGTTGTACTCCTTTTGAAAAGGTTTAGGAGCATCCTCTTTCTTGATTGGTATCTTGCTAGTAGTGTTCGGACTTTGAAATGTAAACTTAGCAAAAGTCCTCATTTTTAGTTGCTTTTCAATCTTGGCGGTGTCATAGACCATGTCCTCAAGTCGGTTATAGGAGTGCAACTCTACCAAATTGGCTATTTTCTTATTCAATCCATCCAAGAATCTAGCCCTTGTTGCCCTAAGATCTTTTTGGATTTGAGCTCTCATCAACATCATTTGCATTTTCTTTTGGTAGTTCTCTACCCCTTTATTAACTTGTTTAAAGGATTGAATCATTTGGTAGAGGTCTTGGTAGTAGTAGTATGGGACAAACCTAGCCCTCATAATGTCTTTTAACAAGTTCTAATTGTCCACGTCTTCTACTCCTATTTGCTTCATTTGATTGCCAACTTGTTCCTACCAAACCAATGCATACTTTGCAAACCCTAAGATAGCTACCCTTACCTTAGATCTTTCACTATAGGTATGGCATTGAAAGCAATCTCTATTTTGCTCTCCCATTCAAAATAAGCTTCGAGATCACTCTTGCGATAGAATGTTGGTGGCTTCAACTCCCTATCCTTATAATTTCCTTCTCTCCTACCTTCTTTATTGCCCCATCCTCTATTGTATTCCCTATATGCCTCACCATGTTCTCCCTCATACCATTCATCAACTCCCTCGAATTCTCTTTCCAACCCTCTTGGATTGTTTCTCCCATTCTTTCCTTGACCCCTACCTTGTCCTCCTTTTACTCCATGTCTTCTCCCTCTTATGGGAGCTTGTTAGAAACCTCCAATTGTGTGCTCACCCCAATCTTCACTTTGTTGAACATTGAGTGGAGGAGTGTGAGCATCACCTTCCATCATTCTAGGGTTTGGAGCTTCAAACCTCTCTTGACCTCTTCTTTGTGTAACGGTAGAAGAGATACCAAGTTGATTCCTCAACCTCGTTAGCTCCCTTATCATGTGTTGAAACTCATTTTACATAGTTCTCATCATAGCTTGCAAATCATCTCGCAAACCCCTAGCATCAAGTGTTTCTTCTTGTGGTCTACTAGGACCACTTGAATTAGGTCTAGGAAGTTTTTGTTCATGGGCTATGGCAACGGAATTACTCAAGGAGTTATACATGCAAAAGAGATTAATAAAAACAAAAGAAGTAGTTCATCTCTTCACTCATTTGCGTGTTTACTCTAAATAGTTTTCACTCTACACTTGTGTTTACCCTCTTTGGCTTTTTTTATGTTAATCTCTCCTTCTTGCATTTTTCTCAACACTCAAATCTTCTTGTTCAATCTAATCTTCCCCAATAGCCAAAAATTTAGTCCAATGAAGTAAATAAGCAAAATTCAATGGATTTTCTAATTAAAGGGTCTTAGGGGAATTTCAACAAACATTTGTTGGACACTTTAAGCAAATAAGTTTTCCAAATAAGAATTTCAAATAACAAAGACTCAAATAGTGCAAGAACATTCACTAAAACATAAGGACGTAATTTTAAACAAGAAACGAACAAGAATTTGCAAGAAACAAGAAACAAGAAACAAGAAAAACTAGTAGATAAGAATAGGAAGAACAAGACTACCACAAATGTGTAATGACAAAGATAAGTTTAATGAGCATGTATTTCAACAATAGAGTGATATATCAAGTCCCAACATCCTAAGCAATGAAATTAAAAGTCAAAATCCACAACTAAAGCCACAAATATCCTCATAGAACATTTAACAAACATCATGGTTGTAATCCCATCACCTAAGAACAACAAACATTTTTACCCATATTCAAGTCCACTTTCACCACAAACACATGACAAATTTGTTTCCAAGAATTATATTAATATCAAGGAGCAATTTTTTGAAAGAAATATCAAGATATAATAAATATTTTATGATCTTTTGGGGGTATATTTTTTACTTACAGGATTCCCCAATTTTTTCTTCAACTTGTAGGGCTCCTTTTCTTAATGTCAAGCTTTGATTGAAATCAAGGCTTTCCTTACTCTGATACCAAACTTTTTGTTATGATCTTATGTGAGTAAGTTCGTGGAACAAAGGCAAACAAAGAGGCAAAACCCTTGGCTAAACAAATGTAACCTAAATAGTGAAAATTTGTGGCAAAAGAAGAAAAAAAACTATCTAACTATTTCCTAGCAACGCTTTGAAGAACAAAGTATCAAAGACCCACAACAAATATAACACGACCCATTATAAATTTACCCAAATATCCTTGACACGACAAAGGAAATCAAGAATAAGAGAAGTAGAACTATAGGCACCTAAGTAATGGAATTTAAGATAAAACATTAGAAGAACAAAGTAACTAAGGCCCAATCAAGAGAAACTACATTGGATTATCCATAGATTTTAGAGACTCATACATAGGGAGGACTAAACCTTAAGTAAGGTCTTGAAGAAGATGAATAAGGAGGTTAAACCTCTTAAAGCTCTCTTCTCATAATTTGAAATAAAGTATGATCAATTAAATTATCAAATTACAAAAGATGTATTTATACTATCCTAATCCTAGCTAAGTAACTTCTAAGGCCCCAAGATAATTTAAGTGCTAAAAGGGTCTTTGCAAAGTGTTTAAAATAAAAGAAATGCAGAGAAAATAGTAAAAATTGACAAAATAGGGAGTCCTGCCCAATTGGACCTGGCGCCAGGAGCTGTGCTGGACTTGGTGCCAGGTCAGCACTGGAATTCCAACCCTGTGTTCAATTGGACCTGGCGCCAGGTGTAGTGCTAGACCTGGCGCCAGGTCAGCATTGGAATTCTAGTGTTTTGGCTGGCAGAATGCACTTGGCGCCAGGTATGCCTTGGGGCCAGTGTCAGGTTGAAGTTGGAGGCTGGAATTTAGCGTTTTCTCCCTCTTTCGCTCCATCTGTTAGTGTAGACATAGGCTGTTGTTGGGATTTCTCTTAAATGTTCATGAAATTGAGTTTGTGGCTACCTTTTTCACTCCAAATCCCTTCCATCATTAAGTATGGCTGTAGAAGCAATTGGATATCACTTTGGAGTCTCTTGGTCCTTGCCCTTATCTTTGGCCCTTGCATTGTCGCTCCTTCTTCTTAAGTTTTAGCGGCTTGGCTGGCTTGATTTCTATCACTTGGGATGGGACTTTAGTAAATTTAATTGATGGATCTGTGTTTAATCTGACTACCTTTTGCTTTTAGACGGCATTGATGCAAGTTTGTCATCATGGCCACTGGGAAGTTGTTCAAACTCTTCCTTTGTTCAGATGCAATGTGAGTTTTCTTTCTTCTTAGATAGCTCTCTTTTTTATGGTTTAATGAATTGGGGAAACAGTGTCATGGAATTCTTTCATGACTTCTAACCTAGCTTGGTTTTAGAGATGGTTTATGACATGAGTATTGTGGTTTTGATTGCTGGGTTTTGTGTAGGGAGTTAGAGAAAAGCATCATATGTGTGGGTTTTGGAGAAGAAATAAAAGCGGTGATTCTAAGATAAAAATTGATTTTAAGATGAAGAATTATAGACTGCTGTTAGATATAGCAGGGCCAAAGAATTATGGCAGAAAGTGCATAGAGGGCCTACTGAATGGAATCAATAAGCTTGCTGATGCTGTTTCTGTTACCATAGGACCCAAAGGTATAATGGGTTCCTAATTTTCTTTTCCTTTTTTTTGGTTGATTATATTTTCTTCGTGTGCTGTTATGGGAAATAAAATGTTACCGGAGATTTTTGTTGTTTAAGCTCAGTATTTGGATTCTGGTGATTATATACATAGTGCGTTTTGAAAATGAGAAGTATGAAATTGATGTTTAGAATTTCAAGCCAATTTTAGGTTTTACAAAGGCTCTTTTTCTTTGCTTGCACTATTTCAGAATTAAATATTTGTTACCTGTAGAGTTGGAATAGCTCACTCAATCTAAATGGAGAACAAGTATTTTTTATTTGTACATGAATTCACAAATAAGACTAAATGAGTTCCATTTTCAAAGTTGATATATGGGCTGCTAATATAATATTAACTAGCAATGAATAATAAATATATTCTACGTCTATATGCATCTTTTTTGTAAAGGATTAATGGAGAGCAGAATTCTTAACTTTTTCCTGAAATTAACTGAATGTGCATGATTGGCCTAATTTTTAATACAATGGTATAGTTTGAATGATTTAGTAATTTTTACTGCTCTAATATATGTTTTTCATTGTCAGATTATAGAAAACTGTTCTGTTGATTTAACAAAGCACAATGTTGTTCTTGCTGAAGCTGATGCTGTTAAAATAAAAAAATGATGGTGTAACCATTGCCCGTGCTATAGAGCTTTCTGATGCAGTTGAAAATACTAGAGCAATGTTGATACAGGAGGTATCTGAGCCATCCAGATGGATTGCATATTGCGCTCTCTCTCTCTCTGCATGTGTGTCCGCAAAGTCCAAGCATTTGGTGCAGCATGCACTTTATTGTTAGTTAATTAAAATATTTCAAACCTCTTCTTAAGCTAATTCATAGGAACTCTGGAGCAATTTACATTTTCCAATTTCACTTAAGGTAGCAACCAAGATGCATGATTTAGCTGGTGATGGTACAACAACTGCAATTATTTTAGCTCAAGAAATGATCAACTCTAGGTTGTTGGCTACTTCTTTTGGGGGCTAATATTATGTCTTTGAATAAAGGGATGGAAAAGACTATTAAATAGTTGGTTAAAATTCTGAAAAAGAAAAGTTATCCTGTAAAATGCGGTGATGATGTTAGAGGTATTTTGTTCTTATTGATAAGTCTTCATTAAAATATAGAAAGTGCCCTGCCTTACATACTTCTCTTTTTGCTCCTCTAGCTATTGCTTCAAAATCTGCTAGAAATGATGAATATGTTGGCAACATTATTGCTGAAGCTATAGATAAATAGGTCCAGATGGTCTGATCTCTATTGAATCTTCCCCAACATTTGAAACCTTTGTTACAGTTGAAGAAGGAATGAAGGTAATGGTATGATTTTATGTAATAAGTTATTTCTTAAATTTGAGTTTCACAGCAGTTTAATAAGGACCATACTTTAGTTTGAAATACCCTAAAATATAGTTCAAGAATTCTATATCTTGATATTTTGCAAACGTTAATAGATAGCAGACCAGGAATTTCAGTGGGTGATGATGTTTTAGCTTTGGAGAAGAGATGCCATATGTAGAAACCAATGCATTTTTTTATTCAACTCCTCCTCTGAAGGATGTAGAAGAAATCATTTGAAACATAAAAGATTTTATTGAGAAGAATTCTTCAATAACAGGTAAGTTATGTAGGATGTGAAGAAGAAAGTATCATATGACTTTGTCTTTTAAATTAAGTAGTTGAATAATCCCTGAAAAATATTTCCTTTTTCTTTCGCCTTTTGTTTTTGTTTTTGTTTTTTTTGAAGGGATTAGATAGTGGAGAACAAAAAAATGAAAATTCAATTTCAGGAGTTGGGTTAAGCTTCATATGGCTTTGTACCTTATGATCTTTTTACATTATGCCTAATGATAATGATGTAGTTAGGTTTTGTCTTTATTTTCTCTCTGCTTAGTTGGCATCAATATGAATATAAATTTTAATTTGGGTGATTGGGATTAGGTGTAGGTTGTTTCTTAAAAATCATAGTTTTCTTCTTGGAAGGGAAAAGGTGTGGAAGGTTTAAAATAACATGGCGTCCATCTCTATCATATTGTTTTCTGATCCTGGGGTTGTTTCTACTGAGGAAGGTTCATATACCCATTTGTCAAATGCACAGTTTAGAAGAATTCTATTTTCTATTGCAGGTATCTTGCTAGTACTTTTCTGTCAAGAATTCGTTGGTTCTTCTTCTTTCTTAAAGTTTTTTCAGGTAGAGAGGACCTTATTGAGAGTTTGTGGTTTCAAGTTTCTGTCTTTCCCCCCTTCCTTTATTAGTCTGGAAAGAGTTATTAGGTGGTCTTTTCTTTGGTGTTGGGTCAACCTAGAATGAGAAATTGAAGATGAACGTGGACAGTAGATGGGTAGTTTATGGTGATCATGCTTCACTGCTCAGAAGTTGTTGTTGATCTCTGGGACATTTGGTCTTAAATTACTTCGGACAGGTGCCACATAAAGGTAATTGGAGTCTGACTCTACGGTTGCAAGCCATCTTACAAAAGAGAGGGATAAAGAAGAAGTTTCCTATTAGAGTTTGTTGAAATAGATACTGAGCTGATGTGGAGAGATTGGATATGAAAGCTCATGCATAGTTTTTACAGGTTAACTATTTTGCAACTTGAATCTATGTTTGGAACTACTTATTCAAGTTCCTTTTGGATCAATGAATGTAGATGCATCTCCTATAGTTCTAACGTTATGGCAACTATTGTCAGGTGGCCAAATTGTATGTGCAACTTCAACCAGAGAAGACAGGTTAGTTTTCTTTGTCAAGATAGGGGGCGCAAAGCTCATAGTTCATAAAGTCTGGATCTAATTCTATGTAAGTATTTTTCCTTATTCAGTGCCCTCATAACATGTGTATGAAATAGCCATAAAACTATTAAGTTATAATTGGAGATTCAAAGCCGTTTGTATGGTTCTTATATCCAAGAGGCCTATATGGGAAAAAGAAGTGGATGCCATCATGGGGAAATACTAACATAGAGTTGGTTTTAGTAAATCATATGCATGAAAAATTTTATACCATTTAAGAAGTTATGACCTGAAGATCAAGCCTATTAAATTGTAAGATATATCTATTACCATTATATAAAGAAGGGATGAGCCTATTTAAGTATTATTTTTATTTTTATTTTGTTTATTAGTGCATAGAGGAGGGATGAGCTTTAAGTTTTCTATAATCATCTATTCATATAACAGTACATATTTTTTATTCCATTCTCTCTCTCATCCTTTCTTCCACTCTCTTTTCTATTTATATGAAATTGTCACATGTTTACTTTGTTAAAAAAATAAAAGAAAAAAAGAACATTAATGTAAGATGTAATAGTTCTATATATGAATGGAGGAGAGAATAGGGCATACAATGTTGGATACAATTGCTTCGAATCTTTCCCTCATTTTTTCCCCATTATCTCTCCTATTTTCAAGAAGTTGTGATGTGTTCTTTTACCCCCTTTGTTTTTTCAAGTAAAAGGTCTTTATTATTATTATTATTATTATTATTATTATTATTATTATTATTATTATTATTATTATTATTATTATTATTATTATTATTATTATTATTATTATTTAACCAACTGTTAGACTCAAATTCAAATACAAAATACCTTGTGTCGTAGTTAAAAACCGATGCCTCTTCATGACCAAAGGAAATCCTAAGTATTAAATGTTCCAATAATTATGCTAAGAAATAATGTATATCTGTCTTTGGATCCATGTAGAGAGCATAGAAAAATCAGTGGCCTTCAATAATTCAATTTATTAAACACCCAGAAAATTATAGTACATTTAACAAATAAAACATTCGATCACTATAATACAATTTACAATAATAAAATTATGTGTTTCATTGCGAAATAGATCTCAGCTAAACATCACCACTAATTCCTTAATAATGAAAATATAAACCTAAATGAATGTATTTCAAAATCATAAAAACACCACAAACAAACATTCATAGGCTCAAATTCATCCTCCACAAAATCATAAGGATGATACAACATACACTAATAAGCAGTATTCTTCTGCAAATTATTTGTCCCTTGTCTTAGGCCAACAATAAAAAATAATTCCCAGCAATAATCAATCATAAATTCTTTAGACAACCCTCACTTCAAAAGTTGATCAAATATTCCCATTCCAACCTCCCTTTCACCGGTATTCAACAACAGAAAAAACATCCACATAGCATATGAGGCACTCTCATTTCCAGCATCTATAGAACATTGCAAACAAGTTTTCACCAAATCCATACACCCCCCATTAAAAGCAAGTTTTTGCAAAAAAAAAAAAAAAAGATCCAAACAATAAAAGTGAATATAAATGTGGGATTGATCAATGGCACTGACAAAATGAAAAAAAAAAAAAAAACTCACTACTCCAGCCCTATACTGCGCTTGAGGATTCCCAAGCTCGACACAATATTGAAAGAAGCTTTTCTGTGCCTCGGGATGATGATCCAACAGACAAGGGAATCAATACAAAGAAATTAATGGCAAGAAATATTCCTCTCCATCAACAGCCATATGATAAAAAAACTTACACCTAGACAAAAACAAACAAATAATAAAAACAAAAATCCAATAAAATCGGATCAATATCAGTGAGGCACTACAAAAAATAGAGTAAACAAAATAATAGAAAACAATAAAAAGGACAAAAACCACCGAATAAAAAAAAATTACGTCGACTTCAAAGAGAAAATATCTCTATAGAAACACATCCCCACTAAGGTAATAATTCTCCTTAGCAAGTCCAAAGGAAGACGAGAAAACCAGCTTGCAGAATCACTAGTGCCAGAAGACGAATGTGATGACTTAAAAATGAACACAATTAGAACAATAAAATAAGAGAAAATTACACAAAGATTACATACTCCAGTAACAGATAAAAGAAATGCTTATAAGTTCACCACTCGAAATAATAAAGACCCCATCCCAAAGTAAAAAAAAAACTCTTCGTATACTTGAACTAAGGAACACCAATGACTGTTTAATTCCCGCCATTGTCACAAGCTTAAACAATGGGCTGAATCCATCTGCGCTAATCAAGTGAATTCAAAAAAAAGCCAAAAACAAAAAACAAAACCCCCACCAAAAAATGCTCAAAAACATACATACCACTAAACAAAAGTCATGGCCCAACTTCAGAACAAAGTAGTCCAAAATATGTACCTACAATAACACTACCACAAAGGGAACAACAATAGGAACTATGAATTACCGTCCACAAAAAAAATAAAAGTGACCCAACAGACAATACTCAATAATAGACATATAGTATATTCCCTAGACTACACACCTACTAAAAAAAAAATTCTAAAACTAACAATTACAGGAATCCCATACAATGCACGGGCACCTACCTAATCTTAAAGAATATATGAGTGAACCAGTCCAAGAAAGTTATACCAGATGACCCATTTTTACTCTACCTATTTTTTGCATATTTTATGGATATAGAATATTCTAGAAAAACTCTTTTCTTTGAACAATTAGAAAGCTTACCATGTAAGCTACACTCTTGTATATATATAGGTCCATTTTATCTCCAAAAAGCATAAGAAAAATATATAATTCTCATTTTGCACCATACTTTCTATTGGTGTGTTTTTCTTAAGGTTTTGACATAGTATTAGAGCACTTCTAAATACCTATCTGTATCTGTGAAAGAAAGATCTCCTGTCTCCATGGCTGGATTAACAGATACCACTCCAAACCCTATTTTTTTCCACCCCAGTGAGGCCACGAGCACTGTGGCCGTGAAACCCTTATTAACTGAACATAATTACTTAACATGGAGCAGATCTATGCTTTTAGCTTTGAAATCCATGCAAAAGGTGGGTTTAATCGATGGATCAATCAAACCTAGGAAACCTGGAGATCCAGATTTTGATGCTTGGGATGTGAGCACCCATATGGTGATGTCTTGGATCCTCACCTCCGTTTCACCTGAGATAGCTCATAGTGTTTTATGGGATAGCTCTACTTTTGAGATTTGGAAAAAACCTGGAGGCTTGATATAGTAAATGAGATTACTACTATTTTTCAAATGTTGTTGAACAACGTCATGCTCTCAAGCAGGGTTCTCTCACTCTTAACGGGTACTTCACACAGTTCAAGATTTTGTGGGATGAAATGCATACCCTATGCCTCATTTCTGCCTCTACTTGCAATTGTGATTTGTCTAAACTTATCAAGCAGCATTCTGAAGAAGACTATGTCATCTGATTTTTAAAGGGGCTAAATGATGATGACTACTCTCACTTAAAGTCTAAGGTCCTTCTAATGCACCCCTTACCCAATATTTATGAAGTGTTCTCTATGGCCATTAAAACTGAAAAGCAGCTGATTGAACCCTCAGTTCAAAAATCACTGATGTTGGTAGCTCAAAAATCCATCGTCATCGAATCTTCTAAAAAGGCTAACACAGCTGCTGGCAACTACAAGAATTGGAGGTTTTAGAATAATTCCTAAAGGAAATTATAGTGTAACTTCTGTGGGATGGCAGGACATACAATAGACCATTGTTATAAGAAGCATGGCTACCCCATTGGTTATAAGGTTCAAAATCAAACTTTTAATTCTGGTTCCAATTCTTCCTCCTTTAATTCATTCAGACCCTTGAACAAGACTGTCAATTGCACCATGTTGAATGATATTCAAGAAGGCTCCGACACTATTTCCACAGTTTGTTGTTGGACTAACTCCTCATCGGTACCAACAACTCCTACAACTACTCGAAAAGCATCACTTAGATCAACGCCCTTCTTCCTCTAAGGCATCTGAGGACCATGGGCATTTCGATTCCCAGCATGTTGCCAATAAGGCAACTGTTATGATAGCTAATGTCTATAAAGAGCTTGCAGGTATACAAACTAATCTTGACTATGATATGTAGATTGTGAACTTGGGGCAACTAATCATATTTATTTTTCTTTAGCTAAGTTTGCACATTCACATCCTATTCAATCCACCGTCATCAAGTTACCTAATGGATCCTATGTCATAGTTAGCCACAAAGGAACTGTTGTTCTCAATTCTAAATTGCAGCTATTTGATGTGTTTTTCGTGCCTACATTCACTTTTAATCTTATCTCAATTCACAAGCTAACCAAGCAACTGCCTTGTTCTATTTTGTTCCAGTCAAATTAGTGCTTTATTCAGCATACCATCATGACTATGTAGAATGGATTAGCTAAATTAAGAGGGGCCTTATATTATTTTGAACATGCCTTACCCTTGTTAATTCGTGATTCTATTTTTGCTATAACTAATGACTCTAGTAGTCCATACTCCTTTGTTGGGCAAATGCAGTGTATTCCTCAATCTCTTTTGTGGCACTTTCGATTGGGACATATATCCAACAAAATGCTTAAACAAGTTAAATGTCTTGATTCTTCTATTTCTGATTTTGCTTATTCATCTGATTGTGTTTGTAGGATTTATCCCTTGGCTAAGCAACGTAGACTGACTTTTCCATTATCTTAGTCTAAAACTAATGCCCATTTTGATCTAGTTCACTTAGACATTTGGAGACCATTCCATACTCCAACCATACATAACCAAAAATATTTCCCTACAATAGTTTATGACTACACACATTACACATGGACTTTTTTTATGAAACAAAAATTTGAAACTTCTTCCATCATCATCCAGTTTTACCAAATGGTTTTGACTTAATTTTATAAGCACATTAAAGTTTTTCGAATTGAAAATGCACTAGAGTTTTCCTTAACTACCGTTTATGCATCCAAAAGCATTATTCATCAAAAGTCTTGCTCGTATACACCCTAACAAAATGGGTTGGTGGAACGAAAGCACCAACATCTCTTAAATATTAGAAGAGATCTGAAATTACAGTCTAAAGTTCGACTTTCTTTTCCGGGTTATTTCATTACTCATGCTACGACTATCATAAATTACACACCAACACCAATCCTTGATTTTTCCACACTATATAACAAGCTTTTTCAAACAAATCCCCCTTACCAATCATCAAAGGTGTTTGGATGCCTTATTTATACGTGTAATTTAAGTCCCAATAAGTCCAAGTTTGATCCAAGGAGCAACATTTGTGTTTTCTTAGGTTGATCAAACTAGGCGCATTTTTGTGCTAGAGATGTTGTGTTTCGAGAATTTTTTTTTTCCTTTTCAATTTGATTCTTATCAATCTATGTTACTCAGTTTGCCTTCTTTACTTGAAGATCACGCTATGTTTGATCCAAACTTAGACTGTTCACATTTTGAGCATATGCAAGAACCCCCTAATGAAGATGCAGCCTTTAAACATTTAACTAGTCTAGATTTTACTGACTTGGTTGATAAAATTGACTCTGAGACTAATCCTCCACTTGATTCTTCGCCTCCTTTGATTGATGCTGACCCAAAATTTTACCTATCCTCTATTAATTTTAGCGCAACATCTGGTAGACCCATTCGAACAATCTGGAAGCCTTCTTATCTTAATGATTACTATTGTAATCTCTTTGTTAATCAACCTGTTCCTCCACTCTTTACTTCCTATGGTTTAGACAAGGTATTCCAATGTGATTAGTTATCTCCTAACCATATGACATATATTTTGAATTTTAGTTTGTATAGAGAACCAAGGAATTATGAGGAGGCAGTACAGACAATTGAATAGAGAGAAGCCATGCAATTAGAGCTTGATGCTCTTTTTGCCAATAATACCTAGTAGTTGGTAGAATTACCAAAAGGAAAACAACCCATTGGACATAAGTGTGTCTATAAGATTAAACTAAAGTCCGATGGCTCGATTGAATGATTTAAAGCTCGGTTAGTGGCAAAGGAGTTCTCTCAGCATGCTGGCATTGATTATTTAAAGACTTTTTCCCCTGTGGCAAAAATAAGTACTGTTAGAATGTTGCTAGCTTTAGCAGCTAGTCAACAATGGATTTTGCATCAACTCAATATTAACAATGCATTTTTACATGGAGAGTTAAAGGAGGAAGTTTATATGATCCCGCCTCCAAGTGTCTCGTACCAATGGAATCAGGCTTGTAAGTTGTGAAAATTATTATATGGCCTTAAAAAAGCCAGTCGACAGTGGCATGAGAAGTTGAACTCTGCTTTACTTGAATTTGGTTTTCATCCCATATATTTTGATCCTAGTTTGTTCATCAGAAAATCTAACACTAATTTTTTGGCATTATTAGTTTATGTTGATGACTTGATAATTGCAGGGACAAATGATGTTGAGATTTAAGAAACCAAATAGTTCCTACATGATAGATTTACTATTGGGAAATTGCAGTTCTTTCTTGGACTTGAGGTGGCTTGATCTTCTGATGGCATTAGTTTATATCAACAGAAGTAAGTGCTTGAACTTTTGGAAGAATTCAGTATGCTAGGCTGTAAAAGCAAATAAACTCCTATGGAAACCAAATTGATGCAATAAAGCTCAAATTGATGCATAATGATTCACCCCCATTTTCTGATCCCACTTTGTACTGGAGGTTGATTGGTAAGCTGGTTTATCTCACTACTACTCGACTGGATATGCGTTTTCATGTACAAAAACTCTCTCAATTCTTGGATGCACCAACAACAAGACATTTGACAGCGGCCCTTCAGGTGTTAAGATATCTTAAAGTTGATCCTAGCAAGGGGCTTTTCTTCTCTGCATCTTCTTCAATGAAGTTACTTGGGTATTGTGACTCCGACTGGGCTAGTTGCACTAAAACTAGACGATCTATAGTAGGGTTTTGTGTGTTTCTTGGACATTTTTTGATTTTTTGGAAATCAAAGAAACAAACTATTATCTCGAAAAGTTCTTCTAAAACTGAATACAGGGCGATGGGACAACAATTGCAAAAATTCAATGGCTTACATATTTTCTTACTACTTTTGGGATTTCTATCATACAACCTATTCTCTCTTTGTGATAGCAGGAGTGTAATACATATTGCCGAAAATCTTGTCTTTCATGAGAGAACTAAAAATCTTGAGATCGATTACCACTATGCTCAAGAGAAGCTTCAAACCGAACTTATTCGGCTCCTTCCAATCATATCTCACCAATAGCTTGCTGATATGTTTACTAAGGCTTTGCATGGATCACAATTTTCTAGTCTCATTCGACACTTTCCATTCTTCAGTCTTTATCTTCCTCCTAAGTTCGGTTTGAGGGGGGCTATTGGGGGAAATCCATAAGAACCACCAAAATACTAAAGAATATATGAGTGAACCAGTCTAAGAAAGTTTACCAGCTGACTCATTTTTACCCTATCTGCTTTATGCATATTTTATGGATATAGAATACTCTAGAAAAAGTCTTTTCTTTGAATAGTCAGAAACCTTACCATGTAAGCTATACTCTTGTGTGTATATATATATATATATATATATATATATATATATAGGTATATTTTCCCTCCAAAAAGCATAAGAGAAATATATACTTCTCATTTTCCACCATATTTTTTGTTGGTGTGTTTTTCTTAAGGTTTTGACAGTAATTTTTCTATGTTTTTATCATGAGTGTTGGTGAATCCAATAATGAGATCGTATACATTCTTACGAACTGATCTCTTCCCCTTTCATTCTCAAAGCTCAAGAATGCAAGGACAAGGC
Source organism: Voacanga thouarsii (assembly GCA_026120185.1). Classification (NCBI taxonomy): domain Eukaryota; kingdom Viridiplantae; phylum Streptophyta; class Magnoliopsida; order Gentianales; family Apocynaceae; genus Voacanga; species Voacanga thouarsii. The sequence continues at coordinate 3,329,228 of JANUWF010002024.1, read as the reverse complement.
TATGAGAATGAAAGGATAAATCTTTCGAGTTTCTTGTGGAACCATGGCATTTGTATTTAGGTTTATTTGAATAGATTCTAACACTATTTTCTCAAAGGTTCTTTTTTTTCCCAACTCGTGGAACCATGGCATTTGTATTTAGGTTTATTTGAATAGATTCTAACACTGTTTTCTCAAAGGTTCTTTTTTTCCCCCCTTCTCTCATAACCTCTTCCTTTCATTCTTGAGATTCACTTATGTGGATTTAAATAACGGTAAATATGTCCCTAAAATGTGTTTTTTTCCTTTTTTTTAATTAAGATTATGGGATTTTGTTGAAGCCCTTTCTCTTCTCTTCATTCTCACGGCCTACCACCACTATAGGCATCCCATTCCCCAACCAATTTTTTACATCTTCTCTTCTCCATTAATGATCTAGAAAATATTATCTTTTTTCCTTTTTCTATCAGTGTCGATGCCAAAAAACATAGATATAAAAGAGGACAGAGATGTACACCCCCTCAAATTTTTTTAAAACTTTGTAATTTACCTTAAAAATTTTAGAAATTTTAAGAAGATCTTTTAGAATTTTATATTTCGCCCCTCAAAAAAATTTTCAAAGGTTCTTATTCTTATAACATATATTCTTTAATATAACTTACCTCCCAACTCCAAGTTTCTAGTTCTGTCCCTAGTAGAAGAGGTAAAAGTCATGTGTTTTGACTAGATTACTTTTTAAAAAATAAGCATTGAGAATAATGTGTAAAGGTTGGTAACTAAGAATTTAAGGTTAAAGGGGCAAATTATATAAAAATTTTTTGAAAAATTTTTGGTAAGAGAAGGAGGGGATGAGAGGTAAAATATAAAGGAATTTTTCTAAAAATTTTTAATTTTCTTAAAGAAAAATAATATTTTGAGGGCAGCACCTCTTTCTATATCTAAAGAATGGAGTATATATTGGAGGAAACAATGCTACAAAAAAAAAAAAAAAAATCTATGTATGACAGTAGTATTTACGGTGGTTTGAGAGCCATTGCAAATGGACCGTCATAGATAACCATTAAGAACGACAATTTCTCAGCCATCGTATATGATTTAATATTTATGGCAAACCATAGTATATATTATAGTAAATGTGACGATATCGTAAAAGGTTATTATATAAGATGGTTCTAAGGGCACCATAAATGTATGGTTATATATTGCGGTCTTGCATTTATTTACGATGATTTGTGGCCGTCTCAAAAAATAGACTATGACGGTTCTTTTATGACGGTTTTGTGGGTACCTGTCATAAAAGGTTATTATATAATATAGTTTTGAAGTCGTCGTAAATTTATTTTTATATATTATGGTTTTGCAATTATTTATTTCAATTTTATGGCTGTCTCAAAAAAATAGATTACTTATGACAGTTCTTTTATGATGGTTTTGTGAGTGCCTGTTGTAAAAGTTTAATATATACGACGGTTTGGAGGCCATCGTAAATGCAAAGATATATATGATGGTTTTTCTATTATTTACGACAGTGTTTTGTCCATTTGTAAAAAAATACATTATTTATGATGGTTCTTTGTATGATTTATAAAAAAAAATTAATATTTACAATAGTTTTTTGTTATTTACGATGGCTTTGTATGCGTCGTAAATAGTTTATTTTCGTATAAAACATTTCGATGCATAAATTAATTTTGTCTTATTTCCTCAAAAATTCTATTTACTTACTTCCTACAACTACTTTAATATATTTGACCTTTGAATCTTTTTGTTGAACATATATTCATATAGGCATTAGGTTTTGCAAGTTAGATATTATAATTAAACTTCATAACAAATCTATTCTTCCATAATAATGTAATTTATCTCCATTGTTGGCAAAATTTTTATACATAAATTATTCAACTTATTTATTAAATCTAATAGTTTCATTTTAAATTTGTGAGTCAAAATTATAAATAGTGATTAGATTTTTAGTTCTTATAGCTATAAGAATACGAATAGTGTAAAAATTCTTTGACAAGCAATCAAATTGCATCTAATTGCCTTCATATTTGGTTTTCATGGGGTTTTAATTGCCTTTAATAGATCCAATGGTTAGAATGTAAATATGTCATCTAGAATATATACTTCTTGTATAACGTACAAGGTGGTCAGCTATGCGTACGTGCACACTATCTTTGTTTACCTTCAGATTTTGTTTTCTTGCATTTTTTAGATGATTTTAATAAGTTTACAATTAGATCATTCATTTGTAATCTAAAATATATATGACATATATATAGATGATTAGCTACACACGTGTGTGTGTGTGTACACACACACACACACATCTCTATAAATATATTTATATTAATTAATTTAGTATATTTATTTATGTAAAATATGAAGATACAATACACATAATACACACATACACACACATGTATATGTATTTGAAATTTTTTAGTCTAATATATATATATATATATATATATATGCAAATATAATTATACTATGTAGTGTATGAAAATTAAGTTTATTTAAAAATATATGAATTAATTATTTAATTAAATAACCAAATAAACTAATTTATTTATTTAAAAATTAAAAAAATAATTATTTAAAAATAAAAATTTAAATAAAGAAGAACAATTATTTGATAGATCAAATTAAAGATAAAAATATTTAGCTTTTTGGTGGAAATATTACCGCCTATTCTTTATAAAAACTTTTCCAATACTCAATAAAATTTTTCTCTTTTTCCTTTTACCCTCTCATCAATTCAAGGGTACAAGACTTTCCCCCTTTTCCCTAGCTAAATAAGACCTCTCATTCTCATCAAACTCGTGCATGTGTTTGTGTTTCTCCCTCCAAACCCTCTCTGTGTTTCTCTTTGTTCTCCCCAAAACCCTTTTGTAACACCCCGGAAAACCTAGGCCCGCCAGGGCTGGGGATGTTGCCCCGTCCAAAGGACAAGAGGTCTTTATAACTAGGTCACAAATAAAAATTGCTGGAATAAATAATACTCAAGCTAAAAGAATTTATTACAACCCAAAAATACTTCAAAAGTACATCCATGAAATTTCAAAACAAAACCCATAATTAAAATCATCCACACTCGTCTCCCAAAGCAGTACATAAAATCAAAAAACACATTCTCTTCCAAGGTAGCTACTCACCCACAACAGGATCAACCTGAAATCATAATAAAAGGTGGTGAGACAGAAATCTCAGTAAGTCCGTGTGTGCTTTGGGTGTTTAGCAGAAACAGTTCGTGGATGCAAAGTGTGAAATCTTTATAAGAGAAACATTGGCAAGCAATAAACATTAGTCAAAAGTAAGAGTGGCGTTTTGGCTCTTCTAGCCATACATAAGTAATGAAATCAACCACTCGAAAGAAAAGGATATGGGTTACCACACTTTGGGCCCCATAACCGGTCAGAATGCCTAACACGTTGTGCAGACTGACAAAAGTAGGTGATCGGCCTACTGGGCAAGATACTCCTCATTCTCTATACCCAAACAACCACCGGGTGTCCATTCCGGCAAAAACACAGTTACTTAACTGAAACAAAATAAACTGTTAGCTCGGACCGGCACGACTCACTGGAACTGGCATCTTATCCGGGAAGGACTCACCCCTCAGAGGTGGCCACCTACTGAGAGACTCACCCTAACCCTTCAAAGACTAGTCCTAGTAGTCCATCCTTATTGAGTACTCAGTGACATTCCCCACTTGGGATAAAATGAATAAAGCATTGTTCTTCATGAAAATAACAATTTGAGGGTTTCCAAAGCTTTGGGAGAAATTAGTTTTAGAAAGAGTTTCAAGTTTGGAAAAATCTGCTCAAAGACTTTTAAATAATTTAAGCGTTGGAATTAATGATGAATTCAACCCTCAATTGCTTTCGAATAACTGAGTGTCCTTGCACTCCATATTTGGCTTGCCATAAAGAAATCATTTCACATCAATCAGGTTTTATGCAGGAGCTTACCTGCTTCTTGCTCACAACAACAAGGTCTCGAACAGCTGACCTAACCCCACATGGGCAAATACAAATCTTAATCAGATTCAAGCCACAATCCACTTCCTCAATTTTAAATCAACTCAATTCACTACTACCATGATCCTAGTGTCCCAAGCTTTAAGGCAAAACAATAATTGAATAGGTTTATAAGCTCAGTTTAATTTGTTATTTAAAATAATTAATGGATTAGGAAATAAATTCTATTAAGTTGAAAGTTCAACTCTTGTTAAGGAAAATTTAGAGTTTATTTGATCAAGAGCCATAGGTGGTACTAGGTAAAATAGTGATTTAATGATAGCTTAGTTGTTAGAAAATAATTGATAGCTAAAACTAGTTAAGATTAGATTTATTAAGTCTTTCTTGGAAAATAAATAGTAAATCCTTAAGGGTCTTGATCTAGTAAATATTTTATTAAGTATAAATCTTTTCCATAAAGGCTTTAATTAATTTCTTTATTTTAAATAATATTTATTTATTTTATTTTCTAGAAAAGTTATTATTTATTTGACAAAAATATCCTTTACATATATTATAATTCCAAATCTACCCTTCTTAGGGTTTTCGAAATTCTCTAGAAAAAATTATTAGTAAATATTTTATTCATGAAATAAAATTTGCTTAGGGACAACTAGATCATGATCAAAATTCCATGGTCAACCATAATCAATAACATACTCAATCCTTCAATTCATCAAATCATCCAAGTCTTGCACATAGGCATAGATCTAAATTTATTATTACATTATTTAACCTCTACTAGCATAAACATGATCATGGCTCCAAAATCTAATCATGCATATAAATCCTATTCACCCATGGTGACATAATCTCTAGCATGCTTCATCACAAATACTACCTATGATATGCATCAAATCTCAACTCATCAATAAATCCACCAATATATTCCTTCCATGCATAAATCCCATCTCCTTCACAATCATACATATACTCATGCTTCAATCCACAACATCACATACACAAACCCATTGCCATTCATCAACCTAGAAACATGATTCTAAATTTTAAAGAGAGGATTGAAGGTACTTACTTGATTGATGAATGACTTGAAGGAGTTTAGAGAAGATCTCAACTCCTAGATGGCTAATCTTGTTCAAGAAGGGTGGCAAAAGCATGGTCATGGGAAAAGAGACCATTCGGCCAAGGGAGGAGTTTCGGTCCATGAGAGAGAGAGAGAGAGAGAGAGAGAGAGAGAGAGAGAGAAGAAGAGATCATTAACATGCTTATTCATATAGGTTTTCATTAGAGATTAAGTTTGAAGAGGATGAAGTTGTTAGAATAAGTTTACCATGAAGATGTTCTTGTTCTTCACAGAAATTTCTACTTTTTAATCTAAAGTAGCAAGATGATTTGAGGAGTTTGATGTTAATAAGGGTGTTGATGAATGCATAGCAAGGAGTAGATCAAATCTGGAGGTTTTCGTAAGGGTTTGAAGTGGTTTGGAGGGGTATTAGGTGTGGAGAAGGAGTAGGCGTTCTTGGTGTAGTGTGTGTGTATGTTCTTGTTGCTTGAAGAAAATCGAGAGAGAGAGAAGAGAAGCTGTCGATTTTTCTGAGGAGTTGTGGCTGCCGAAATTCTGTAGGGTTTAGGGAGTGACTTCTCTGATTTGGAAGGGAAAGGAAAGACTAATTGTTACAATCCTTGAAGAATATATTTAGGAAGAGAATTTGGAAACTAGTTATTCCAAGAATATCTTGATTTTTCTGGACAGCTTTGAATTCTCCTATGGCTGATTGGATTATGCAGTTTTCTATGGACTTAAAGCTGGTTAAAGGAGGCTTGTGGTGGCTGAAATTAAGGTGCACAATGGTGGAGAAGATATCTGATCAATTGAGCAAAATTTTATGGAAAGTTGTTAAACAAGATGGCTAAAATTTTTGGAAAGTAATCAAGCTAAATTACAGGGATTTGGTTGAGAGATTTTTGGTCAGCCACGGAGGTAATTTCGTGCAGAAGCTTCAGGGAACAATGGAGCTCGGTTAATGGAGGTTTAAGGGAGGTTTTGACAGAAGTAGGTTGGGGTTTTCGGTTGAAACAAAATAGGAAACAAGCTGGACAGAAATTCTGCTCAGGAATTTCGCTGAACAGAAATTTCCTGGCAGAATTTTCGTCTGCCATTTCCAGCAGATTTGCAGCGAGGTTTGAAGGGGATTTCAGGGGTATTCAAGGCTGGTTTCCAGCCTTCTTTATGGAGGAAAAATATGGCTAACGTGCTGCACAAAATCTGGGAGAAAACAGCTTGATTTGGAGCTCACAAAGCTGATTTTCGTACAGAAATTTTTCCTGTTTTACTCCAGCTTGTGCAGTCCGAATTTGGGCAAGAAACTTTCAGGTTTCAACTGATCCTAAAGACCATTTTTCTGGTAACATTTGGGAGGGAATGTGAGCTAGAATTTTCGACCTTTTGAAGGCACAACAAGTTGAAAAATTTCGGCTCATTTCATGAAGATAGATGAACTAAGTTAGAGGAAGAATTTCAGCAAGCTTTGAAGAGGGATTTTCCCCTTGAATTTTTTCCCACAAATCATTTACATTTTCCAAACCATGAGAAGCCTTTTACTAGGACATTTTGATCCTAAAAGACCTTAGTCCTCTACTGAATTTTCTGGAAAGGAAAAGGATAGAACACCTTGATCGAACTAAGGAGTTGGAAATTAAGAAAAGCTAAAGATCAAGGGAGAATGAATTCCCTTTAGGCATTTCGCGAAGAACAAAAGAGTGAAGTGAGAATTCTCCTAACATGTCTCTCCTAAGACATCATCACCACATTGATCTAGGCCCTCATGGCCGAAACCATCCTTTTCCAAGCAAAAATAAAATTTACTCAAGCTAAAGCTTCTATGATGGACTTTGAACCTTAGACCTCAAGAATTAATTCCAAGGCTCTAACCACTAAACCATAACAACCCTTGTTGCTATTTCTACTAGAAAAATTATTTCCTATTCAATCCACAAGCTATCTCCTTATTTTCACCTCGGGCAAAAATTACCATTTTGCCCCTCTCACACATTACACACCAACAAGACTTCAAGATAATAAAAATCAAATTCAAAGTACATAGAAATCATATGAAAAAATATTTAATCATGAAATAAAGCATGATTTGCATCCCAATCCCCTTACTCTAAGGTTGGTCTTGACTGGGGTTTCACACCTTTCCATGTTTATCTTGTTCTCCCCAAAACCAATGTTGCGTTTCATTCTTTGTGTATTACACCCTGAGCGGTAAAAGCTTTCCTGAGAATTTCTCCAAGAATTTGGCAAGAAGAAGCCAAAGTTTGAGCACCTTAACCACCTCAAATATGTTCTATACAAAATCATTGATTTTATATGTTCTAAAATTAAAATTTTTTTAATTTCTTATAAATTTTGGCTTTAGCTTTGTATGTCTTTATGATTTTGTATGAGGTCTCTATGCTTAAATTAATTCCTGAAGTTGATTAGGCTTTTTATGATAAATTGGATTTGGTGAAAGTGAATTTAAGTGATGGGCTTGTGGGATCTTTATTTGGGTGTTTGTGTTCTATAGTGGTGTAATCAAGATTCAAGTTTTAGATTATTTTCAGTTTTATTTATTGAGGGGGTTAGATGTTTATTAGACGGTGGATTGTTCTTTCTCTTCACCAAACCCTCTATTGGTCTCTATGTGCTTGCTAAGATTAGGTTTTATTTGCTCTTGGGTTCATTGCATCCTTAAGGAAATGTTTTGGCTGAATTCTACATCACCATCTAAGGTGGGAGACGAAGGTGATTTGTTTAAATTTTTACGTTATGATGTGTTCAATGAGCAAGGTTGTCAAGAACTTTAGAGAATTTGCTTCATATTCCTAAAATAGTTCGTCCTTTTGAATTAATTTTTGGTTGGATGAAAATCCTTGAAAGATTTTGATACTCCTTTTTGGGGAAGGGGGAAGGTTTAGTGGATGTTTGCTATCGTAAACTTCGATTTTTGGAGCTTTAGCATAAACCTACTATTTTTTAATCATTTTGTAGGAGTTCGGATTATAGTCCTTCAAAGATTCTCGTGTTAAAGTATTTGTGTAATATGCTCATTATTTGCTAATTGCTAGCCATTGATGTTAAATTGCTTATATTGATATACTAAAAAGTGCTTAAAAGTCTATTCTCTCATGTCTTGTTTTCGTCTCCCCTTGATCTGTGCAAGGAACTTTTTTTTTATAGAAGAGTTTTATTTGTCATGGTATTACAATATTGTTGTTAAGTTGCTTTCTGGATATTGTATATGTTGTTCAACATTTTTGTGGGTATTTTGATATTTCAATAAATATATTTTACCGTATTCTTTCATGTTGTTTTCAACACATTATTGAAAACACACATCTTATTTGTTAGATGTTCCCATGTAGAGCGTACTCAGAATGCTTAGTATTTATTCAAGATCCAAAGTGAAACTTAACTAATTTGTTAGATTACATGAAAATGTTTGTAATGTTCTCCTCAAATGTTTTTCGTTTTTGTAGTGCCCAAAATTATTCTCAATGAAGGTGCAAAGTGTGTCCAAAATCTTTGTAACGTCCTTCATTATTGATAGTATTGCTTTAAAGTAGTCTTTGACATTTTAATTTCAAATTATTAAGGGATTAATCAACTATTGGCAGCTTCCTCTAAAACAAATTGATAACATTCCCTCTTTGAATACTATATATAATACATGTACTTTTTCCCTAGGGAGAATGCATATGTAACATGCACAGATAATGAAATTTCGTGTGTCAGTTATTTTTTTTATATTTTGTGAGAATTTGACGTTCTTTGGTTGTCCATTTATAGTTAACTTGGGCTAAGCCTCTTTCTATTTTCATTGAAGTCTTTGAAGTAGCTTAAAAGATTATTATTGTTGTTTAAAAAGAAGAATTTCATTAGCTTTTTATGGTTTGTATTTTCTTGATCAGCTATAGAAAAGGCTATTCTTCTCTCTTCATCTCTCTCAGTGAGCAATGTTGTGGGGAGGGGGATGGGAGGATGGTGTATGAACAAGTGGATCTGATATTTGTTTATTATTCAGTTGATGTGTAGACTACTACTACCAAATGTTATTGATGTTCAATCATTTCAATAAGTAATTAAGATAATTCTTTGGCTTCCTTAAAGCATGTAATCATTACAGTATGTTTATGCTGTATAAGTTTGAGATGAATCTAATTTGTATAGTGTTTCCATATGATATGGTCTTTAGTAAAGTGATTTATGTGTTGACAATTTCTGCTATGTTTAGAGACTTAATCCTAAGAACCATGACTCGTTACATTATTTTGGTGGCCAATCTTCCAATCTTGTGTGTTAAACTTGAAATTTAATTTATTTTTCTTATTTCACTTGGTTTAGGGATGTAATAAGAATGCATTTGTATAAAACCCTATCCTAAACCACCCCTAGAAATAGGAGAAGGCCATGCATTACATTACTTGTATGCATACATAAATTATGTGATTGTGTATATTTTATGTGTAGCTTAATTGCATTGATTGTGTAGAGTTAGATTATCTCATTTATTTATTTAAGACTTTATGTGTAAGGGATTTAACTATGAAGTTACAGGGGATAAAGAATTTAGAGTGATTAAGGACTCAAAGAATTAATATGGTGTAATGGATAGAGTATTAAGCTTCTAGTCTAGCAACCGAGACTTGAATTCTATCTTTTACTCTATTTACCTATTTTCCCTAGATTTTTCTATCTCTCTTGGTTGATCACTACATGCTCCTAGCCGCCATTTCCATTTTTGAATTTAAGCATAATCAATCTCTGTAAGATTTGGATAAGTATTGATTCTTAAGTTTACTCTCGCATTATATTCTTATTTCCCTTTTATATGTAAACTTTCCATATCCTTTTTCTCTTATTATGGCAGTCGGGCATATTACCTTTCAATCATCACGATTGTGCATAATTTTTGGAATGAAGATTGATAAGATTTACCCCTTACCAAAACTAGTCTTCCTTTCCTTATTTTCCATAAACTTTGAATTTTGAATTCCCAAAATCACTCTTCCAATCCATTACCTGAATTAACTAAGATTGGAGCTAATTTACTCCTAGATTTCGATCCCAATTTCCTGTTGAATGAATCTCACTTCCCTCCTATAAGCTGATTGGTTTTGAAAGAAGATATATGAGGAGGAAAGCTTCCAAAACCAAGTACAATTAGATACATTTCCCAAATTTTGAATCAACTAAAATCCTTTCTCTTTATGGAATATTCCTTCTTCAACTAAAGTATGTTACCCGAATTGTATCTCACCAAGATTTAAATCTCATCCTTATTCCCTCAATTTGCATGAAATCACATATACCAAACCTTCCAAAGACAACTGGTTATCCATTTTCCTAAACACATCATGACCAACAACTCAAAGCAGTACTTACTCGGTTATACAGACTTTACATAAAATTCAGCCTTTTTTCTTATACTCACAAGACCTTACTCATTTCCTCTATATTTTTCCCATTAAAACCGAGATACACACCAAAACATATTCTTGGTTTCTTTCCCTCCCCTCTTTAATCACTTATTTTCTTTCACAAAATCGAAGTATTCCCTCACTTCGTCTTGGACCACTCTCTTCCATTTCTCATGAAACCAAGGCTATAAATCTCTCTCTTAATATATAAGTTCTTAAGACACTCAAAGGATCCTCAACTACTCCACAACCGAGCCTTGTGGTCACATTCTAATTCTCTATTCAAGACAAGATGGTTCTCCCTCTTCTTTTGGATAATCAAAGCACCAAATAGTTTCACGTCACAACATTCACTTTCTTAGTATCAAACAGGCTCTCCTCTACAAGTAAATATCGATTCCTTTGTTTTGAGTCCCTTAGTTATTTTAGATAAGAAGGAGTTCTCAAATCCTTTGAAGTTAATATATGCATATATGATTAAGGGTGTTATATGGAGATAATAATTCCTTCAAGCAAGCTTATGAATTGAGGGACTTGTTTCATGATTGATGATATCTAGAAATATTAGATCTAAGTGAATCATACTTTGATATTGCTATTTGCCATGCCCTAATCAAGTTATTTTTCCTATATTGGTTTGCTTGCCTTAGGATTGATCTTGTCTTACTCCCTTTTGTGGTCTAGTTGTCTCTATGATAATATTAATGATTGATTACTGGAAGTTTGATCTTGATGTTGCAATTATGAGACTTAGTTGTTCTTATAACGTTAGTGAGATTTATATGTATCTAAGAGATTTGGTGGCATGGTACAGTTTAAATAGGAAAAGAAGATACCAACTTTAGCATGACATGATTGGGTGGTTGTGACAATAGGGAACCTATTTTCTTGAGGTTTATGTCATGTGATTTGTCTTAATGCCTAAGATCGGAGCTTGTATTAAGTGACTTGCTGAAAGATGAGTACAATATTGATCATATGTTGTTAGAGTATAGTGATTAGGGGCTATAGCTTTGTAAATACATGTATGATGAGATGACTAATAAGATTTGAGTATTATGTTCGATTGTGTAGTTATATTATATATTATGGGCGGTAACTGAGTAATGTAGTTTCTTTAGTAGTGTGATGCAGTAAAACTAATAGAATATAATTTAATAAAGAAATTATGGTATTTTATTAGACAGAGTAGTATTTCTGGACTAAGGCAACTCAATAGCTTGATTTGATAAGCATATCCCAATTAATTAAGTCCTTGCATAAAATATCCTTATTATATGATGCTCGAATTCTACAAATTTCATACTACTTTGAAATGTTGCAATAGAAAATGCTTTGAAAGAAATGAACTTGAGATCAAAGATTTATATTCATCTCTTATCAAACAGTTTATGAACCTTACTCTAAAGTTTTTGAGCATTGATTTATACAAGCATCGTTGCGTGGATTTAAATGTTAAGTTCTACAACACTCTTTTTAGACATGAACTATTATTTTATTATGGAAAATATAGATAAGTTGATTATGAAAATTTTTAGATTGAATTTGTCCCTAAGTAGAGGTAAAGGAAAACATTGAATACTTTATAAGGGTAGGCTACTGATACTAGCCTTCAAATCATTGAGTGCGTCTTCTAGTAGGAAGCCACCTTCAAGAGATGAACTTCTTCTAGAAAGGGCAAGAGTACTAGTGAGTTAGGCCAGTTCGCGTTAATATCTAGTTCCAAGTGGGACTGTTATCCGAGATTGGATGACCAGTAAATTTTGGTGAGAGATTAAGGAGTATCTTATTCAGTAGACCGATCACCCACTAATATTCTGATGTAGGGTTTTGTAGTATCCTGTCGTGATGTATGGTTTTAAGAGAACTAAATTGGATTATGTTGCAGGGTTTTATAATCAACCTTATGTTTTTAAAATGTAAAGTGGTTCATTTTTCTGGAAAGTTATTTCCTTAATTGCCTTTATATCAATAATATGATTAACTTAACTGGTTGAAAGCATGTAACTGAACCAATCAGTGATTTTGAAATTGTTATGTAAAGTTTCAGATTTGTTTTCCCTCATTTTAACTAAACTTACATCATGAATAGTATTTAACAAATTTTGTGAGTATACACAAGACTTACTGAAAAATATTCTCACACATTTTTCTATCATGGCTTTCCGAAAATGCCAGTTTTGATAAAATAGGAAGTTATTAGAGTGCAAGACTTAGACGTTATATTTTTATGAGCTTTTGTTGAGAACTTATATTTATTTAGTTTTATTTCTACGGCAATGTATAAGTATTGAGGAGTTTGTAATAAGTTTTGAGCTTTGCTCCTTACTTTTATCTAGTTATAAAGATGCCTAGTCTTCAAGAAGGGGCGATATTCCCGACTTTTTTGGGTGATGTAGGAAAACAGGGTGTTACAAGTGGTATAAGAGCTTAGGTCTAGACATTTCTTTTAAATGTGTGGATGTAATGCTTTAAGTATTTCAATTTATTGTTAACCCACGTGCATTCTGTATGTGTAGGATGGTTAGAACATTTACCGCTACTCGTAAGTCCATAGCCCCTCGCACTTGTTAGTCATCCATACCATATTAACCTTTTAGTGATTCTTTCTCCTTCGAGTCATCAAGTGAGGACTTGATTGAGATGACAATATGAGTCTGTAGGCAATTATAACCCCGATAAAATGGATCTTAAAGAACCTAAGCATAAAAGAGGACTTGAGGAAGGCATAGGAGGACTACAAAAGCAAACTAAGATGGTAGAACCTAAAGGAAAGGCAAAAGTTGAGAAAAATCCTAAGAGGCCTAATAAGGGGGCTAGAATTTTAAACTTTGTTTCTATGGGAAAAGTAGATGAGATGGATCTCTTATGCACATGGATCTGAATGCAAATATTAGGGGTGATTGGATGAGCCTAAGCCAAAAAAGCCTATGAGACCTTCTAGTAAGGAAGCTAAACAATTTCTTAAGCTTATAGACCTAACTGGAAAATATGCGGAGAAGTTCCTTCCCTCTGACTCTAAGGATTCTAGTGATGAGTAGGGATTTGGGGTGGTAGGAGTGATATTATCTTAAATATTTTCGTATTGGGATACTTATGTTGGTTTATTTTAGAATTTCAAGTTCTTTATAAATTGTACTTTTATGAAATAAGGATGCTCAATATAATATCTATTTCCATTTATGAGTTATATGTTTATGTATATAATAAATTCTACTTTATAAAATTATTACTCTAAAAACAAAATCTATTGCTTACTATTTGTACTAGAATGTGATAAATATAAGAGCTCTATATGCTACATCTTCTTTTTGTCTTTATTATGTAAAGTGCATATATTATCAGGTTGACTATGTAAACGCATCAACTTATGATCACTTTAATTCATATATATATTTATGTCAGAGTTGCAGTATTAATGGTATGAAGATGTTGCCTCACCATCAACTCAATAACCATAACTATGTTGTACCTGATAAAGTACCAAAAAAATGTTATTGTAGCCCAAGCAATCAACAAAACGATAGAGATACTCCGAGAACTAATAGAACCGAGGAGAACTTTGGTATCTTTTTCTCCAACCTCGTACGCTACTACCATGGATCCTATTACATGACTTGAGAACAAGGACAAGAATAGGCTCGATAACAAAACTTCATTGGCAACTAAATGCTTCTCTACTAAGAGATCAGCTGTATGACACTGGAAAGAGAAAGCAAGCACAAATGGCACCAACAAGCACTATCTTGAGAATAGTAATATGCTGCTTCTGTAGGAAAAAAGACACATGAAAAGGATTATTGGTTTAAGAAGTCAAATAGAAGATATTTTAATTATGGGGATGCTATGCATTTGGGAGGGAATTGTTCGAAGATACCTTGACCTAATCAAGGAAATATTACTTCGTCAAATTTATCGGCCAACCAAGGGAATGCAGATAACGGAGGAAATAGGATAAAGCCACAAATGAAAATCGAAGTATTTACTTTGAGTGGAGAAAACTTAGGGTATGATGCAACTATGGCACTAGATTAACTCTTTATCTTAACTCTTAAAAAAAAATACACCCTTTGACCTTGGTTCTACACATTCTACATAATGTGTGGTGTGCTACTTATCTGTATTATGATAATTATGAGTTGGCCTATAAATTGTTGAAACATGCTTTAAAGTGCAAGAAGGAGAAAATTTATAAGTTTTATCTAGAGATATGAAATTTTAGATGGATATTAGTTTATTCTTTAAGGATTATGATAGCATATTAGTCACGAATTGATTATTAAAGTAAGGAACGTCTCAAGTAAGGTTATAGCTAGTTTAGTACCATATCGTGTAGTCTTTTCGACTGTTGATAAAGCTGTAAGGTCCTTTTCTCTCTTTTTCTTTTGGAGTGGAGCCGTGTCATTTATGGACTCTGACAAAGGTATGCTTGAGCGATACCAGAAGGGTTGTCCATATCTCCGTTGTCATACAGGCTGTATTCTGGTTGAGAATCCGATTCACTTTCATCATCATCGGCTTGTTGAAGTTGTTGTTGTAAAAGTTGCAACTGGAGTTGTAGTTCTGTCTTGCTGATTTTCTTCTTTCCTTTGCTTGAAGAGGATTGTGCATCTGATTCTTTCGAATCTGGCTTAGGGACTGGAGTCCATCCTTTGACTCTTATCTTCTTATAGAGATATTTTACATTTTCAATTTGATCGAGCTTGTAGCCCCATTCTAATACAAAACATATTTTCTTTTCAACATAAAACTTACAAAGCTGGTTGTTCAGAGTTAATCCCTAAATTTGACTCTCTATTACAAACTGATTAAACTTTTGCAAGTTTTGACTGAATAATGTGGATTTGCTTCCACTAAGCGTAGAACCATCTTGGTATAGGAGTAATGATATCTTTGTCATATTTGACAAACCAGGTGTGAGTAAGATCTCGAAGGTACATGAAATTGTACCAAGCATCTATGTAATCCATGAAATTATATGTAGAAGGCTTGAAAGGTGTTTTGAATTGGATAGGGGTATAGATGCCTGTAACTGGCCAGGTGTTGAGGTCAAGGATTTTCATAATCCTGCACTTAGAATAGGCTATGCCTTTGTCGGCTTTGTTTAAATTCCTTTCATGTTCAAACTCAATTAAACCTGTTGCAAAAAGAATGTGCTCATAATAGAGTTGGGATTTCTGAGGTTCTGATTTGAAAATGTGGTTGGATTGGCGATCGGCCTCTGGATGAAGTTTGGTAACTAGTTCTCTTTTTGGAAGGGTTGTTAATTCTCTGGAAAGAGCCAATATTGGGATGACTGTTTTTGGGAGAAATTCAAATTTCTCTTTGGTTGCAGAAAGGGTTGATTTTTCTGATTTCACTGGTGTTTTCGGAACAACTGCTTCCTTGAAGGAAGTAGGAATGGGTATTGTATAGAAACATAAATCTATTTTTTGTGTCTCAGTATTTTTTGAAGAGACTGGGTGGGTTGAAAAGATCCATTGTAAGCGGTGACTTGCTTACAAAATTGGATGGAAGAGATGGAAAGGAATTGAGTATTGTAAACCGATTACCTTGAGGTGGTCGGAATCTTGGTTGTTGATCCATGTCTGATTGAGCTACTTGAAGTTGCTATTTATAGGCAAATGAATGAGCTCCAGACATGAGTCGGTACTCATCGCAGTGTTGAATACTGTATTAAAAGTCATATCCGTCCTTGCAAGAATTCCCTGGTTAAGAAATCTGGTAGAGAATTGTTCTCTCCTTTGATAAATTCAATGTCAAAATCAAAGCTGGATAAAAGTGCTTGCCATCTGGCAAAAATTTGCTTAGCAACTAAGTTTTTAACATCTTTTTGTAAAACATCTTTTGCCGCTTTACAGTCTATTCGAAGTAAAAATTTTTGATTGATTAAATCATCTTGGAATTTAGAAATGCATAAAACTATTGCAAGTATTTCTTTTTTAATAGTACTGTAATTATTTTAACTTGAAAGCCAAATTCCTAAATGATATCGAACTAACTGTTCTGAAGTAGAATTAGGTTTTCTCTGTTTTAGAATACCTCTATATCCTAAGTCTGAGGCATCTGTTTCTACTATCATAAAAGCTGTTGGATCTGGAATACCTAAATAAGGAAGTCTTTTGATAATCTGTTTAATTTTCTTAACTGTTTGAGTTTGCTCATCACTCCAAGGGATTGGGTCTTTTCTAAGACACTTGTATAATGGTTCACAGATGATTCTGAGATTAGGAATAAAATCTGATATATAATTTAAGCAACCTAAAAATCTTTGAAGCTGAGTTTTATCTTTTATTTCATCTGGAAACTTCTCTGCAAACTCTGTGGCTCTGCAAATGGGTTTATAAGTTCCTTGGGTTAGGTCGTGGCCTAAGAAATGAATTTTGGTTTGGCAAAGGCGGAGTTTAGATGCACTCACTACCAACCCATTTTTCGTGATTATCTCACGGAAAAGACGTAAATGTTTAAGATGCTGTTCAAAGGATTCACTAAAGATTAAAACATCATCTATGTAGACTATTGTAAATGCTGTTTATGGGTTAAAGATGTCATTCATAACCTTTTGAAATTCACTGGGTGCATTCTTTAATCCAAAGGGCATTACATTCCATTCATATTGTTCGAAAGGAACATTAAATGCTGTTTTATATCTATCTTCTTTTTTAATCTGAATTTGCCAGAATCCTGATTTCATATCGAATTTACTATAAAGGATTGCTTTATAGGTTCTTTTTAACAAATCTCGTTTGTTAGGAATTGGATATCGAATCCATTTAAGAGCTTTATTTAAAGGCTTATAATTTATAACTAATCGAGGAATGCCTTTTTCCTTTTCTGCATTGTTGTTAACATAAAATGCGGCACAAGCCAGGGTGATCTTGATTCTCTGATTAAGGCTTTTTGCAATAAGTTAGAGATTTCCTGTTTACAATATTCCACTAATTCCTGATTCATCTGAATTCGTCTGGCCTTGGTAGGTATCATTGATTCATCGAAATTATCAATGTACGGGAGACTGACTATATGCTTTTTCCTTTCCCAAAAGTCTGTGGGGACCTCTGAGTAGATTTGCTGTTCGAAATCTTTTCGGATAGATTCTATCTTATCTTGAATGTCTTTTAGCTGTAGCTGGCTTTGGATTCTAGTGTATTTGATATCTTCTTTAATAAAGGCTATTTGTTGTTCACGACAACGAATCTTTCTTTTCAGAAGATTGATATCTTTTGTTAAAGGACTTTGCAAAAAGGAGAAGGTGACTGGTATGGATCCTATTTCGGTGTGAACACCGTTCTGATCTACATTGAAGGGATAGATCTGAGTAAGAAATGGGGTTCCTAAAATCAATTATTGGCTTAAATCTTTAATAATTAAGAAGGAATTTGTGAAACAAAACTATTTATTACAGATGTGAGCATTGGACAATTTGTATATGATTTTTAGCTGTTCACCTGCTGCAGAATATAATTTAGAACCTGTTTTTTCTAAATATTTGGTAGGAATTAATCCCTCACAGATACAATTCTGATTTGCTCCGGAATCTAAAAGGGCAACTAATTGGATTGAGAGGTCTCCTATTTTGAGAAGAATTGGAATATACCACTTTTGAAAGGTTATTTGGGAAATAGCTGAAATATAATCTGAATTATTTTCATTTTGTTCTATTTCTTCGTCTGATAAAGGAGTGGGGTCTATTAAAGGTTTATCTATTTTTTGTTGAACTAATTCCGTATTTATTTGGTTAATGTCTATTATTCTTTAATCATTTTGTTCCTTTAACCATTTAACTTCTTGTTTAAGTTCTTTAATTTCTAGTTGTAGTTCTTATAAAGAGTTAGTAGATTCCTTTTGTTTACCTTTAAATTTTTCAAAAAACCTTTAATCCTAAAAAACATTATGAATCTAAAACATTAGGAAAAATAATAGAAACTCCTACAGGTAGTATAGAATTAGAATTCAGAAGAAAATCCTTTTCAGTTCCTTCTTCATCCTTATCTTTAAATGTCATATCCGTCCTTGCAAGAATTCCCTGGTTAAGAAATCTGGTAGAGAATTGTGAAGAAAATATTAGTGTTAAATCTGGAAGCCCTACTCAATCAGAAATGCATATGCCTTCAACTCTAATGGTTTTAACTTCTGAAACAAATTTTGTTTTAAACAAAAATTATCTTCGTAAGCTATGGAAAAGACCAAGTAATGAACTGAAACGTAAATGGTATTTTGCAACAGTTTCTGAATCAGAAAGAGCTAGACTCTTACAAAAGTATTATTCATATCAAATAAGAATGAAACAACATTTAGACGTTTTTTATTGGTATGAATTAGTTAAATATCAAGAAAGGAATGCTTTAAATGTTATTACCAAAAAATGGTATACATCAAAAAATGAAGTTAAAGAGTCGGTCTTTCCTCCAGCTGAAGAAATTAAAATCCCAATAGAAAATCAAGTTATAACAGCTTCTCCATTTAAGTTAGAAAACTTAGATAAACATAGTGATGTAACTAATAAAGATTTAAATAAAGTAATTCAACAGAATAATTATACTAATCAAATGCTAGTTACCATGGCTAGTAAAGTAGAACAGTTAGACAGTAAATCCTCTGTACGAGAAACCCCACAATTTAAACAGTTTAATCCAATACAGCCGGTTGATCCTAACCTAGTGTTTAAACCTATATATACGAGCCTAAAAATATTAAGCTTAATAAAGGAACCATGAATATAGAAGAAGTAGATTTTATTAAAGAAATAAATGAAAATTTAAAAAATCTAAAGACAAGAGATGAACCAGAATCAAGTTCTAAAACACATCTCCAAACTATACATCAACCAGTCTCTCTAATAGACATTGATCATTCTCCTGAACAGCTTAATAAATTAGGAGGAAATAAAAGAATTTCAAAAACCAAATATCCTCGATTTGCCAATCCCACAAGGTTTTTCTAAGAAAGTTTTTAACGGGGCATGTCGAGAGTTTGAAAATAAACATTTAAGTGAGAGTGTTATGAAAATAATAAAGTGGTTGTTCATTTTCTCGAAACTATTCATTTATTTTGAAAATAGATGAGACTGCTCGTTTTTCTAAGATTATTAATGGATAACATAAGATTGTATTTATTATATTCATTTCTTATCTTTTTAAATGATGTATCCAAACCTCTATAAATAGAAGCCTTAAGTAAATGAACATAATAAATTAATTAAATTTAAGTGATTCTCTTATTTTTCTTCTCGTATAGCTTCTTTAATTTCTATTTTTATTTTTTTAATTTTATTTTGAATCAAATTCAATTTTTCCTAAAAAGTTTACATTAAAATTAACTTAAAAGACCCTACCACATTTATAAATTCAAGTGAAATTAGGCTCCACATGGATCAATGTAACATTCTTGAATTTGTAATAGCCTTTTTTTTTAAAAGATATTGTATAAATGTGGTGGAAAGTCCTGTTTATACTTTAACCTAAAGTTGTAACTTATTGCCCCATTTCTACAAAAAAAATAGATTTAAAAGATTTTTTGTTTTAGAGTCAAAGATAAAAGGTCCCTCTGTCAAATCAATAGATTATGATTGATTTGTAGGATCATTTGACTGACAACTAAGTGATTTTATATCAAAATTTATATTGTAAATAGATACGAATTTATTTGATATAAATTTTATAAAAAATAATTAAATATGTATGATTATGTGAAATTTAAAAATAAAAAATATGATATGTTATGAGTAGATGATAATTTTTTAGAAAAAAATTTATATAAAAAAATAATATATTTGAATTAAAATAAAATTTTGATTTAAGATAAAGATTAAAAAATTCCAATCCAAGTAAAGTATTATAATTGGTTATATTATACCGCTATTAATACTAATTTGGATACCTTTTGAATTAAAAAAAAATCATTGCAAAAAGAATATTGAATTTTGTTTCTTCTTTTCTCATTTCTTTCCTCTGAAAAGGATACAAATTGGAACAAGTTCTTTTTTTCCTTCTTTTCTCCTTCTTTTTTTTATCGGCCAACCAAGGGAATGCAGATAACGGAGGAAATAGGATAAAGCCACAAATGAAATCCGAAGTATTTACTTTGAGTGGAGAAAACTTAGGGTATGATGCAGCTATGGCACTAGATTAACTCTTTATCTTAACTCTTAAAAAAAAATACACCCTTTGACCTTGGTTCTACACATTCTACATAATGTGTGGTGTGCTACTTATCTGTATTATGATAATTATGAGTTGGCCTATAAATTGTTGAAACATGCTTTAAAGTGCAAGAAGGAGAAAATTTATAAGTTTTATCTAGAGATATGAAATTTTAGATGGATATTAGTTTATTCTTTAAGGATTATGATAGCATATTAGTCACGAATTGATTATTAAAGTAAGGAACGTCTCAAGTAAGGTTATAGCTAGTTTAGTACCATAGCCTACAAAGCCCAATTTATTAGTGTAGGAAAATGATGGAACTTTAAAACGATTTGTTGGCTATCAAGACTGAACAGTTTAATAATCAAGTATGAATATTGCTATTCCCAAACTAGGTTGCAGACAGTGATATTGTTAAGTGCGAATTTGAGAGCAGGATATACCTAAGGTTGCATTCAACCTTAGGTATTGGCATTATGAATTTGTAAGGATGCCAATAGGATTGAAGAGTGCTTTTACTATATTTATGGATTTGACAAATAAGATATTCGATCTTATTTTGATAAATTGTGGTATCATTACACAGAACAACTAAAATTGGCTTTAGAGAAGTGGAGGGAATATAAACTATTATCAAGTTTAGAAATTATGAATTTTAGTTGGACACAGTTCTATTTCTAGGATAAGCAGTAATTCAGAATGGGATTAAGATGGATACATCTAAGTGGAGGTTATTGCCTTTTGAAAGCAATCTGAGGATGTCATGGAGATTAGGAGTTTTTTTGGGTTTAGTAGGATACTGCCACGGTACATTATGAGATTTTCAACTCTTGCATTGCCAATAACTCGATTACTAGAAAAAGAGATGCCGTGCCTGCAAAGTGCGAAGTGTGAGAAAAGCTACCAAGAGTTCAAGAGAAGACCATGTCTGCACCTATACTAATCCTGCCAGAAGGAGAATTTTATGCGGTAAATACAAATACACCAAAGAGAGGAAAGAAATTATAGTAGTAATTTCCTTGAAAGATGACTCACTTTTTTTTTTTTTTTTTAATCTCTCCTCTTTCCTCCTTCTTTTAAGCTTCTTTATTCCAAATCTTTTCCTCCACCTTTTGTTATTGTGAATTTACTTCCAGGATGGTGTAGTTTAGAGACTACCTTTTTGCCATTTTATACATTGCTCACAATTGCTCCTCATCAAACTTATTAACATTAAGCTCATCTTTTCTACGTTATCCTCATGTTAGTTTTCTATTTATTATTTCATGCAAGTTATTTCGTTTATTTTATGCTCTTCTTTAATATTTTGATTTAGCAAATATTAGTGTATGCTTTTCCTTTCAAGCTTCTTCTCTCTCCTGAATTCTAATGTAACCATTTACTTGACCTTTTTACCATTTTATTCTTGTAGCTCTCTTAGCTGCCCAAAACTTCCTTTACTTCTTCAAATGATTTTGACTTTATATGTTTATCTTTTACTCAGTGTTTCCTATCATTTCCTGTAAATGCACTTCCCATACTAAGATCTAAGTCTTCAAGGACTTTTCCTTTTCATTCAATTGAGGTGCTTTAGTTTGCATCAATCATAATAAATTTCTTTGACAATAAATTGTTACAATCATTCCACTTGCTTCATTTTCAATGGTTTCATGGTCATCAATCTTTTGATGTTAATTTTTTTCCTCCTCTTTGTCCCTTTTTTCTTTTAAAATTTGTAACTCAAATCTTAATACATGTGTGTGTAAGAAAGATATGACTATAGCATATGCCTCATGGAAACTTTTGAAGCATGAAATTAACCGCTCACTCATGAATTGGAATTAGCCTCATTATTATCTGTCTTAAATAAATGAGACACAATCTTGACGGAGCAGATTACGAGATAATCATGGAGTTAACACAGAAGTTATACTGAAGATAGGGAAAGGGAATCAGAATTCCAAGTTAGAGAACAGGTATTCTTGAAGTCAGCACTGAATAGAGGTATTTATAGACATGTGAATAAAGGAAAACCTTAGCCTGAGATACCCTAGATGTAGCATTCACAATTTCCTGACCATGATGAGCCATATATTGTTGGATGTCGTCCTGTCTGATTTTCAAACAAGCGATCTTTATAACAAATCAAAACTCAAAATCAAAAGGACTACAAATATATTTATGGAGGGCCATACTTAAATTACACAAATATTATGCCTTCATCCAAGCTCGGCCCTAATGTACAAATTATTTACATTACATTATCGTTAGAATCTTTAACACATTTTTACATTACATTGCCTGAATCTACCCTATCACGCTTTTGTTGAGTCTTCAGTTGACTGCTAGGCTATGCAACATATCCTAAAACAAAAGAACAAAAGGAAACATGTGAGTGTAAAACACTCAGTGAGTCCCATATGTGCTAATGATTTTTTACTGGAAACAACTCATAAGAAAAATAATTTATTGATATTAGACTATTTTGACTATGATTTGACTTTAAGGAACAACCATTGACTATGCATGATTAATGAAATTTCTTCCACCTTCCATGACCTTCTCACACCTTCTATTACTTTTCTATACTTTCCCTAAACTTCCACCATCTTCTATTAAGTTCTAAGGTTTTCTAGATTTACCAAGTCATGAAAAAATAAAATAAAAAGAGATAGGGGAAGAAAAGGGAAAAATAGAGGCCCACATTTGATGGCCCATTAGATTTATGACACTAGTTATATCTGGTGTCCATTACATTAATAAACTTGGACACTTGCAGCCCATGACAAAGAAAGGCCATTACACCAAATACTTTTAAGAACCTTCCTACACATTCCATTTCTTTCTATTATCTTCTTCCATATTCTACTCCTTTCCATTATCTTTTTACCTCTTCTACATTCTAATTAAACTTTCCAACTTATATAAGAAGCTAGGATAAGAAGAATAAGAGAAAGGAAGAGAAGAGATGACAAGAAGAGAAGAAAGGGATAAGAGAAACCAAAAAAGGAGAAAGAAAGAGAGGAAACTGAGAGGAAAAAGGGAAAAAGAAAGAGAAAGTAAAGGGGAGAGAGAGAGAGGAGATGAAACAAGGAGGGAAGAAATAAGCTAGGCTTGCTCTTAAGAAGGTAAAAGAACATCTTCCTAGCTTCTTGAATTAAAATTCTTCTAAGCATGGTAAAGGTCATGTTGATGCTTGTTTTAGTAGATGAAATAAATGGAAATATGAGAAAGAATTGTGGTGAAATTGTTATTTGTGAATTGCTTAAAGAAAATGATGTCCAGTTACAAGAGGGAAATATATTGTTATATTTTACACTTCATTTGATGTGTTTGAAGTGAGATAAATGGTGAAAGTTGGTTAAGATAGGTAACAAAGAAGTATAGATGCAGTTATATCTATATAATTGTTGGAAAATGAAAAATAGAAAGTTTTACATAGTAGTTGTTGATTACTTTGGAATTAGATGTGTTAGGTATAGAATTTCATGGTTAAACATGAGACTATGCTGAAAATTTAGGAGTTTTGGAGTAGATTTTGTGGCAATTTAATAATTAAAGATGCTTTGGGATGAATGAATAGCAAGTACCATTATATGGAATGATCATTTGTTGCAAATGTTGGCTATTTGCTAAAGGTTTGGAGTTTTGTGACCTTGAACTTATAGATAAATGTCTTAAGAGCATTTTGGGATAAGTTTGGCCTCATTTAGATAAGAGGATCAAAAGTTATAAGGTAAACACGGGAAGTGAATATGATGAAGATTAAATTTCTGTTTTGTTTGATAAAGAAAAGTGAACTGTTTTGGTGTAATTTAGACTAAGGAATGGTTGGGAATCTTACAAAAATTAAACATTTTTTCAAACCCTTAGTAGTAGGAAGGAATGGTATAAGTTTGTAGGTTAATTGATGCGTAATAAATTTACATTGCCTAATTGGAGAGACTCCATTTATAAATATATATGAAGTTAGAGTGACTACAATCATTAGCACACCTTAGAAGTATGCATTAAATTTAGGAAATTATATCTCATAGTAAATAAGAGTATGAAATATGTCCTTGTTGTAAGCGAACTCGACTTAAGGAATTTGTAAACTATTGCAGGCGAATAAGTGAATGATAGCTAATCAAGGTGAGTCCCTTATTTTCCAAACTCCATTTTAATTAAGTGTTTTTCCATCATATCGAGGCATGAACCTTTTTCTTTAAAATTTTTGCATGTTGTGAGTCCATGTGCTTTATAAATGCCATTTTAACTAGTGGTTTTCACAATAGTTAGATATGAGAATTTCTATCTTAAGAATCATGAATACTTACAAATTTCTTAGTTTTTAAATATTTTCTTTTACGAGTACTTTAGTAAAGAATTGTTTTGATCATATACTTGCACATATGCATGTTCTCACCTTGTTCATCAAATAATGCATATTTATACAGTCCCTGCTTACACAAATACCATGCTTTAGTAAAGAAGTGCATTACCATTATGATACATAAATATTTTACCTAATGGTTTTCAAAGTATTTCATTCATAATTTGAAAGGCTTGATACCTCTCTATGTTCAATGAACTTTGGAAAATTATTACAAGGAATATGAAAAATAATTGAAAAATGATGTTTTGGCCCTAAAAATAATTTTTTTATGCTCGGGTATGATCTTGTATTTTGAGAAAGAAAATATTTTGGAAAATGGCTTGGTTTTGAAAATTATTGAACTATATTGAGATATTGCATTGATCTCTTAGCTTTGTGGCATATGATCTTTGAGTACTCAAGAGGAGCTATGTTCTTATACTGGCTTACGCAGGTTTGAGAACAACTTTTTAGCTGGTGGCCACCTCTGAAGGGTTGTCTCTTTCTTCGCGGGATGACAATATTTGTAGTAGAGCTATCCTTAGCTAGCAACACATTTTCCATTGTGGAAACAGAGGTCGGGCGTGGGACACCCGTGTCATTAGGTAGACCATAACGATAGTCATAATATGATTGATTGTGGTATATACATTGAATTAATCATATATTTTGTTATGTTCATAAGATTAAGATCCTATGGTGTTAACGTTGTTAATCACACATTTTATCATGTTCATATGATTGAAATCTTGATAATTGCTCATTACATGCATATTTTACATGTCATTTGTATTTCAAAGTCTCTAAAATACATTCTAGATTGTTACTTAACCTCGAATTTTCTCCTTATTTTATGTAGGATAAAAAGGTTGATATTAGACAAGAATTCAAGGAGAAAAAGAATAAAAAAGTGTCAAATTGAAGAGCCATGGCACCGTCAAACCCATGCTGCACGCTATCATACAGCTACACCTTACTGGTTACCATGTGCTATCAGGATGTAGAAAAATGTAGAACATCTGGAGCTCCACGATCCTGTACCAGTCAAACTTAATATCACTATTCAGTATTCCAACACATGACAATGGTAAATCCCATGACGTTATTTGAAGCCAAGATTAGAGGACTAAAGCATACGTGGTACCATATAGACCACTTTCCATGGCACTGTACAACATTATAAATTACCTCCTGTTCTATAGAATTTTAGGGATTCGAAGGGGAACCTATAAATATTTCGTTTTCTGAGAGAGAAGCAGAGAGACACCCACGAAAATCATCTGAAAAACGATTGGGAATGCAAGGAATAGAAGAGAAGAGAAGATCAAAGAGATATTTGAGGAGAAATGAGCAATTCAAAAGAAGATTGCGAAGTAGAAAAAAAACCTAATATATGAGTATTTCTGTTCTTACTTTTGTGATTTGATTTTGTAGATGTGGAATTTATTTAATTTGAGTTGTAATTAAAGGGTTGTACCCCCTAATTTACTATTATAGTGGATGTTTATTTGATTAATTGATATCTATTTTGAGTAATTTATCACTTGAGTTTTGATTGATTAAGTAATTCTCTTGTGTTGAACTTGCGAAATGATGCATAAGATAGGTTCCCTTTTATGTTAATTCAATATATTTATTTTTCGTTGATGACTTGAGAAAGGATTTGGGAGTTTTAGAACATGGTGATAGATGAAGTTTTGGGGTTACCTAGAGATAGGGATCTAGGGCTTTTTTACTTATAATTGGATTTCCTTAATTTTATACATTGTTGGGTTTGATTTGTATGATAGAGATGTCTGTGTGTTGGATCCAAGGGTATTAAATTTATTACACGAGAGAGAGTAAATTTTACTTTATTTTGAAAATCTAGCCAATGCTTGAATTTGATGTAAATTAATTAGGTAATATTTTATATTTGAGTATTTTGGGGGAAATTCTTATTTAATTACATGGCAAATCTCCTTTTTTTTTTTTTTACTTAAATCTTAGCTTGTGATCTTCTAGTCTCTATCTTGGAAGTTAGGTTGATGTATTTGTAATGATAATCTTTTATCCTTAAATAGTAGTAATTAGTCATTTTACTTCTTATTTTAGTTGATTGAACAATAGAATTTGGGTGAAGTAAGAGTAGTTGACGACCATTCCTTAGGATCCTCGATACTAACTAACTATACTCTATCTTATATGATAGCTATACTTATCCAATTGTTTGTGTGTATGTGAGTTAGTTGGTATTTTATTTTAAAACTTAGTTGAGCATTGAATTTATTTTCTAACCCATTATAGCACAACACAAATGCATACATCAAGTTTTTGGTGCCATTACTAGGGATCGATGCGTTAATATTCCAAAACACTTGAGTTCTATTGATTCAATCATTTTTATCTTGTTCATATCATTAATTTTTATTCTTCTTAGGTAGTTGATAGATTTTCTATTTTAGAATAGTTTGATTTTAAGAGTTTTGCTGATTTTGTTTTTCTTCATTAATCTCTTGTGAATAATTATGTATAATTTTGGTTATGTTTCTTCCTACTTCATAGCTTACTTATTCATTTATCTTTGGAGTTTTATTTCATATTCTTTCTATAGTTGTTTTTTTTTATTTAGGTTGTTTTATTGTTAGATTACTCACAGTTGAGTTTAGCCTTACTTTATTTTGCAGGAAAATTTTCTTGCGTATGTATAGAAAAAAGTGTGGTAAAAATTTAGCTGAGTTTAATGGTGAGATAGAAAGGATTTTGCGAAGGTTGTGTAGGGAACAAAAACAAAGAATTTTGAAAGCTTTAAAACAGTTAGACACTTCAAGTGAAGTTGATAAGAAAATAGAAGTCAATCAAGGAGGTAATGAAAATGGAAATGGTAATAGAAGAAGAATAATTGGTGATTATGCTAGACCTACATTTTCGGGTACCAATTCAAGCATTATGAGACTTTGAGTGGATACTAATAATTTCAAAATTAAACCTAATTTCATTCAAATGATTCAATAGATTATTCAATTTGATGGATTACTAGATGAGGATCCCAATGCTCATTTAGTAGCTTTCTTGGAGATTTGTAACATATTAAGCTTAATGATGTATCTAAGGATGCCATACGATTGAGGTTGTTTCCTTTTTCTTCGAGAGATCGAGCTAAAGCTTGGTTGAAATCCTTACTATCCAGTTCTATTACTACTTAGGATCAATTGGTTGAAAAATTCCTTGCTAAGTATTTTCTCCTGCTAGAGTAGCCAAGCTAACGAATAATATATTCTCATTTTTCCAGTTAGATGGTAAAACAATTCACGATGCTTGGAAAAGGTTTAAAAAGTTGATTAGAAAATGTCTTCAACATAGTTTTGATCTTGGTTTGCAAATATTGACTTTCTATAATGGATTTAGTTTTTCTGCTAAGAAAATGGTTGATGCTTCATCAGGAGGAATTGCTTCTTCAAAAACCCTAAAAGAACTTTTTCATTTAATAGAACATATCTCATTGAACAACCACTCTTGGGGAATGCAAAGATCCAAGGCTAAAAATCAAGGAATGTATAATATGGATACAATGGAATCTTTGGAACCTAAGTTGGAAGCACTTAAAAGGAAAGTAGATAAAATAAATACCAATTCTACCATATAGGTTATATTGTGTGATTTTTGTAGGGAAGGACACCTTAACCATGAATGTTAAGGAATGAGAGTTGGGAATGAGTAACAAGTTGAGATGTGGATTACATAGGGAATGAAAGATAAGATAACATTTCTTTTGGTAATACTTACAATCCAAATTATAGAAATCATCTAAATTTTTCTTGGTACAATTAAGGACAAAACTAAGAAAAACCTCAAGAAGTTTAAGCTAACTATTGTCCAAGACCCCAAGCCCCTCTACCATTTCGTGCACCACAACCTCCACCACTTCCACAAGCATAATCAAGGCCATCATTAGAAGATTTGGTTACTAAGTTGGTGACCTACACTGATACTCACTTCCAAGGTATTGAGGTATCATTGAGAAATCAAGAAGCGTCAATTCATAACCTCGAAAGACAAATTAGACAACTTACGAAGACGCTTGCAGAAAGACCTATGGGAACTATGCTTGGGAACACTGAAGGTAATCCACATGATGAACATGGAAAACCTTGATCTTTTTCTACTATGCTTTGCACTTGAATAAATGTTTATTTTAAAATATTTTAGCTTTGATTTGTTTTTAATAAGTTTTATTGTTGATGAGTTTTATTTAGACATTTACCTTGTTTAGCTTGTTATATTTTGAGGTATTGCCTTTGTTATGTTATTTTTCGTGAAGCCTTGTGATTATATATATTTAAGTTTTATTTGTTTGTCATTGCTTTAATTACTTTATTTCTTTATTTATATATGAATATAATTTTTTTTTTTTTACATTTTTTGGAAGTGTCTATCATAGTCCATGGCACTATGACCTCCAATATTGAAGAAAAATTGAAAGTCTTGAGTGTCAACGATGATGTGCAAGTCATGCGCGACGTTGTTGTACATCTTACTTGGATGAAAACATTGTTGTTTTAATAAAAAAAATCATGGTTCATAATGTCTTATATGGCACCATGGAAGTCATTCCTCACAGCAACATGCATTTGTTCATAATTATAATAACATCATTTTAGTTTCACGTTTCAAAATTCTACACCTTGATGGTGATGGGCAGTTCAATGTCAATGGTACCATTTAATGTCGGATCTTAAAAAAATAAAATAGATTTTCCTTTCTTCTTTTCCCCATTTCTTTACAACCTTTGATGGCATATTACCATATTCCTCTAAATCCATGTTCGATGTGCAATCATTGGCTTCACCCATTGTTAAAATCAATTTGTATAAATATTTTTCCCGAAAAATGTTACCTTTTCTACCGATTTAAAGCTATCATGCCATTCTCCTCTTCTTTAGTCGATTGCTTCAAACCGATATTTGGGAAATTTTGAATCTATACTAGCGTAACTTCTGAACTTTAATTTTGTTTGTTGAGTTACATTGTTTGAAGAACCTAATTTTGCTTAATTAGATTGTAGTATGATTGATTCAAATAAGGTTACTTTTATCAGACACAGTGGGTTAATTAATTAACCAGTGAAGTGGGGATTTTGAATCATTTAGATTTCTGTTGAGCTGAATTAAGCTATTGGTTAGCTAAATTTTGTAGTGATTGATAATTGTGACAACTATTTTTAGTTGATTAATTTGAATTTGGATTGAAGTGTGTTATAAATACACTTGATTTCTATTGAGTACTTTGGGTTGTTGAGTTTTACTATGGAAGTTTGCATTAGATAAATTGTTGTATTGTGATTGAATTTATGGATTGATTGAATTGTTAATTGTTGAGGATTAGTGATTTAATTAGACAGAGGAGTTACTTGGTGATTGATTTGGTGAGTTTTTTGTTAGAGAATGGAGTTGGTTTTGCTAATCTAAAAGGAGAAGTTTATGTTTGCTATTTGAAATTGAGTTTGGTTGATGATTTGATTGATTGGTTTTTGTTGATTTGATTCTATTGGATTGTATTGTAAAGTATGTTGTGGGATGGTAAAAGAAGAGGTATTAGGTGGGTGAAATTAAGTTGTACAAATTTGGAGGAATTGTGAATTAAAGAAGTGTAGTGGTTTGTTAAAGTTACTTTGGTAATTCACATTGTGCATTTTGTTAGTTAAAAAGCAAAAGGGAAATTGTGTTAAATTTGTGCAGGGTTTCCTTCAGTAAAACCTTTTCATTCATTTAACTTCTTTAGCCTTTTTCTTTTCCTTTCTTTTCACCTTTTGCTACCCTTTCCTATCCTACCTTATTTCATATGGCTCCTAAATGCATAACCACCAAGCTCCCTTCAAAGAGAAAGAGAGGTAAGGCTTCTTCATCCCACCAATTTTCTACTAATTCTAATGCTAGATTTGTAACTAAAGAGAATAAGAAGTGGTTTGAAAAAAGGGAAAGCTAGAGAATTATTGTAGAGAAGACCCTTAAGCCAGCCTTAGATATGACTTGAAAATTGATCATTTGTTCAGGCAAGTTGGATGGGTGCCCATTCTAGGCTTAAATGGTATTTATTACCCAGATTTGGTCAAGGAGTTCCATTAAGAAATAGAACAATCTGACGAATATTGACACCATAGTGAGAGAAGTTAGCATTAACCTAACTATAGAGTTGCTTGCTACCAGTTTGGAAATGAGAGATGAAGGGAATTAGGTAAAGATTAACACCTACAATAAGAAAGTGGTGTCAAATACAGAGTGCAAGTTTGATACTACTAGGATTAAGCTATATCTGGTTTATCACCTAGTTGGATAGGCAGACGTGCTCCATGTTACTGATCTACCTACACAATATAGATTGGTAGTATATCTATTGGGCTTTAATGTTACCCTAAGTGCAAGTGATTCTAATGAGGGTAGGCTAGTGGACATCTATGTCTTGTACAAGCTTATTCACTGACAGACCATTCCTTTATCCTCCTTGATCATCTCTTACATGAAATATATTTATTCTATCCATCCTACCAAAGCATTTGCCTTCTCTCTTGTCATTACCAAAATTCTACAACACTTCTATGTGCCAACAGAGGATCAGATGACTCCCACTACTGCTGCCAGTGACATAGTTATAGATAGGACATTAATCGGTTGTGGTTATGGCTATAATAAAGATGCTAAAAAATGGCCAACTCTTACTGAGTTTAGAGAAAGGGCAGGCCAAAAACAGCAGTATCCATCTTTGCAGCAGTCCTCACATGAAAAGTCCTCTAGAGCTCAGAGACCCAATATAGGACGACTTGTAGCCACTATTGATTTTAAGGCTGAGGTGTGCACACATACTTAGCCATGCTTACCAATAGCATACAAGCACTCCAAGAAATAGTGGCACAACAGAGTCAGATCATTGAGTAGCCATAGCAGATGATAGGTCACATGATGGGACTTCTAGAGAGGCAAGGTCAGACATCTAATAGCTATGAGAAGTAGCTAAAGATGATTAGGACTGAGCTTAGGAATGTAGTAGTAGGGTTAGATACTCTCAGGCATCAACAGTCCTCTTCAGATGGTTTCCCTTGCACAATATAGGATAGACTGAAGAGATATGGTCGTTTGGGACCCGATGTGCCTGAGAAGAGTAGAAATGGAGGCCATAGGCCATATTAGGGATATGATTTATTTTGTTCTTTATGTATAAGTTCCTTCAGTAGTTTGTTTTTGTTCTATTTTATTTCATTTCAGACTTACTTGTTTTTTATTTCTTTTTAAATGATTGCATATACTATCTTTCTTGGATAATGATTTTCTTCTCTTCCATTGCAAAATTCAAGTTTTTATTCACTTGGGAAGTACTACTTTAATTCTTTCCTCATTATTTTTAGTCCCATTACATATATTCATATTGCATACTTTGTTAGTCAAGGAGGATATTATCCATTTTAAGTGCGGGGGAAAGATTAAAGTATATTCCTTGCAAGATTATTTGTGGGTTGAAATAATTGATATTTTTGAATATTTTTTAAATTTGAAGATATTTTTTAGATTGAAGCTTTTTTTGGGGGGGGGGGCTTATTTTAACAATATTTTGGAATTATTATTCTTTTTCCCTTGACATGCAAACTGGGAATGAGTTTATTCTGATTGGATATTCTTAAGTAAATCTGTATATTTGATGTGATATGAACTAGATCTTGATAATTTGGCTTAACTTTATGTATGTTTTAGTAAGCATGGTGACATTTTATTTCTTAGGCATTGATGAGAAACTTGTGATGAAATTTAAGTGAGAAAGTTTGACTTATTTATATTCTATGATCTTCTAACTTGTCCTAACTCTAGATTTAAGTAAATGTGGATTGAGACAAGAAAATGAGTGATTGAAGCAAAGTAATGCTAAAGCTGAAAATAATTCATTTTATCTATTTAGGCCTTTACATTACCTTGCTTTAAAAGAAAATGAGAGTTTAATGAGGGTAATGTAAAAGCTGAAAAATCAATTATTTTATCTCTAATAGGCATATACATTACCTTACAAAAATAATTTTATGGATAATCCTCTATATACTACCTATAATTGCAGTAGCTTTTAGAAGTTAGAGAACTTAAGTAACTTATTATTCTCTATTTATATAAACCACTTTGTCGTATTCTTGGCTTAGGAAATAGGATGATACTCATTAAATAGATATAGACTTATTTAATCTAACTTCGATGGCTTTGGTTTTATCTATTCAAGTACATGTGTTTGCACAAGTTTAGCCTAGTTGAATAATCTTCAACTAAATTTTCTTCTCAATTGGAAATGAATATTTTTTCCAATAATAGTTATTGATGCCAAAAATATATTCTTTAGACCATTTTTAATTTTGGTACTTTGCTTGATAACAAGCAAAAGCTTAAGTGTGGCAAAGTGATAATTGCTTATTACATGCGTGTTATTTGTGCTTTAAAGTCTTTAAAATACATTTTAAATTGCTATTTAACCCTCTATTTTCTCTTTATTTTATATAGGATAAAAAGGATGAGATTAGACAAGAATTTAAGGAGAAAAAGATTAAAAAAAAGAGCCCAATTGAAGAGACACAGCATCATTTAGCTCATATTGCAGGCCGCCATACAGCTTCAAAGCCCATCAACTTACACGTCGTCGTGTGTCATCAGGATGTAGAAAATGGAGAATATCTGGAGCTCCACGATACTGTGCCAATTGAACTTGATGTCATTGTGCAGTATTCCAGCATAACACAATAGTAAATTCCACGACATCATTTGAAACCAAGATTAGAGGATCAAAGCATACACGGTACAATGTAGACCATCTTCCATGGTGTCATGCAACATTATAGATTACCTTCTGTTCTACAGAATTTTAGGGATTCAAAGGGGAACCTATAAATACATCATTTTCTAAAAAGGAAGCAGAAACCCACCCATGAAAATCATCTGAAAACCTCTTGGGAACACAAGGAAGAGAAGAGAAATTCAATGAGATATTTGAGGAGAAAAGAGCAAACCAAAAGAAGATTGTAAAGTAAAAGAGAAACCTTATCTATGAGTTTTTCTATTCTTGCTTTTGTGATTTAATTTTGTGGATGTTTGATTTATTTGATTTGAGTTGTAATTAAAGGGTTGTATCCTAATTTACTCTTGTATTGGATATTTATTTGATTAATTGATGTCTTTTTTGAGTAATTTATATCTTGAATTTTGATTGATTGAGTAATTCTCTTATGTTGAACTTGAGAAATGATATATGAGATAGGTTCCCTTTTATGTTAATTCAATAGATTTTTTTCCCGTTGATGAACTTGAGAAAAGATTTGGGAGATTAAGAACTTAGTGATATATGAAGTTTTGGAATTACCTAGAGATAGGGATTCTAAGACTTTTTTGCTTATAATTAGATTTTCTTGATTTTATACATCATTGGGTTTAATTTGTATGATAGAGATGTTTATGTGTTGGATCCAATGGTAGGAAATTCATTATTCAAGAGAGAGTGAATTTTACTTTATTTTGAAAATCTAGCCAATACTTGAATTTGATGTACATTGATTGAGTAATGTTTTATATTTAAGTTTTTTTTTTTTGAGGAAATTCTTGTTTAATTGACCAATCTCCTTTTTTACTTGAATCTTGCCTTGTGATCTTTTAGTTTCTACTTTGAAAATTGGGTTGATTTATTTGTATGGCACTCTTTTCTTCTTAATTAGTAGTAGTTAGTCATTTCACTTCTTATTTTAGTTGATTAAGCAATAGAATTTGGGTGAGGTAAGGGTAGTTAACGTACCATTCTTTAGGATCTTTGATACTTACCAACTACACTCTATACTACATGATGGGTATACTTGCTCAATTGTGAGTATGTGTGAGTTAAATTGGTATTTTATTTTAAAACTTGATTGCACATTGAATTCATTTTCTACTCTATCATAGCACAGCAAAAAACTCGCACATCAAATCCTATGGTGTTGACATTATTGGTACTAAGATCCTTCCGGTTGAGATCGGCAATGTAGTTTTGAATAAGAAAATTATATTTTGAAAATATGCTATGGTGTATGATTGAAAGTTCAATACTAATGTTATAAATTGTGACCGGTTACACGGTGCCAAGTTACTATGTGTTATCGTAATGGCACATTTTCCTAAAAACGAAAGACGTCTGCTTTCTTTAAATATAGGGTATTAGTTTTCAACAAACCATGATTTCCAAATATGCATGACATCTTTTAACAATAGTTGACGAGGTTTTCAACATCAATGTTTAAAGAGTTGTTTATAGTGAAAAATTATGATAAAACCATTTTATCTGTTTTCTAAGGAAAAACACTAGTATACACAGGACTCACTGAGTATAACACTTACACATGTGTCTATTTTCCTCTATTTTCTTAGGATTCACAGTTGGAGATATGTGTCAGTGATGCCAGTATCACTTCTTTGGCTTAGAATAGTGAATGCTTTGTAACTTTACTATGTACAGACTATAGGTTTGCCTATTTTATATGTATTTTGAATCGAGATACATGTATCAATCCCAACTAGTATGTAAGTTTCATGAAATAGTATGTCTCTATTTATTTACTTTAAGCTTTAATCCGTTATAAAGACCCCTTGTCTGGGAGTTTTTGTTAGTGTTGTACCCTAGAGGCAATCACTTGTACCATGTATATTGCATATTAAATTAATAAGAGGCATTCTTTATCTTTCAGTTTGATTGTTATATCTAAATATATATACAAACCGTTAGATAAAGTCCCTAGTACAACACAGTGTTAAGAAAATCATGATAGAGATCATGATGTGAGATTCCTACTACACTATGCAGTGTTTGTACTTAAATAATCCCCAGTCATAGTATTAATAAGATAGGACATTATTAATATGCCAAGACTGGAACAGGTTATATCTCTTGATTGGATCAAGCGGTGGTTCTGATATCCGTGGGTATTGGGATACTCAGGATTAACGTGTGGATGCTTGTTTTGAAACAAGTTCATTGGATGACCTAGCTACGAGATAATCACTTGGATAACTATTTAGTGCCAGTGATAGAATCTCATTATAGCAAGTGTGCAAGTATCCTTAGACTTGAGATCTCCAAGGTACTTTGTTTATCGAGCGTTGTACTTTGATTCTAATATTTGGAGTCTTATCTAGGACTGCCTATGGGATGGATATTAGGTACAACGTAAAGTAAACGAAAGTAGTTGAGAGGGTCAATAAAGGATTCACCACTCCTACTAGTAGGAGAGTATATCTCAAGGCCACTTGTAGAAATCATTACTCATGAAGTCCTTGGCCAAGGCGACTATGTGATGGAAATGGTTCCAATTGATACACATATCGAGTAATGGATTTCTTGAACAAGTACTAAAATATTCGGGCCAGAATTAATAATATTCTGGAGGGAGTTGGCACTAATTCCATGCTCTAGACCGAATGAGATATTGTATGTTGAAAGGAGTTTATTGCACTGATAATTTGCTAGTGAAAGGTTCATGTCAAACCACTTGACTTTCTGGATTTTTGGGTGGTAAAGAGTCATTGCTAGATGTCGCTCTTG
This sequence comes from Voacanga thouarsii, assembly GCA_026120185.1. Lineage (NCBI taxonomy): Eukaryota > Viridiplantae > Streptophyta > Magnoliopsida > Gentianales > Apocynaceae > Voacanga > Voacanga thouarsii. Next base: position 3,292,755 of record JANUWF010002024.1, on the reverse strand, counting down.
ATATGCTAAATATGAATTTATTAATTAGAGAATTAATAAATTTAATCCTTTATTTTATTAAGGATTATTAATTCTAATATTGTTAGAATTAATTCATATTATGCTACCAATAAGACTAGGAAACCTAATGGGTCACACACAATAAAGGTTTGAATGCTCAAATATATTATTTGATAATATTGTGGGGTTAATTAAGAGAAGGGAATATATTTATAGGTGAATTATAAGTTTGTTATAATTCATGGGACCTAATTGTAATTAAGTAAACTTCAAGGACCAATTTGTTGACAATTGCACGTTGAATGACTAAGTTACAATTTATGGTAATTATAAATCTATAAATATAAGGAAACGGTTTCCTTAGGGTTGGAGACAGACCATTCACGCAATAACAGAGAAACCGTTTCTCTGCCTCTCTCTTGATCAAACCCTAGCCGTCTCTCTTCTTGATCAAAACCCTAGCCTCCCGAATTCTACTAGCATAGAATTGTGAGATTGTGAGCATTCAACCTTTTGTGGATTATCATTAGAGGGAGTTCTTTCTTGGACTTCAGTTGAGCTGCAGTGAACGATTTTGAATAGTCTAGATCGCGCCTGCGTTCTTGTTTCTGAAATTTTTGAATTCCGGCTTCACGAGGTAATAAACGCAATCTCTCATTTTTCCCGTTTCTATTGCAAACCCGTGATCCATGGCTTGGATTTCTTGTTGTTTTCCACTGCGCTTAATCTGATTATGCATGATAGAAATCCTACAGTTTTAGCAAGTGACATCTCATAAAGACACGGCCTACTACGACTAGAAAATATGAAGTTTTACAACTTTACCCATAGGTATTCTTCCATTTTTCTTTTTCTACATTTTGAATACCTTGGAATTGATTTTTTTTTTTTTTTTTTGCATCCACTAATTTGTCCACGGGTATTTCTTCCCCCCTTTTTTTTAAATTCTAAATGCCTTGGAATGGATTTTTTTTCCTTTTTTTTTTTGGCATCCACAACTTGGGGCGCAGGTATTTCTTCCCCTTTTCTTTTTTGGTATTCTGAATGCCTTACAATTGATTTTTTTTTCTATTTTTTTTTGCATCCACTACTCCAACCATAGGTGTTTTTCCTCTTTTCTTTTTCTGTATTTTGAATGCCTTATAATTGATTTTTATTTTTTTTAAGGCATCCATAACTAGGTGTAGTTTGCTTATTTTTTGGTGCTTCAACTCTTATTTTTTGTTTATTTTATGGTGATGTGGAAAGACTATGTGAAATTATATTGATTTGCCCCATCATGTTGCTTTTCGTTTAGAAGGATAATTATTTGTTGAAAAATTGTAGGTCTTTACTGAATCATGGATTTTACATATTGTTAGCCTAAACTTCTATATTAAAGGAATTTGTATTGAGATAGGGATAGATCTGTTTCTTTTCAAACTTAGTAGAAATTACCTCTTGCAATGCAAAAGTATCAAACTAGTTCTAAATAATAATAATTGACCATGCAGAATAGGGTAATGACAAAGAAAGATAATGCATTAATTAATAAGTTTAATTTTGATTAAATTAAGAAAATACTATTTTTATTTTTTACATTTGAAAGTTCATAAATTTTAGAATTTAGGTTCTATGTGGATTGAAATTTTCAGTTTAATTCAAATATATTATTATTTTGTATAATTTTCATTTTTCGAAAGCTGTTATCTACACATAACACACCTATTCTCTCCATTTAGGCCCTACATGACTCGACATATTTAATATTTTTTTACAAAACTCATCACGAATTAATTTTTATCAACTTACACCCTTAATATATGTATTTTTTTACTACATGCAAAATGAATGTACATTATCCTAAAAAAACATATGTATTTAATTGAATAATACATCTTCATTTATTCAAATTCAAAAGATACGGATTTTAGATCCCAATTTTGCCCTCAAATTTACACTTTTTTTTACAATTACGCCATTGAACTACATTTTGCGCACATTGCGCCCTTGAACTTGTAGGATTGAGTATAATCCTACCCCTAACTCTGACTCCGTCAATAACACCGCTAATAGATGCTCACATGGACAAATGATGTTGATGTGGCAGGTGATATAGAATTCCATGTCACCTTTTTAGCTAATACTAGAGCTTTCCTTTTCTGCCACCATTACCTCCACATTTTTTGAGCTCTTGGGTGGTGCAACAAATAAAAGTTAGAGAAAGAAAACAAACAACAAACAGCAATATCCAAGTAAAATATCAGCATCTTTGCTCAAAAAGTTTCTCTTTGGGGTTAGTTGTTTATCAACATCTGATTGGTCTTGCACTCTTTCTTTCTCTCCACAAAAGATTAGACTTAAAAAATTAGTTCTTGGTATCAAAATTGTCTGCATTTTCATGTTTTTTACCACATATGTGGACAAAGCTAGGAGGATCAAAAGGCATTTTTCTCCCTTATTGTCTCTCTCTTTCGTGCCCCTTTCAGATCCCCAACTCAACAGCTCATTAGTGATGTAACCACCTCATATTCAACCATATCTGCACTAGAATCTTTGTGTGCAAGAGGGTGTTAAAAGGAATCTCAAACAGTCAGATCCTCAAAATCAACCATTCCAGCGCCCTAGAGGCTAAGAAATGATGATCGAAGTTGAAAATCCCATCGTGACTTGTCCTCCTAACAATATTCAAGAGCAAATATGATGCGTTAGATTTTGGTATATAAAATCATGCAATTTCAAGCCTATTCCAATCAATTTTTAATTAAAATATTAATTTTCAAATTACACATATGAGCAAGTGCACTCAACGAAAAGTATAGTATAGGAAATTAACGAGTATAAATCCTCAAGAAACAATTGCCATTAATTACTTTTCATACATTGTTTAACGTACCAATTAAGATAATGAAAGAAGAAAAATAAAAAAAGAATAAATACAAAAATACATACAACTCTTAGGAGAGAAGAACATGTACTTAGATACAAATTCTCAAAAACATAATAATGAATTATTAGTAATTATCACAATTAATTACTACATTGGCATTATGAAGAAATAATATAGAATCCAATTCTTTCCCAAGTTATGGATTCACTATATCTCTAGCTAATTGAGTAGATTTCCCAATCTCACTAAACAACCAAAAACATATATGAAACCCATTCCTTAATCAATATCCCTATACTCTAGGCGATATAAAACATAAAATTAGCCAATGACACTATACTCCAGGCAGAATCAACTAATCTTTGATTATGCAAGTCCTTTATACTTAACTTTCTTTCCCAAGTTTATTAAGAAACAACATATATAAAATCAATGAATTTAAACCAAGTCCTAACCTCTTTCCCAAGTTAAATAGAAGAAACATCCAATTGCACCAGTTCATCAATAAAAACAAGCAATCCAATACTAAGGTTAATAATCAATTGATTAAAAAACTAAATTAATTCAATATTATAAATCTAAAAATAACATCCAACTACAATAAAACATTGACCTCATCATTGTATAAAAAAAAGAGAGTAAAGATTTAAGAAAGAACTCATCGACAAACCATTTTCTTCCTCCCTTGGAAACTCTCTTGAAACAATGCTTCTATTCTAATGAATTCTTCCTTGAAAGAATAATCTCTAATTTTGATCCTTGAAATCCCCTCTTTCTCTTTGTATTTTTCCCGTATTTATAGCTTTTCAGGTTGCCAAAATAGTTCCATCGAAGTTCTGGGCCATGTATGAGTCAATTACCACAAGACTTCCTAAGAAACCTCCAATTCTACTCAAAATCGGACTTAACACCGCCTTGAAACCAAACTGGGTTGGTGCTAAGTCATGTTCTCTAGGCCGGTGCTAGGTCAACTCTGGTTTTACCCAGTTTGCTCTGTTTTCCCCCTATTTTGACAAGTTTTTCAAGAACTGAGCCAAGACCGATTTCACTGCCTGAGCAGGTGTCGGTTCAATACTAGAATATTTGCAATTAATCTCCTAATTCTCCAATTTCTGCATAAAACCAAAGAAAAACCTTTGCATAGGCAAAATGTCAATAGGAAGGGAATTGACTAGCTATTGCATAAAAAATATCACAAAATCACCTCAAATAACTAGGAAAAATATAGGTATAGGCCCTATTATAGTCCCCCACACTTAAGCCTTTGTTTGTCCTAAAGCAAACACTTAAGAAAGGCCAAAATAGAATAAATCCTTAGCAATCTTTCTCAAAACTTTTACCAATCTCATCCATCAAAAGATAGATAACACAACAAAACTTTATCATCCCTTTTACTAAGAAAAGCATTACACCACTTATTCAACTCAATCAATCTCCAATAGCAACTTAAGTGTTAGACAAGATATGCATAAAACCATTGCAGTAAAGTTACCCAAGCTAATATTCATGAAACACCATCTACTCCTGTCCTAAGTCAAGAATGAAGTAAATATAACTCATACAAATCAAGACAACCATGGCTAAACACGTTCCAGTTGGCTCTAAACTACTACAGTCCAAGTAGTAAACTAGGGGCATTCTCACCAAATTAGGAATTCATAGCCTCAAGTGAGCGGATTTCTTTTCACTCACCATATTGGCCTTCTCGTATTTCTTCACTCATTTTTTTCCACTCACACTCTTGTTTCCATTCCACTCACACTCTTACCTTCACAACTCATCCCAAATGCCTAAAGAATGTGCATAATCACCAAAGCGAAAATAAAGGCCTTGCTAGCAAGGCGAGAATATATAACATCCCTCATAGTCTAAATAATCAAAGGGGTGAGAAGAATAGGCCTACTTCCCATTATCTGAGATATGATATAAATATCAATGGCCTTAGCCTTATTAAATTCACTAGCCTTATGAACAATATTAAATGTAAATATATAGACTCAACTAGGCCTAGAGGTCCTTATTAGAAAAATAACCAGGTAAAGTGGCAGGTTGTAATACCCCATATTAAACCACATTTATTATGTGCAGAAAGTCATGCATATCATAACATTTTACTTTGCATTTGGTAATTTGAATTATTTTCATGAATCTATGAGTTTCATGAGTTTGCTTTTTCTTGAATCTATTTAATATGATATAGCTGTGTTAGTTGAGCTTTTGTTTAATTGAGGGAATTCATTACAAAGGAAATGCAGTGATAGAGGGAGTTAAGAGAATTTATTGGAGGAATAGTTAAACAAAAGTTGTTGTGGTCTAGTGGAAAAGACTTGGTGTTTACTTCTTGATGGGCTTGAGTTCGAATCTCAGCTACTACAAATCCTTTCCTTCCTTTTATTTTCTTTTCCCTAATTTTTCTAAGCCTTGGCCAAAATCCTCCTAGAGTGGCCGCCACCTTGGAATGCAATTTCCAAAATTTAGGAGTGTGATTTATCTTAAAAATTATTTTATAAAGTATTTGAAAATAAATTAAATCCTTATTTCTAATATCTTATCATAATTTTTTAGAAAATTTTAAATATTACTAATCTGGATTTTTGAAAGCTATATCTTAGTAAATTATTAGGAAATAAAGAATATAGATATATAGCTTATTTTCTTCAAAGTAGCCATCACTTCTTAAGGAGATAAATCTCCATTTTTTAATTTTCTTCAAATAATTTTTAAAAGGAAAATAAAAGGATAAATGTTGGATTTTAAATGAAGCATTTATCTTTTACAATATGTGTTTTCAAAATTTAGGGGAGGGGGGAAAGGAATTTCGGTTTTAGCTTCAAGAAAAAGAAAACCAGAATTTTATCTTGTAAAATAATTATCTAATAGCTATTTAAATTTACTCAAATTAATATAGAAAATTAATTAAATTATTTCTTCAACAAATAACTTAATTCCTCAAGGTGTTTTTCTAGAAAATTCCTCCAAACTACCGCCACCTTAAGAGCTATTGGAGCTCAACCTAAACTCTTCAAACCCTAGGTAAAGTTATCCAAGACAATCTTATCCAATTAGGACTTTGTTTTAGCAAAAAAAAAAAAAAAAAAAACACCAGAATTTCGGCCACAATCTACACGAGCCAAAACCTTCTCAAACTCTCTGTTGTCATTGAGCAAAAACACAGCTACACAAAGACTCATTTTTCTTCTCCCTTTCTCACCACCATAGAGACCGAAACCAGCTTGTTCTCTTCCCTCTTTCTGTCTAGATTTTCAGTCACCTTAAGCACCAATAACACAGTAGCAATCTCTCCAAATCACTAACCAATTTCGGCAACTAAGGAAGGACCAAAGCTGTCCAACTTGTTCTTGTGATCAAGAGTCCATAACAAGGTAGGACTTCTCCAACCACTCAAACACCAAAAGCCAATCTTTTCTATTCAACGAACCACATAAATCACCACTCTCTAAGCCTCTCAAACTCATGAAACAAGTAACTTTCCGCTCTCTCAAAGTTTCGACCAGCACACTCCAAGAACAAACTTAAAACCAAAACAACCTACAAGATAGACAATCTTCAACCCTTCTATCCATCTCTCTCTTCGTTCTTTCTCTCTTTTCTCTCTTAAATCATGTCTAGAATGTACTGATTTTCTCCCTTTCTTGGTGAATCTCGATCAAGAACATCTAGGCGGGCTAACCTCTTCAACTCTCCATTAAATTCAAGCTAATCACCAAGGAGTTGTCGTGTTCTTAAGTCTATTTCGCTAAGAGGAAATTAAGACCCTATATTTGCTGATTTAAATGGCTTTGATCTTTAAAGTATTGACTTATGATCGCTTACAGAGTCTAGCATAAAAGCATGAATGGATTAGAATGATAAATATGTTGAGGCGGGACATAGGCAAAGCACATATGAGATAGGATATTGATGTATCTTATCATGATGAATCTAGATCTATATTAGGTTGGCAAAGATGAGATCTTTTAATGTTAATGGAGCTGATTATAATGATTTTATGTTAATTGAATATAGGAGTTGTAATATTGTGGTTTGATTTGGATGAATGCACGTTATGATAAATAGCATGGCAAAGGAAAGTTGTATATATGATCTAATGAATTAAATCATCTAGATACCATAGGTGAATAAGGTGATTAATGAGATCATGAGAATCCTTGTTGCATGAAATAATGGATGTAATATTTGGATTTTAATTATGGAATCACTTATTCTAGATAAGGAAGGAGTGGAAGAAATGGCAATCAATTGAGTTGGGTCCAACTGTTGATTTATCCAAGTAAGTCCCTGCATAACCGTTTTAATAAATGTTACTGGTTCGCAAGCATTTTACACAATGTTATTTGAAATTGATGTCAATATAATGTTTTGACATGAGGATTGAAATGTTGGTTAAACATAATGAGTTATATTGTGTTGTTTTAATATTTGGGTTGGAAACGTGGATGTTTTACTTTCTAAATGAGTTTGTTAATTTTTCAACTGCCCAAACTAAAAAATGATTTCTTACTCTATCGCTAAACAATTTGGAAATACTATTATGAAAAATCACGTTTTGCAGTCAAGCTAATCAAAGAATTTCAAACAAGGAAAAATGATTTTGCCCCTAAATGGGGAGCATTGAGTACTCAGCGGGGGTATGCTAGTGGTACTAGTCTTGAAGAGTAAGAGTGAGTCTTTTGGTAGGAGGCCACCTTCAGAAGATGAACTTAACTTGGAGAAGCGATAATACTACTTAGTCAGGCCGTCCGAGCTAGCATATTGGTCCATATGGACATTATTTATCTAGGTTGGACAACTGTTGTATTAGGTATAGAGATGGAGGAGTATTTCATCCTAATGGGAGGATCCCCCACTGCCTATTGTTTAAAGAATACATTGGGATGATATCATGGTGGTAACCATGCTATGGATTTTGATACTGTTATTTGAATCATTGCTAATCCCTACTTAATAAGTTATTAATGTGATGAAATGATGATTTATTGTGAACTGTTTGGATTCATTGAACAAGACTCCTTTGTATAACTGTTATTGATGAAATTGACTTGCAAATATGATTTTGTGATTTTGATAAATCTGAATGCACGAAATGGTTGTATCTGACACTTGCACACATGGGACTTACTGAGATGCTAATCTCATACCTTTTATATCATGATTTTAGGTGAGTGCTTATACTGAGCAGGTCGAAGATATAAGAGATGATCTTCCATTTAATTTGTTTTATTTTATTTTGATTTGTATTTCTTTCAAGAGATGTTTGCTATTTTTGAACTCTCAGAATTGTATAAGTATTACCCTCGGATGTAATAAGAGTATTTTATTATTTTATTTAGTTAGTTTTTTTATTATTATTTTGTATCTTGTTATAAAGATCCCTAATTCTCTAGACGGAGCGACATCTCGCCCTATTTGGGTACGTAAGTAGTGGGGTGTTACACAGGTCCCCTCCTATGCATGCATAATCCCTGACGGATAGTGGTAAAGCTCCACTGAGGATCAAAGACAATCCTCTGGTTGTGGTGATCAACTGATATCTAGGGGCCCTTATTGCTCATATTCAAAATAGTAGCTAGCCTAGCCCTATTAAGCTCAATAGGGATCCCGTTGACCATGGTAGAAATGATGTCCAAGTTATTTTTTTCTTCTCCTAAATATTGGCATAGAATTCTTTTACCAACACTAGATAGTGCTGTTAGGATTTGTGGACTCCGAAACGCGGAAAATATCCACGAATCCCTTCCGAGGATCCAAGTAAATGATTAAGAAGATCTAAGGTTTACAAAATTACCTCTCTTCGACGTAATCAAGATCATTCGATTCTGATTGTGTTGTCATACGTGCAATCCGAACGATCACCAGACGCTGCAGTGTGAGAACGTCCTCTATAGGTACACATAGCGAACTGACTCGTTATCCTGAGAGAGCTAGCGCCTAGGGTTTGAGAGTTTTTTTTTTTTTTTTTTTTTTGTGAATAGAGGCACGCATTTTTTCAACAAAATAGGACTATTGAAAAGACGACTAGGGTTTTCTTAAAAACCCCCGAATCTCTTAGAGTCCAAATCTGATAATATCTTATCATATTTTAATTTAAATTCAAATTAAATTAAAAACTGATATGATAAGATTCTACCATTATCTCGATAATTTAATTAATTAATTTACCGAGTCAGACTCTTATAATCTGGACATCATCCAGATACATCGAATGTGGACATATTTCCAGATTCATTGTATCTGGTAAATTTTCTAGATTCGATTAACTTAGACATATTTTCAGATTCATCAAATTTGGTATCAGAAAAACAACCTAACTAGTTCGCTTATTGTGTGACCATATATGTTCATTTAACACTGACAGTGTGCCTAAATCATATTTAAATGGGCCACAAGTTATAAGCGATTTCTAGCAAAATATTATAACTATCCAAGTTAATGAAGATCAGTGATCTCTTTGAACCAAACCACAATTTTATATTTAGTCATTTTGTCACACGATATCCAGATTAAGCATAAGGCATGGAACATTTCATCCTTATTAAACTTAATCAATTATATCTTGATTTTATTGTAGACTGTTCAAACAAATTATATTAATATCTTAGATTGATATATTTGAGTACGGCCATGTATTTTAACAATCTAACTTATCAAGGGGCCCATGGATATCTCTCCCATAATTGAGAGGGACAAATTCCTTCACCATCAATCATATTTCCCTCCTTGATTTATTCTATATCCAACAGTAGTCTAATTTATTATCTTGTTAAAGACAACTTTAGACAACATCAAAATATAGAATTTATCAAGTAGGAAACTATGATGAATTTAGGTCGAAGGACTTTTAATATCATTATGGCTAGAAAGTACTTATGACATGTTCCATGAAGTACTCTCACAGTGGGTCATGTCCAATACAATGTTTTTTAACATTTATTTATATTTTGATTTGATATCACAAATATCCATGACCAGTAAAACATAGCCATCTAGTTACAAACATACTAATCTTAATTTATTATTATTCCAATAATAATAATAATAATCGATCAGAGACTGTTTTAGAATAGTCATTATATTTATTGTTGGGTTTTACTGTCAAGTCACGTACTTGATGACTACAAAACAAAATGCACTATTCATGGAAAGGAAAACCTCATATTATTATATAAAACATAACGACAATAGTATAAGTATAAATTGATTCGAGGGCATATCCCTAACAAGTACATCCCTTGCAGTCTAATAATGGCTTCCTATCCCAGCCTCCTAAGGATAGTAAAGAACTGAAAAGAATTATCAAGGGATAGCTTAAAGGTTTTCTCTACTATGATCTTATTATTGGCATGGCTTTGATACCAAGCCTGACAAGTGGGCTAAATAAACTAGGTAGGCTATGTAAGAAAAGGCTCAAAGGAAAGGGTAGATGAAGATGAGGCTCTAGACCTTTTAGAATGAGTACCCATTCCCCTTTGTGAAGACATGACACTCCCAAAACAATCTAACTCACAACCCACACAAATCCACAATCCTCAACACCAACATAAATCCTACACTCCTTAAAATACCTGCAAAGAAAACACAAGTTCACAATCCAAATATAATATCAACATGAATTCCCCATGCAAGAAGGTAAAATGTTGAACAATGTGGAATGAGATTATTATGATAACCATCTAATAGTTATTCATATCATGAGTCATTGGATTCCATAATAATACGCATAAGATCATGTAAGCATAGCATCTTTAATATCAAGAATTCCACATGACATGAAAAATTGCAATATTCATAAGAAATTACCGAAATAGCTATAAGAATATCAACACATGGAATATGATGAAAGAAATACTTCCCTAAACATTAAACCCATGCTATTCCATTCACAATAAATTTACAAACTCAACTTATCCCAATTAAGTCAACAATTCAATGTACTTTTGGCCAAAATTAGAGCAAAAATAGCAAAAATTCCATGACAGGAATTGAACCATGAGAATGAAAGAAAAATCACACCACTTTGTTCTTCAATGTATGCGCAAGTACTTTGTGCAATTTCTTTGAAGGAAATGCACACTTTAGGAGGTATTTGGAAGGTGGGTTTTTGATGAAAACGTGATATTTTTAAAGATTGAATCCATAGATTCAATGAAGAATTTAAGATTTAATGTTAAGAAGATGGTTTTGGTGGTTTAAATCAAACCAGCAATGGTTGGGTGTAAGGAACCGGCGATAGGTGTGCAAGAAAAATGAAGGGAGAAAAGGAATTTTGACAAAAAAAAAAAGAGCCAATTTGGCTCTTTATTAGCGTGGTCCCAACCTGACCCGAACCCGAGTTGGGGCAGGTCTAGAAATTGATCCAGATCTTCCAAAACCAACTTGGCACTAGGCCCAATTGCTTGGAATGGCACCTGGTTAGTTCTGTTAGCTTAAACCACATTTTATTTATTTATTTATGAATAAACAAGTAGAGACAATAAATCATGAAAGAAATTAATGCATATGTTCTAAAAAAATGAAATGAGTAGAAATAAACATAGGCAACAAAATTAAAGATTATCCAAATTAAAATATAAAAGCAATAAAACTTCATCTCTTTTCATGATCTTGGTCTCGTGGGTTGTTTTCTATATTTTTAGGTAGAAATCTAGCTTGACGATCTCTAAGAAGCTTTGCCAATTAACCAATTTGATTCTCTAGGTTATGCATTGAAGCCTCCAAATTACGGGTCACTGCATCAACTCCTTGGAAATAGGCCTCCGTTGAGCTCACCATTTTGTTAACCAATTCCTCCAATGGTGGCTTTGGTGGTGGTGCATTATAGGGTAGAGAAATTTAAGTCTTTTGGTTTCCATTAAAGCTCGAAGGGTTTTACCTCAGTTAGTTTTGATTGATTCAATATAAATTAGGATGGTTCCTCTAACCGGGATTATAAGAGGTACTATAAGGACTATTACTACATTTTCCATTTCCCATAAAAGCAACTTCCTCTAAGGACTCTTGAGATGAACCCATGCTTTGACATTCATGGTTGGGGTGCTTTTCCCCACAAAAATCACAACTTATATTTATAACTTGCCCTTGAGAAGGGGCGACCATTTGTTCCATCTTCTATGTAAATGCCTCAACTTTAGCTTCAAAAACACCTATAGCATCCATTTTGTGAACTCCTCGACCACAAGCCCTAGGCCTTAGATTGCCCCATACGTAATTATTCATGGCAATATTCTCAACCAACTAATATAACTCCTCTGGGGTCCTAGAACTTGTTATACCTCTAACGGATGCATCAACTAATGTTTTGAGGCAAAGTTCAATCCACTGAAAAATCTGCATTTGTCTTCTCAATTCAAAACCATGGTGTTGACACTTTCTAAGTATCTCCTTCCATCTTTCCTAACTCTTATATAGAGTATCGAATTCCAATTGTTGGAAGGCAAAAATGTCGATTCTAAGCTTGGTTGTTTTAGCTAGGGAAAAGTATTTGGCCAAAAGTTTTTCAGCTAGCCCAATCCAAGTGGTGATAGATCTTACTGGCAAAGATTTTAACCAGGATTTAGCTCTATCCTTAAGGGAAAAAAGAAACAATCTTAGTTTAATAGCATCTTCTGACATACTATTCATCTTAAAAGTATCGCAGATCTCTAGAAAACTAGCAAGGTGAGTATTGGGATTTTCATCAGGCAATCCATCAAATTAGACTATATTTTGAATAATTTGGATAATGTTAGGCTCTATCTCAAAATTATTAGCTTTTACTTTTGGTCTAGTGATACTCGAATATGTACTAAGATTGCAGGTTTAGTAAAATCCCCCATAGGCCTTCTATTATTATTACCACCATTACTACCCTTGTTGTTTTGGTTAACTCCCATCTCTCTTGTTAAACTTAATTGGTCAGTCTTTTGTCTATGAACTCTTTGAATCCATGTCAAGGTTCTCTCAATCTCTTGATCGAAGTCCACTATGTCTCTTGTCGTTCGTTGGGTCAGAAGCCAAGAATTAACCCTGAAAAGAAAATCAGGTTTTGGAATCTACAAATGTTCAAGTAAGTATAATTATTACAACAATTAGCATATTAATACATAAATCATACGAACAACAACAAGATATGACACTTCTTTATACGAAGAACATATATACATATTTACATACGAACATATAAATATGGTTAAATCAATGAAACCAAAGCTTTCATGATATTATTCCCCGCCAACAGTGCCAAAAACTTGATGCATCAGATTTGGGTATATAAAATTATGCAATTTCAAGTCCATTCCCAATCAAGTTTTAATTAAAACATTGATCCCCAAATCACACATATGAGCAAATGCACTCATCATAGCATAGGAAATTAATGAGTATTGATCCTCAAGTAATAACTACCATTAATTACTTTTCATATATTATTTAACCTACCAATCAATGTGATGAAATAAGAAAAATAAAAATAAGAATAAATACAAAAATACGTACAACTCTTAGGAGAGAAGAACATGTACTTGGATAGAAATTCTCAAAGATATGACAATAAATTACTAGTAATTATCACAATTAATTACTACCTTGGCATCATGAAAGAAAAATATGGCATCTAATTCTCTCCCAAGTCATGGACTTACTATATCTCTAGCCAATTTAGTAGATTTCCCAATCTCACCAAACAACCAAAAATATGCATGAAACCCATTTCTCAATCAATATCCCTATACTTAGGCGATATAAAACATGAAATTAGCCAATGACCATATACTATAGGTGAAATCAACTAATCTTTGACCTCTTAAATCCTTCATATTTAACTTTCTTTCCCAAGTCCGTTAAGAAATAATACATATGAAATCAATGAATTGAAATCAACTCCTAATCTCTTAACCAAATTAATTAGAAGAAAGATCCAATTGCACCAATTCATCAATAAGAATAAGTAATCAAATACTAAGAATAATAATCAATTGATCAAAAAATTAAATTAATTCTATATCATGAATCCAAAAATAACATCTAATTGCAATAAAACATTGATCTCATCATTGTATAAGGAAAAGAAAACAAAGGTTTAAGAAAAAACTCATAGACAAGCCATTTTCTTGCTCCCTGAGAAATTCTCTTGAAACAATTCTCCTATTCTAATGAATTCCTCTTTGAAAGAATAATCTTTGATTTTGATCCTTGGAGTCCCCCTTTCACTTTGTATTTTTCACGTATTTATAGCTCTTTTGATTGTCAAAATAGTTCCCTCGAAGTTCTAGGCCGTGTACAAGTCAATTACCACAAGATTTCCTGAGAAACTTCCAATTCTGCTCAAAATTGGACTTAACATCGTCTTGAAACCGAACTGGGCCAACTCTAGGTTGGGTTCTCTAGGCCGGAGTCTGGTTAGCTCTGGTTTCACCTGGTTTGCTTTGTTTTTTTCCTTATTTTGCTCTGTTTTTCCAAAACTGAGCCAAGGCCGGTTCAACTGCTTGAGCAGGCACCGGTTCAATATTGGAATGTGTGCAATTAATCTCCTAATTCTAAAATTTTTGCATAAAATCAAAGAAAAATCTTTTCACAGGCAAAATGTTAAATAGGAAGGGAATTGATTAGCTATTGGGTAAAAAAAAATCACAAAATCATCTCAAATAGTTAGGAAAATATAGGTATATTTAGGTCCTATCAAGATGAAACACAAGATTCATTTAGTTAGTTTATAGTATTTTTTTGAATCTCTATTATACATGTGTATCACAGTACGAAAATGCACTGACTTTTCAATGTGGTTAAGGCATGGTGTTTAGTTATTGTTTTTGCAATCCTTTATGATAAATTTGCACCCAAAATAAAATACGTTAGGTGCAACCATGATTCATAGATGATATGCTTGCTACCTATTTTTTTGCAGGAGATTGAAGGGAATGAGATTAAAGATGGGAGATGGAAGGCGAAAGAGGAGAAGAAGAGTAGTAATGATATCAAGTAAAAGAATAAAAAAGAAAAGTTACTCAAGATTCATGAATTCTTCTTAGTCACTTGCCATGTCAGCATCATCTAATCCATGTCAGCATCTGTTAACACCATTATTGATGGAGTTAGAGTTAAGGGTAGGATTGTACTCAATCGTGCAAGTTCAAGAGTATAATGTGCAAAAAATATAATTTGTGGGTATAATTATCGGAAAAGTATAAGTTTGAGGGTAAAATTAGAATTTAAGTCAAAAGATATGTGTCAGAGACTCAGAGTGGGGAAATGGCAGCGGGAGGAAGAGAAGAGTTCACGGCAAAAATCTATTGGAAAAGGAAGGGACCCGAGTAGGGTAGTAGTTTTTTGGTTGTTCCATTTGCCAAATAGTCCCCAGAACCCTCGTGCGCTCACCCTTATCTGTCGCTCTGTTTTCTCCCTCCCCTCTCTCTCATGATTCAAAGCTAGTAAATAAGTACTGCCTACCTCATTTCGCAAACTCATATGAATTGTCCCTTCTTGCTTTTGTCTCCACTGGATCTGGGCTTCCTTTCTTTCTCTCAAAGGTACTACCTTTTTTTTTTTTTTTTTTTTTCCATTCAAATTTCTGCAATTCTATCTCATTCTATCTTCATCCGATATGTACCTGCTAATGTCTATGTTCAAGTGGTAATTAACTTTGATCAATTGCTATTTGCTTTGTTCCTTTCTTTGGCTCACTGATATTTGCTGAAAGATTTTATTTTTATCCTTCTTGATTAAAGTGTGCACTGAGTGATTGGTTTGCTTGAAAATTAGCTCATTTCAGTTTTGAATTTATAAGTCAGTCAAATATCTTCTGCCAATTTTTCTAATGGAGTTCTAAATCTGTAAATTTCACTTACTTAAACGTATGTAGGGAGCCTTTGAATTCTCAATCCCTGGAGATTGCACTGAGAAGATTGTGTTGGCTGTGGAAAGACGTATACAGAAGTTATGGCCGAGTTTTCTTTGTGAAGAAAGAGTAAAATTTGAACTGCTGAAGTGCTTTTCTATTGGGCATTTTCTTTCCGTGGAAGGATTTCTTTGGCTTGGAGAATTCTTGGTTTATCAGTAATATCTGGAGTATTCATATTGAGAAAGATATTTAGCTGGAACACAGGTTGTGGTGACGGGTCCGAAAATCTTGTAGGAGTACTGAAGTGGGGGAAAGAGTAACTATGTGAATGTTTGATGGATCCAATTGCTTTGATGGAAAGAGACTTTACAGTTGATATTGAGAGCTTTAGGACTCTGAATGACGAAGCAAGTCCTGACCCTATTTCATGTGCTAAACTAGGAAGTGCAACTCCAGAAAATCTCTGTAATGGATTGATGAGTGTTGATTGGTCAGTGAAGGATACAAAAGGGGAGAATTTGGGAGGCAAAAAGGAGAATGGCAATAAGGCTTCTTCAGAGAATATGCAGGTGCTGATAGAGATTGACAAAAATGTAGAGGGAGTAGTAGATACAGATCCATTGGAGAAGAAAATCAAGAAGGACAAGCGTAAGTCACTGAGTGCTAAGAAGCATCCAAAACCTCCCCGGCCTCCCAGAGGCTTGTCTTTGGATGCTGCTGACCAAAAGCTGATTAAAGAACTTGCTGAACTTGCCATGATCAAGCGTGCAAGAATTGAAAGGATGAAAGCATTGAAGAAAATGAAAGCTGCGAAGGGATCATCATTGCCCTCATCATCTGGTGGCGGCTTCTTGGCCATGCTATTAAGTGTTCTCTTCTGTGTTGTAATAGTTTGTCAAGGTAAACTTTCCTATCCTAGTACTTTGACCATGCATTCATGATAAAAAAATATTTTGTGTACTTTGATGTTTGTCTTTCTGCTTTTCTTCTGAGGAGAGATTAAAAATTTTCACTTTCTATATTTGATTCTTCATTATGCAGTAATTCTACAATTTTAATTTCCTTTTCTAATTTGTAAATCACTTCTTTGCCTAATATTGAGTCCGTGGTTCAAAGGCTATTGTTTTCTGGTTACACCTGGATGTGGTGATATCGCTACTTTGGTCCTGGACCATCTTACTTAGCCCACTTTGCATTTACCACTGGCCTTGTCACCAAAAGAAGGAAAAGAGGGCGTGCGGGGGGGGGTGGGGGGGTTCAGTTAAGTTTATTTGCTTTATCCTACTAGATATTTTGGAGGTGTTCTGTTGAAATGCTCCTATAAACATGTATGTTACCTATGCAAATACATATTAATTAGGTTAATTAGCAATCCAAAAAAGGTGAATTAGACTTGGCATTATGCTCCATTTTAGCCTACATTTGGATTAGTAAACTGTTTACAATATGCTATTTTTCTATGGCAGCACCTCCAACCACTTCCTATACTTGAATGTAATGAAAAATTTATTCCAACTTTTGAGCAGTTTGTAGCAGATAGCTCTTATAGTTCTTGTTGCAAGATATATTCCACCATTCAAATGATTACGAATTCTGACTGTTTCTTTGGATGACCTTGTATTTTGTTCTATGCTTTGATTTTTGTTTTCAATAACTTAATCAGGACTATGATTTGCAAAGCAATAGCACATTCTGGAATTCATAAGCATATGCAGGTAGTATTAGGCTTCAATTTCATTAAAATGGTAAAACCTCAGAGAATTATGTTACGGTGGCAGGCATGTCTTCCAGAGTGAACTCAGCTGTCAGCTTCGACAGCCCCTCGGTTTCACCTGAATCAATGGAAAGTAATTTCATTGCGGTTGAGAACCACATGAGTCTGTTGCGCAATGATTCCAATTCTATTCCTTCAGGATCCTCCCGGTAGGTTATCTCTGACTCTTATTTCAATAAACATAGAAGTTGGGTAGTTTCATTTTCTATATAGCTCCTAGTGACCCCCCCATTCATTTTTGGCAAATACTTGTTTGAACTTAGATGAATTAAATTAATATTCCTTTCTCATGGTGTTTGCAGTCTAGCAGAACGCCATGATTCCAGGAAAAATGCTGCTGTCTGAAAACGGAAACAACCTGAGAACTAAATGTTAGTTTGCAATTATATGAACACACATTTCTCAGATTGTAGTGTGTACGGTTTGCTTGTGTGCGCGTTGGTAACCCGCTACATAACAGATGGTTCTGGATGTTTTTTTATATGGTATAGGACTGGAAACCTCAGCAGTTCAATTCCTAGTTCATACCACTCCAGCAGCTATACTTTACCTTCAAGGGCTCTCTTGATCTTTACTTTTGAGGTTTTTCCTGTCGAATCCATCGACTCTTAGAAGCATTACTTTTCCTGTCTCATTAGTGGTAGGAATTTACTGTACAATAAAAGCATATATGCTAGATTTTGGTTACTTTTTCCCATCCCAATTAGTGCTTCATGCCTGCCTCTGTTGTAAATATTTTTAGCATACACAAATAAATAAAAGCTGTTTTGGTTTGATGGGAATGTGACCCATTTGCCTTTAATTCATGGCTATTACGATTGATTCCAATTCTTGGTTCTTGCTTTCTGTTTTCACCAGATGTTTCATTGAAATTATTTTTTGGATTGATGTGGAGGTTCTTTTGAGATCCTGATTCCGTCAAAACGCCTGGTTTCAGTGGTCTTCATGTGGCCAGATCCACTAATTGAGTGGTTGCTTCCTCTGTATTATTTAAGAATTTAAGATCTAAAACTGCAGCAGAGCGCGGAGAGATAGATCTGATATTTTGACTTTGCCATCGTTTGTTTGGTAATTGTTACTACTGCTTCTTCTTGGATCCCTGGAAAGTATCTTGGCTTCTGCTCCCCGAGGTCCATTATCCAAATCCAAGAGAATTACAGAGACAATTTTCTCACATGCATTTCTTTATTTGTTTTTAGTTTGCAGTTTGCAATGTGAGTTCATTTGCATGTTATCTCATACTTTGCCCCTCTCTCTCGTTCAACTGTGCATTCTTTCTGTCAGACCGTGCCTTTATTTACAACTGCTACTCATTTTATTGCAGAATAAAGTCTGACAATGAACCCTACTTTTGATTCAATGAGAAATACAGCAATTTGTAGTATATTTGAAACTTTCAGTCCTCAAGTATGCAATGAATCATACACTATTTAATTTGAGGACAAGCTTATATAAGTAAGCATATGGCATAAAGAGGAAAGAACATAAGCATACTTCAGAATGACATCATGATTATTGCTCTTGCTACAACTGCAAGATTGTAGACAAGTTTATTCTCACGTGTTAGTGGCAATCTGAAGCTTTTAAAATCACAGACGAACCAAAGACTTAGAGTGAGGGGTCAAATTTTATGAAATAATATATTAAAGGATAATATTATAATTTTTAAAAAAAATTTGGAGAGACGAAGGATAAAATTTAAAGGAATTTTTAAAAAATATTTTAATTTTCTTAGAGTAAAATAAAAAATTTTAAAACTTATGGGGCGGGTAGATCCGTTAAAACCATCCTCGCATTGCTCGGCTTCATGAGCAGTGCCATCCCTGCCAGCTTCCGCAAACTTTGGATTTGCTGGCATAGACTGCATCGCTTCTGGTAGAAGTCTTTCAGAATAAAGTTGTAGCCATCGCTGCACTTATTTAATTGATTTTTATATTCTGGTTTGGC
Source organism: Voacanga thouarsii (assembly GCA_026120185.1). Classification (NCBI taxonomy): domain Eukaryota; kingdom Viridiplantae; phylum Streptophyta; class Magnoliopsida; order Gentianales; family Apocynaceae; genus Voacanga; species Voacanga thouarsii. The sequence goes on along the minus strand of JANUWF010002024.1, from coordinate 3,273,333 downwards.
CTTCTTGAGCTTGTTGATGGTGTCTAATATGGAGGTTGCACCAACATCTGCACCAGAGCTTCGGGGATCAAACCGTAGCGTCGACATACAAAGTTGATAGTTTGGGGTCTTCCTGCATGTACTCTCTATCAGGTTATTCTCTACTATTCCAATCAAAAAATGGTTGGCTGTTGTGCGTTTGTGTGTACTATTATGTAATAGAAAAAATTTATTGAAATCTTAATTAAGTTTTAATTTAAAATATCAATTTAATCTACATAACACACAAATTTAAAAAAGTATACTCATCCTATAATATAGCGTTGCATTGGTAAATATTGAAGAATCCTCAGAAACTCCATCAATTACCCTTACTTCTACCTTTGTTTCATTATTCAATCAATCAAAATAATAAAATAAAGTCACTAACTACTATTAATTCTAACTAATGACCAATGAATACAACAAAAATACATCAACCCAATCATACGGTAGAGTCTAGAAAATCACAATAATAAGATATAAATACGAAAAGAAGATTAGTCATATAATTAAGTGAGTTCCCCTAAATAAAATCAAGCACCAAACACTATTCAATCAATTGAATCCAAATCCGAGTGTCAGCAAAGGGTTCCCCAAAATGCAAAACCCGCATTCTCTCAAGTAATGAGCTTCTTATCATTACTCCAACCCATAGATATCTTTGTCATACAAATCGAACCCAAAGAGCATTAAAATCAAAGACCCATAATTCTAAAGTTAAAAAGATATAAAGTCCCTATTTATAGGTGATCCAAAAACTCTATCTACTACAAAGTTCTCATCTCCCAAATCCTTTATCAAATTTATCAAAGGAAAACAGATCTATTGAACAAATACAAATGGATGGAAAATTCTTGCGTGCAGCCGGTGCATGTGCACCGGATACTTTAGGTGTTTGTACTACGTGCTGGTAAAATTATACACAACATTTGCTGTATAACTCTTAGTGCACGTGGTATAAGCACATAAAGCACCCAGTGCATGCAAAAAATTCCCCAAATGGATAGCCATCTTATAAATCATTTTCTCAAAGTCAATACAAGAGAATATATAATCAATCAATTCAATCAAACGAACCTAAGTGATAGATTACTCAAGCAAGATTCAATTAATCAAATAATAATCTAATACAAAATAAAATTAGGGTACAGTCCTTTAATTACAATTAGATCTAAATAATAAAAATATCACTAAATCAAAATTACAAAGTAAAAGTAAAGGGAAACCCATAGATAAGTGTCATTCTTCAACTTTGAATTTTTCTTTGGGATGCTCCTCTTCTTTTTCAATCTTGGCTTGATCTTCTCTTTTAGCTCTCCTTGATGTTCAAAGAGTTTTTTTAGAGTTAAATCTCGTATGGCACTCCTCTGAAGTGACCCTATTGATGAGTATTTAGAGATTCTTCTCAAAAATCTATAGAACAGGCGCGGATTGCAATTTTGTACGGCGTCATGGAAGGTGTTATGCACGATGACGTGCATGTTTCTTTTAGTTGTATCGGCTCTTAAACGATGTCGTGGAACTTAACTTTTACTGTGTGCTATAATCGTGCACAACTATATCCATTATGAGTTGCATAGCATCTTCAGCTCCTAAATGTTTGATTCTCTTAAACTCTAAACATGTATAGTGCCATGGACTGTAAGGGGTATGGTGCCGTGAAGTCCCAATACTTCGAATCTAAAGTTCAGGTGATGCTACAGTGTTGTGTAGGATGATCTCGAGGATGCCGCGTATGCTCAGTAAAACTCTTATGAGATCATTCTTCTCATTGATTCAATTTTTAATTGATCCATATTCTCACTTTTGCAAGGTAATGTAAATGCCTAGTAAAGATGAATAAATAAGGATCTTTTAGCTTTTATATTACCCTATCTCTCTTTTGATTTAAGAATCCATCTAACACCTAATTAGCCAAATTAATGTGTAGACTAATATATTAAGATAGATATGACTAAAGCCAATGAAGTTGAATTAAACAATGTTATATTTATTCAACAAGTTCAACTTCATTTCCTAAGTCAATAATACAAATTAAGTGATTCATATAAGTAGGGAATAATGAGTTAACTTAAGTTCTCCGACTTTCAAAACTACTGCAATCATAAATAGTAAATAGACGATTGGTCCATATTTTCACTTTTGCAAGATAATGTAAATGCCTAGTAGAGATGAATAAATAATGATCTTTCAGCTTTTACATTACCCTCATTAAACTCTCATTTTCTTTTCTAGGTAAGGTAATGCAAAAGCCTAGTAAAGATATTTGAATAATGATTTTTTAGCTTCTACTTTACCTTACTATATTCTCTCATTTTCTTACCTCAATCCACATTTACTTAAACCCAAAGTGGGACTAGCTAGAAGATCATAAAATATAAATAAGTCAAAATACCCAATTTATACTTCATCATAAGTTTCTCATCCATTCCTAAAAGAAAGAGTGTTACAATGTTTACTAAAATATAAACAAGGTTAAGACAAATTCTTAAGACTTAGACATTTCACACCTAAATACAAATTTACATAAAAACAAACTTATCTAAAAAGGGTTTAGTTAAATTCTCATGCCAAAGGAAACAAATAACAATACCATCAAAGCCAAATTTATCCAAAAATTGAAAAAATTTGCTTAATTTTAAAGATAATTTCCAAGATTCTTCACTACACTTAAGAATCCACAAAGCTAAAAAATCCATAAATAAACTTGTAGAGAATACATGGCCAACCTCTCCCCCACACTTAAAATAGACAATGTCCTCATTGGCCAACAAAATATGCAATATCAATGAATGCAATGGGACTGAGAAAGATAAAGAAGAAAGAATAAAATAATACTTCCCAAGTGATTAGAAGCTCAATTTGATCATTAGAAGAAAGAAGAAGATATCCATAAAGAGTAAGTTATCTACAATCACTAAAAGTAAATAAAGTACTAGGTAAGGGAACTAAGATAAAATAGAACAAAATCAAATCTACAGTTAAATGTCATAACAAAACAAAGTACTCAAAACATCATAACAAGATAATAAAAATCCTATCCCTATCCTCCAAGTTAGCTCTACTATCTCCTCAAAGGCCAGCCTTTTTTAGGTGCTCCCACATCTCAAGGACAAAAATGTCAGCTTTGTCTTGCTTTCTTCGAAGAATCTCCAAACTGTTGTTGACATCCCTCTGTGTATTTCTAATCAACTCTAACTACTTCCCATGATCAGAAGATAGTTGGTTTTACTATTCTACTATCCCCATCAGGCTGTTGATCATCTCTTACTGTTGGGTGATCATTTGACTTTGCTGTGCTATAGTGCCTCTATGTGCATCCATGCTCATGGTTAGGGTAGTGAAATGAGTGTGCACTCAGCTTGAAAATTCACTATAGTAGTAGGCCGTCTTATATTAGGACGAGAAGCTCTGGAGGACTCTGCTGAGAGGGATTGTTGCTGCTGCTACTGTGGTTGCTATGGTCCTTGTCCAGTTTTTCTTTTGAATTCACAAGGGGTCAACCATTTTTTCTCATGCTCATCATAACTATATCCACAATTCACTAATGTTTTGTCGGTCACTTCCTTACTGGTGGTAGTAGAAGCTGCTACCTCACCCTCTACTGGCACCTAAAAGTGCTCAAGTATCTTAGTGATGAAAAAAAAAAAAAAAAAGGCAAATGCCTTAAAAGGGTGGGTGGAGAAGACAACATTTCTCATGTAGGAGATGATCAAAGAGGCTGAAGGAATAGATTAGGCATGCATCAACTTGTGTAAAACATAGATGTCCACCACTCTCCTCTTATTAAATCCACTTGGGGCCATATTGAAAGCTAAAAGGTAGACAATCAATCTACAATGTGGAGGAGATTGGTGACATGAAGCACCTCTACTTGGCCAACTATCTGATATTGTAAATGTAAGTCAACTCTGGTAGTATTTAAACTCAAATCCCTATTAGATGCCACCTTCTCATTATAAATGTCAATATCCACCCATGCTCTTTCATCTCTAATGCCCAAGATGTCGGCCAATAACTCCCAAGATAAGTGGATAGGCACTCCTCTCATAGTAGTGTCAATATTTCTCAAAATCTAATATTTCTTGTCCTCCATATTAGCATAAAACTCCTTCATTAGATTAAGGTAGTAAACACCCTTAAGTCCTAGAATAGGGCCCTAGTGAACTTGTCTAAACATGACACCAATTTTAAACTTATTGTCCAAGGCAAAGTTAATTATTTTCTTAACAATCATATTCCTATTCACTCTTTTGTCAAACCACACATCACATTCCACACTCACAAATCTATCAACATTAGAGGGTTGTTGGGCAGAGGAAGAAGGACCCTCATCTTTCTCTCTTAGAAAGTAGTTTGGTAGCAATGTGTTCGCTTACACTATTGGTGCGAGTGGACTACTCACTGATTAAAGGTAAATTATTCCCCATTTGAAAACTATAGTGTAATAATCTAAATCTTGATAAAGTGCCCATCACCTATCTTCATCAGTCGATCAAGAATAATTTTTCACTTATGTATTAGTAGCTCATAATCTACACCTTACTGTAAAAGCACGGCCCAATCATGTGGATTACATACTAACACACTTAAACCTTTAATGTGTGAATATATGTAAATAAATAACCATTAATGAATGAAACTTTTATTAATTTCTAAATATAAAAATACATAGTACATTTTGGGTATATATTCCAACACGGGACATGTACTGTGATTGGCCAACCCACGTTAAAGGTCATAGTGCGAAGATTGTCCATAGAAAATGAGAAGAAATGACCATCCCCTCGATGGAGTTATCTTCTAGATCATTACATAGAATGGTAGTCGATTTGTGGTGGACAACACACTTAGCTTAGGAAATGTTAATCTTCCCAAGAATCTATGTCAGTTTTCTAAGAGTTAAATTGATTATATTAAAGATAATAATGATAGGGTTAACTATTACAGCATTAATATGAGGATAAAGTGCACAAATTATTTATTTTTTACAAACTGAGAAATTTTCTTTTATTTTTAAAAATAGTTGGTGGAGTTTCTTTCAGTCATTATTCTTCGTGAGAATAAGCTAATATGTCCAAAATATATAGACTAGAAAAGGTACTTAGACATAATACTCATTGTAGATGAGTATAAGTATGTCATATATGAAACCTGCCCTGTCATCTAGGAGGGTTCCACCGAAAAGGAGCGCAAGGCTGAGAAGGCATAGAAGAAGGCTGATGAGATGGCTCGTTGCTACATGTTGGCCTCTATGTCTAATGTGCTCTAGTCTAAACATGACCACATAGCTACTGCTTATGACATTAGTGAAGGTAATGTACGTAAAAGAATAAACACAGAAGCATGCATAATATCAAAACAGAGGCAGCGGAAGCTTTAAGAATTATAATACCTCTACGTTTAAATGATCTTCTTGGCATCGAAGAAGATATCTGGACCGCTTCAGGTTGAATGCTTGAAGCCACTAGTTCTCCCAAAGAAAACTCCAGTTGCACTCTTGCAATCCCTCTGCTTCTTCTCATTCACGCGAAGCTTTTGAGCTTCTGGAATATGGCCACTTGCCTTAACAACTACCGGTGAAAGTACTTCTTCTGATAGAGGAATGGCCTTGGTTCTTTTATTCAATGCGAGAGAGATACCAAAAGAGTGAAAAAAAAAAACTTTTAGTTTTTTCATTATCCTTGCACACCAAACCATGCAGGATCCATATTTTACTGTTTTTACCCTTGGTCTCATCCATTGGGTCAGATAAAATTATTTACTCTTGGGCTTGAACACCCATAAATAATAAGCCTTAATTATTTATTTTCTAGGCTTTATAAAATAGCTTAATAAATAATTAACAAGCTCAAATAGACCAATATAAAATATCAGGCCTTTTACCTAGTTTTTACCTAGGTTAATTTTTTAATTATTCAATCTGGGCCTTATGCCCTAAATAATTAATTAACCAATTAAACCAGATAAAATATATACTCTTTCTTAGGCGTTTTATTTTATTCTAATCTAATAATAAATCAGATTACTTCAATAAAATAAAACCTATAATTATTAAGACCAATTCCTTAACCCAAATCTGTCAGGACTTAAGGGCTATTTTGGATACCAAAAGACACATCGCCTTGGCTACTAAAATGACCAAAATACCCCTGTAATATAAATAGTTGTATTTTACATTTTAAATATTTTTTAATATCACTATAAGGAAATATTGACCCCAAAGACAATGCTGCGTTAGCAAAGTCTTCGACCTACAGGTGTAATGACTAAAATATGCTTCTACGATCGTAGTACATTTAGAGAAGAAGAGTGTACTAATACCTCTCCAAATAACATCTACCATCCTTAGACCTTTAGTCCAATGATCCATGACTCCTGAAATGTTTTCGATTTTCAAGGGAGCTACCCTAAAGCTAACATCCAAGTCATGTTTCCCAGGGCCCTAGATATTTAGATCATTCGAACAGTCACAAGGGGCGATATTGCATAGAAGTTATCTTGTATAAGTCTGTCTTAACTAACTAGTCACGTATATCTAATATACAAGTATATTAGCTCTACAATAGAACCTCAACCACAGTACATCAAAGTATATGCTTCCAGTTTCGTCAGACTACTAACTCATACTCAAATTGTAGAGTATTAGTCTACGCTGTAGTAGTAGTAGTTTGGATTTTTACCAAATAGTACTTTTAGAAACCACTACTACATGTCATATTCTACGTATTCGAAATACATTTATGTTATGAAGTGAGTGGACTACCTACTGGCTAAAGGTAAGTCATTCCCCCATTTAAAATTCAAAACACAATAACCTAAACAGGATGAGATTCTCATTCTCACCAATCGATTAAGAGAAAACATTTATATGTTAAGTAACTCATGATCCATACCTTATTGTGAAAAATCACCATTCACATGGATCACTTACTTAAACACGATGAGTCCTTTCCAAACGTAAATTGTGTACAAATAAAATGTAAATTCACAAATAAATTTTGAGAATAAATTCTTTTATTCATAAATTCGATAATTACATTAGAAATCAAGTCTAAAGGGCATACATTCCAACAATCTGCCACCTGCACTCTTAGACTAAGAAATTCCATAGATACCCACCCCTATAGCATCTAAGTGTCTCTTAAAGACTCTCTTAGCCAAAGGCTTAGTAAAGGGATCTACTAAGTTATTCTTCGAGGCTATCTGTTCCACCACAATTTCCTATCTCTGGATAAAATTCCAGATCAGGTGGTACTTCCTCTCGATGTGCTTCCCCTTCTTGTGGTTCTTGGGTTCTTTGGATTATGAGACTGCTCCAGTGTTGTCGCAATACACCACAATCGGTCTGTCCATGTGTGGCACAATTCTAAGTTCTGAAAGGAACTTCTAGAGCCAGACTGCTTCCTTTAATGCCTCCGAAACTGCCACATACTCAACTTCCATAGTTGAGTCAGCAATGCAAGATTACTTGATACTCCTGTATGAAATAACTCCTCCAGATAAAGTGAAGACATATCCACTAGCGAATTTTTTCTCATTCTTATCTGTCTAGAAGTCTGAGTCTATGTATTCAGTAGGAACTAAGTCATTAGCCCTGTATACCAGCATATAATCTCTCGTACCTTTGAGGTACTTGAGAATATGCTTTACAGCTTGCTAATAAACCTCCCCATGGTTTGACTGATATCTGCTAACTAAGCCTACGACAAAGTAGATATCTGGCTTAGTGCACATCATGGTGTACATGAGACTTCTCACAGCCAAAGCGTAGGGAATCGTACTCATCCTGTCTTTTTCCTTTTGAGATTTGGGACAATTCTTAGAACAAAATGACAACCTATGTCTGCAAGGGATTAGAGCTCCCTTGTAAGAGTTTATGCTAAACTTGGCCAACATCTTGTCAATGTATGTCGCTTGAGATAATCCTAACATTCTCTGCTTCCTATTTCTAAGAAGCTTAATCCTAAGAATGTAACTAGCTTCTCCCAAGTCCTTCATACAGAATTGACTAGATAGCTAAACCTTAGTAGATGATAATGTTCCTACATCATTCCCAATGAGTAGAATGTTATCCACATATAGGACAAGAAAAATCACATTTATGCCTTCCAATTTCCTATACACGTATGGTTCACCCTCGTTTTGAATGAAACTGTAAGACTTTACAGTCTTATCAAAATGAATGTTCTATGCTTTAGATGCCTACTTAAGTCTATAAATGGACTTCTTAAACTTGCAAACCATATGTTCCTGGCCTTTAGTAATAAAACCTTTTGGTTGGGACATATAGATATCTTTGTTAAGATGGCCATTAAGAAATATTGTTTTGACATTCATTTTCCATATCTTATAGTCAAAATTACATAAAATAGCAATGAAAATACGGATGGACTTAAGTATGGCTACCGGGGAAAAGGTTTCATCATAATCAATTCCCTCTTTCTAAGTATACTCTTTCACTAAAAGTCTAACTTTGAAAGTTTCCACATTTTTATCCGCTCCTCTCTTCCTCTTGTATAGCCACTTACACCCAATGGGTTTTATCCCTTTAGGTGAAGCTACAAGATCCCAAACTTGATTGAAGTACATAGACTCAATCTCGGCTTTTGATAGGGCTTAAATTAGTCATATATTTTCTAGTTATTTGAGGCCATTTTGTGATACATTTTGTGAAATAACTAGTCATATTCCTTCCTATTTGATATTTCCCTTATAAAAAAATTCTTTTTTGTAATTTTATACAAAAATAGGTAAAATTTGAAACTAATTATGCAATTTTTCAACACAGACCTAGCACCAGTCTAAGAAAAGAGAGCCGGCGCCGATCTTGTACTGGCATAGCAGAGGAAATCGAAAGAATTAAGTTAAACAGGGGAGTGCAATTGCAATTGAAATTGGAAAGGAAAAGGAAGAACTTGGCTTTATGGCTCACGGCTAAGCAAAAGAAGAAAAGGCAGCAATGAAAGGAAATTCGGTGCGACTAAGATGAAGAGAAAGTTAACAAAAGTGGTTGAGAAAGACAAAAGCAAAAAGAGAAGGGAAAAGAAGCAGTCGAAACAAGAAGGGAAAGGAAGCAGCTTCGATCTTTAGTTGGTGGCTCAGCGAGCCGACGCAACAGCAAGAGAAGAAAAGGGAAATTTGGTTGGCTGTGTGGCTGTGCAAGAAGAACAAAGAAATTCATCAGCTGAGTATGTCTTGGGTTGCGGCTCAATTGAGCTGATGCAAAGGAAGAAGATGGCTTTGATTTCGGTTGGCTTATTGAAGGTGTGGCTCGGTGGTGTTCGACAGCTCAATTGGAAGCCAATTTCAGCAAATCAAAATTCCACAAGAATTGTGCTTTAGCACAAAACGACAAAAGTCTAGATTGATTTTCAAATTCTCAATTAAGGCAGTGGACGGTGGACCCTTAGTGTTTTATTTAGGTTTTTATTTTAGAATTTTACTATTCCTTTTTGGTTTTTGATATTTTTAGGTAATCACTTCTTCTTTATTTAGGATTCTTTTAAAAACTTTGTAAGCCTATAAATAAATGCCAATTTACCATAGGAAAAGGGATGTGCACAATGTACGACTTAGTTATATTTTAGAGTGCATCACTAATATTTTTTCAAGATAAATAAATTAAGGAGAGAATTCGTAGATCATAACATCAAATCGCTCAAATCAAGGAGGAATTATACCAAATCAAGGAGGGTTGTGCAAGAGGGTCTGTAAAGGAAGAAGAATGAGGCTTGTTTATGAGTGCTTTCTTTTACTTTCTTTTCTTTTCTTGAACAATGATGTATTAATTGTTTTATTGTAATTTGATATTGTCTAGGTAATCATGATTTTTAGAGTTACTTTGATCTTTTGATTAATTGATTGTTATTCTTGATATTTAATTACTTGAGCTAATCACGAGATTAATTGGTTGTTTCTTTCCATTAACTTACTAGACTAAAGGGGTTGGTGGTGGTTGCAATTGATTGATTTTGTATTTATTGTCTATTAACTTGCTTGACCATAGGGGTTAATTGCTAAGAATAAGGTAATTAAAGATTAACTGATGTCTACCAGACCAAGGATTCATTGGTTAATTTTATGGTTTAAGTTTGCCTGACCACGGAAATTTAATCAAGAATTGTGTTTAATGGATCTTTTGGATAAATTAGTTGAGACTGACCCTGTGATGCTAATTTACCTAGAAGATAGTGATTTCATGGATTAACCAAATAAGTGAATCCATATTAATCCTTCATGATACCAAGAGAATAATTAGTTATGATGATGATTAGGTACTTTAAGATCATGTTTGTCAAAATAATGGTTTGAGTTACATAATTCTCCATTCTTGATGTATATATATTATATTATTTTATTTTATTTTCCTTTTCACTTTATTGAGTCAGTTAAACAATGAAAGAAAAGTGATTAATGCATACTTGTTCCTGGAGAATCACACTCGTTTGAACCCTATGCTATGCTTAATGATGAGTACGCTTGCTCATACGTGTAATTTGGAGTTAACGTTTTAATTTAAATTTAATTGGGAATGTGCTTATTTTTATATGATTTTTATACCTAAATCTATACGCATCAGCTTTTATTGCTTCATGCCATAGATTTGCATCGACATTAGCAATAACCTCTTCGTATTTAGTGGGATCTTGTTCTTAATGGTCAGAGACCAGTTTGAAAGCCTCTCCTGTCCATCTTTCTGGAACTCTAGATACCCTCCTACTACGACGAAGTTCTATTTGTATAGGTTCTTGAGGCTGTGCCTCTTCTTATTCCACAATTAGGTCTGAAGAAGTTGATTCTGAAGATAACTTTTCCTTGAGTTCCAACCTTGTTGAACCTTTAGTGAAAGTACTTTGATCATCCTCCAAATATCTAGCATTAGTACTTATCTGTACTTTCTGCTCATTGGGATGATAAAAGTAACCTCCTTTTTGTCCATTTTGGATATCCAACAAAGTAGTATAATTCTGATCTTAGTTCTAGCTTATCTCTCTTGATCAGTGCATAAGTTGGAAAGACCCATATCCTGAGATAATTTAGACTTTACTTACTCCCAGTACATATCTCGTAGGGCGTCCTAAGTACTGACTTGGAAGGTACCAAGTTCAGAATGTATGCGGCTGTTTCCAAGGCATATCCCTAAAAAGAGATTGGAAGAGTAGCATGAGACATCATGCTTCAAACCATTTCCATCAATGTCCTGTTCTTTCTTTTAGCTACTCCATTCTGCTGGGGTGTGCCCGGCACAGTGTGTCACGCCTCGTGCCCATGGACCCGGGAGTGTGACTATGGGCCTGGCAGCACCCACGGTCAACTATTTGGCTGTCGTCCTAGTTAGGCCAAAATAGATATCCCAAGTTGACAATGAGTACTTAGGTCCATTTTTATATGCCATACACACTTCAGATCCCAATCCCATGTGGGATTGGGCTATCACATTCACCCCTCCTTTAGGCTCAAGCGTCCTCGCTGGGCCCATACTTTAGGGGCCAAACCCAGGACCAAGCAGATGGTATAGGATTCTAAAGGTGGCTCCCACCGCGCACGGTGTAGCACTTAGTTCCCATACCAGGGACTGGTTACCTACTATGATACCAAATGTCACGCCCTGTGCCCGCGGACCCGGGAGCGTGACTATTGGTCTGGCAGCGATGTGAAACCCCACCTAAAGCCAACTCTAGAGTAAGGGATCAGGATACATATTATATCATTTTGCATAAATATATATATTTTTGAATGATTTTATGTGCTTTAGAATTATGATTTATAGGCTAAAAGGCTTAGTTATGCTTTTTTAGTAGGAAGGGTAAAATAATAATTTTGCTTGAGGTCAAGATAGGAAGATAGCTTGAGGATTAAATAGGAAGAATATTTGGGAGAGAAAATAAGAACAAGAGTTGTGGTTTAGTGGTTAGAGCTTTGGAATTAATCTCTAAGGTCATGAGTTCAAATCCCATCATTTAAGTTTTATCATGATTATTTTAATTTAAGGTTGGATTTTCGTTTCTTGCATTCCATAAAAAAAAAAAAATGAGTGTTGTCCTAGGGGAGACATGAAGGGAATGTCCTAATCATATTCTTATGTCCTAAAAAGAATTCTTGAGGGACTCATGTCCTTTTATTCCCTAGCTTACCCTAATCTCTTCATCAATTAAATTTGTTCAAAATTTATCCAAATCCATGTTTTTAATTCTAGAAAATTCAGCAAGGATTATTGGCCTTTGAATTTCGAAAATGATTCTTAGAGGTTAGATATTTGACTGAAAATAAGGAAGAAGTTAAGGAAGATTCCCAAGATAAATTAATCTCCATGGTTGAGCCTTCAAACTCCATTCCATAGTGTTCATATCCTCCAAGAAAGAAATCTGAAAATTTTCCAGATTCTTGAGCAGCCTAACCTTCGAAAATCTCAGCCACCTATCTTACTCAATTGCTGCTAGAAAAATGGCCAATTTATTCAGCTTGAAGACTAAAATTTCTTGTGCAAAAACTGGACTGCACAAAACTGCACAAACCAGAAAAAAATCTAGGCAGTTTCGTAGCATAGTAGGCCGAAATCAAAGCTGTTTCTTCTACCTTCAAACCAGTAAAATATCTCTACTTTTTCTCCATAAAGAAGGCTAGAAACCAGTCTTAAGGGATCCTCAAATACCTCTCAAAACCCTCTGCAAATCGACTAGAATATTGCAGAAAAAACTGCACAAAAAATTCTGCAACCATTCAAACCACAACCAGAAAAAAAAAAAAAAAAAAATCCAGCCTTGTTCTCTCGAAGCCTTGTCCGAAACCACCCTCAAATCTCTGTAAGTTAATCCTTGTTCAGCCATGAACTAAACACCATTACCCCCTCCACTGACCTTGCACAACTAGACTCCATAACCACACCTTAAATTTCTCCTTCAATCACTCCAATCAAACTTCCATTTGAATTTCAAAATTTTCAGTATTTGCTCCATGGAAACATCCTTGGATTAGGCTTCATTACCAGAAATTATTCTACCATTGGACTCAGAAATTTGGCCAGTCTTATAGTTCCCTCAATCCTCATTCATTTCAGCAAAACACAGCAAACCAGTCGGCCATTTGCAACTCCAAGAAACCTCCATCAATCAAACACCATTAACATATCTTCCACCTCAAAACACTCCTTAAATTTCTCCATTTGAATTTCAAACAACCAGATTTTTCTCTTCCTCCCTAAACTAAAAACCAAAATCCCTGAACTCCCTCAATCATTCGGCCCATCTTCTTTAGAAAATTCATCCAGCATTCCCTTCTAATCCTCTCCATTTTCACTAAGAACACCAAGAACACACACTACCTTTCTTCAAGGCAAAGACCACTCTAAACACCTCCAATCCCTCTCAAAAACTCCAAAACATGCCTACATACTCCCTAGAATCCATTTCTAGAATTCATAACATTAAATCTCGAAAACAAAAATTTGCAATCGGATCAAAACCAGATTTTTCCTTGAAGTCTCAAGAACATCATCAAGGTAACCAAGAACAACTTTTGTTCATCTTCTCCCCTTCAACCTTTAACATGTCATACTAATGCTCTCTCTCTCTCTCTCTCTCTCTCTCTCTCTCTCTCTCTCTCGACTAAATGGTTGCTACAACCATGGCTGTTTTCTTTTTCCTTTCTTGGACAATTCAAGACACTCAAGCGCGTGGATCTTCTTAAATCTTCATCGAGATAGTCATCAACCAAGTATTTCTCTTTAACCTTTCTTTTAAATTCTGGATTCATGTCTCTTAGATGTTGATAGAGAGGATAGAATATGAATGGCAATTGAGTATATGCATATGTATGAAGGGGTTGAGATTGGAGCATGAGGATGATTGATCGTGATTAAACTTTGAGAAATTCCTTGAGAATTGATGTATGCTCTCCATGTCTTAAGAGATTATGAATGTTTAAGCATGCTAGATGTTATGTCATCTTTAGTGAATAGGATATTATGTTCTTATTTTCATTGAAGCTGTGAGTATGATTATGTTTAGTCGAGATTTGGCCATGTGATAGTAGGATGGATTTAAACCTTGTTCATGAATAGAATAGTTTGTTGATTGATGCTAGAGTATATGTTCATGATTCTTGTTAGCAATAGGAAAATTATGATCATGACCTTATTGATCCTAGACTATTTTGATTAGCAAATTTTATTACCCTAATTAAAATTATTACTATGCTTTTTCTCTAAAGATTTTGAAATTCTTAGGAATTTTTGGAAATGGAATATTCAATGAGACAGTGATATTTTACTAGTCAAATAAATGATAGCTTTTATTAAAAATAATATATATGTATTTATATATAATAATAATAAATAAATAAAACCTTTTATATATATAATAATAATAAGTAAAATATTAATGACCTTGTAGACCATATATTCATAAATATTATTCATATTTATTTATTAATCAAAATTTAATAAAAGTTATTTATTATTAATTTTAATACGTATTGATTATTAGTTAGGAGAGTAGTAATAATTTATTTTACTATTTAAGAATTACCATATTTTAATATCACCTAGGACTTAGGATTCTTCATCAATTAAACCCTAGTTTATTTATTAATATCAACACTCAAGATTTATTATTTGAATCTATAAGTTATTAGTAATTCTTTTACAAACCCTAGTTATTTTAACTTATCAAGCTAGACTTATTTTATAAAATCCTTTATTATCTAGCCTTAAAGCTTAGGACATTAGGGTCATAATTATAATACGTTGAATTAGGATTATTTATATAAGTGAATATAACTTGAATATAACCTTATGACTTGTGTTTACCCTAGGCGGGGTTAGGTCAACTTTGGAAGATTTTTGAATTTGATCGAGCAAAGGATCAGGTAAGCTCTTGCATAAACTTATTTGAAGACAAAAGATTACTATGGCAAGCTAAATGCGATGTGTATGGACACTCATTTTGTAAAGGCAATTAAAAATTATTTCCTTTTTATTTTAGTCAAGCCAATCATTTGAAAATTTAAACAAGCATTTTTGCACAAATACTAAACTCTTTCTAAAACCCAACTTTGACAAGAATTTTAGAAACTCTTAATTGCTATTTCCAAATAAAGCAATGTATTATCAGTTTTCTCCTAAGTGGGGCAATCAACGTTGAGTACTCAATAAGGGTAGACTATTAGGACTAGTCTTTGAAGGGTTAGGGTAAGTCTTTCAGTAGGTGACCACCTCTGAGGGGTGAGTCATTCCTGGATAGGATGTCAGTCCAGTAGGTCATACCGGTCCGAGCTAGCCAGTTTCAGTCATGTGGACTGTGTGTTTTCGGAGTGGACAATCAGTAAGTTTAAGTGTGAAGAAGGAGGAGTATCTCACCTGGTAGGCCGTACACCTACCTTTTGTCAGTCTGCACAAAATGTGGCATTCTGACCGTTATATGGTCATGGGGCCCAACGTGTGGTAACCCATGGCTATCCATTTGAGTGGTTGTATTTATTGTGCACATGTATGGTTTTAAAAGCAAAACGCCACTCTTTATTTTAACATTATTTCATGCTTGCCAGTACTTTCTCTTATGCAATTTTTACAACTTGTATACATGAACTGTTTTACTTGAAATACTTAAAGCACACACGAGTTGTGAAACCCCAGTCGAAACCAACCTTAGAGTAAGGGGTTGGGATGTATATCATATTTCATTTCATGGTTAAATATATTCTCATATGAATTTTTATGTGTTCTGGATTCGAGTTTTATTGCCTTGAAGTTTTGTTGGTGAGTATTGTGTGAGAGGGGCAAAATGGTAATTTTTGCCCGGGGTGAAAATAGGGAGATAGCTTGTGGATTGAATAGAAAATAATTTTTCTAGTAGAAATAGCAACAAGAGTTGTTGTGGTTTAGTGGTTAGAACTTTGGAATTTATTCTTGAGGTCTAGGGTTCAAATTCCATCATAGAAGCTTTAGCTAGATTAAATTTTATTTTTGCCTAGGGAGGATTAGTTTCGGCCTTAAAAGCCTAGAACAAGGTAGTGATAATGTCCTAGGAGAGACATGTTAGGAGAATTCTCATTTCACTCTTTACTCTACTCGAAATTCTTGAAGGGAAATTCATTCTTCCTTGTTCTTTAATTTTTCTCAATGCTCAACTCATTAGTTTGATCAAGGTGTTCAAGCCTTTTTCTTTCCAGAAAATTCAGTAAAGTACTGAGGTCTTTTAGGATCGAAATGTCTTGGTAAAAGACTCCTTATGGTCTGAAAAATATGGAAGAGTTGTGAGGAATTTCAAGAGAAAAAATCCCTCTAGTGAGCTTGCTAAAATTTTCCTCTAGCTTAGTTCATCTTTCTTCATAGAATGAGCTGGAATTTTCCAGCTTGTTGTACCTTCAAAGGATCAAAATTTTTAGCTAACATTCCCTCCCAAATTCTACCAGAAAAATGGTCTTTAGGATCAGTTTGAAACCTGAAAGTTTTTGTCCAATTTCGGACTGCACAAGATGGAGCAAAACAGAAAAAAATCCTGTACGAAAATCAGTTTTGAGAGCCCAAAACTAAGCCGTTTTCTTCCAGATTTTGTGCAGCACATTAGCCATGTTTTTCCTCCATAAAGAAGTCTGGAAACCAGCCTTGAATACCCCTGAAATACCCTTCAAAACTCGCTGCAAAATGGCTTTGAACAGCAGACGAAAATCTGCCAGAAAAATCACTATGCAGCGAAAATTCTGAGCAGAAATTTGTCCATCTTGTTTCCTCTTTCTCTTCCAGCCAAAACACCAACCTTAATCTGTCAAAACCTTCCTTAAACCTCCATCAACAGAGATCCATTGATCCCCTTGAACTTCTGCACGAAATTCCATTAATGGCTGTCCAAAAATCTCTCAAACAAATCCCTGCAATTTAGCTTGATTGGTTTCCAAAATTTCAGCCATCTTATTTAGTAACCTTCCATAATATTTTGCTCAATGGACCATACTTCTTCTTCATCATTGTACACCCTACTTTCGGCCACCATAAGCCTCCATAAGTCAGCATTAATCCCACGAAATTCTGCTCAAACAATCAGCCATGGCAGATTTCCAAAAGCTGTCCAACAATCAAGATATTCTTGGAATATTTAGTTTCCAAATTCACTTCCTAAAAATATTCTTCAAAGATTGTAACAACTAACCTTTCCTTTTCCCTTCTAAATCAGAGAATCAACCTCCTAAACCCTACAGAATTTCGGCAGCCCTCATTCCATAGAAAATTCGGCAGCCACAACAACCATTCCTCTCGATTTTTCTTCAGCCATCAAGAACACACATTACACCAAGAACACCTACTATTTTCCTTCACCTAATACACCTTCAAACCACTTCAAATCTTCACAAAAATCTCCAGATTTGATCCACTCATTGCTGTGAGTCCATCAACACCATTCTTAACATCAAACTCCACCAATCATCTTGCTACTTCGGATCAAAGCAGAAATTTCTGGACAAGAACATCTTCAAGGTAAATTCACTCTATCAACATCATCCTCTTCAAACTTGATCTCTAATGAAAACCTATATGAATAATCACACTAATGACTTCTTCTTCTTCTCTCTCTCTCTTTCTCTCTCTCTCTCTCTCATGGACCGAAATTCCCTCTCTTGGCCGAATGGACTCTTCTTCCATAACCATGCTTTCGCCACCTCTCTTGGACAAGGATAGCCATCTAGGAGTTGAGATCTATTCTAAACTCCTTCAAAGCATTCGTTGATCGAGTAAGTACCTTCAATCTTCCTTTTTAAACTCTAGATTCATGTCTCTAGGATGATGATGATAGTAGGTGGATGGCGATAGGATTTAAGTATATATATATTGTTGAGATTGAAGCATGAATATATGTATGATTGTGAAGGAGATGGGATTTATGCATGGAAGGTTTATCTTGGATGATTATATGATGATTTGAGGTTGATGCACGCCATATGTAGTATTTGTGATGAAGTATGCTAGAGATTATGTCACCTTTGGTGAATAGGATTTATATTCATGTTGGATTATTGAAGCCATGATCATATTTATGCTAGTAAGGGTTAGATCATATTTTGATAAAGTGAGATCTGTGCTTGTATGCATGATTTGGATGATTTGATTAATTGAAGGGTTGTATATGTTTATGGTTGTGGTTGGGTATAGGAATATGATCATGATCTAGTTGTCCCTAAGCTAAATTTTATTTCATTAATAAAATATTT
The DNA here is from genome assembly GCA_026120185.1 of Voacanga thouarsii. Taxonomy (NCBI): domain Eukaryota; kingdom Viridiplantae; phylum Streptophyta; class Magnoliopsida; order Gentianales; family Apocynaceae; genus Voacanga; species Voacanga thouarsii. The sequence goes on along the minus strand of JANUWF010002024.1, from coordinate 3,255,108 downwards.
AATAATATGATTTTTCTAGTAAAATTTTGAAAACCATGGGAAAATGTAGATTTGGTCTTTTATATAAAATAGTGATATGTTAGTCAAATAAATAATAGTTTTTGCTAGAAAAATAAAATATATAGATATTATAATATCAAATAAAGCCTTTTGTGAAAATAATCATAATAGGTAAAATATTTATTATGAAAATTTAATTATTATCTTTGAATCAAACCTATTAAAATTTATTTATTATTTCTCAAGCAAGACTCATTAAAATTTATTTTCAACTAATTTTAACTATCAATTATTTTCTAGCAATTAATTATTAATAAATTATTATTTTACCTAATACCACTTTGGACCCTTTTTCAAATAAACCATAATTTATTTTTAGCAAGATTTAAACCTTCAACTTTTTGTACCTATTTCCCAAACTCTAGTTATTTTAATATCAAACTAGAATTATTTTATAAACCCTTTTATTTATTATTGAGCCTTAAAGCTTGGGACACTAGGGATATGACTGTAGTAAGTTGAGTTAGTTTTATTTGAGAAAGTGAGTCTTTGGCTTGAGTTTGATTGTTGTTTGTATTTACCCTATGCGGGTCAGGTTAGCTATTGGAGACCTTTGTTGTGAGCAAGGATCAGGTAAGCTCCTGCATAAAACCTGTTTGATGCAAAAATGATTTTTTTTATGGCAAGCCAAATGTAGAGTGCATGGACACTCATTTCTATAAAGGCAATTGAAGATTATTTCCATTCTCATTTCAGACAAATAAATTATTTGCAAATCAAGGGGCGGTTTTACTCAAAACCTAAAACTCTTTCTAAAACCAGTTTTGTCCTAAACTTTGGAAAACCTTAATTGCCATTTTCAAGTGGAACTGTGTTTTGTTCATTTTCTCCCCAAGTGGGATATGTTACGTTGAGTACTCAACAGGGGTAGGCTAGTAGTACTAGTTTTGAAGAGCAAGAGTGAGTCTTCTGGCAGGAGGCCACCTCCAGAAGATAAGCTCAACTTAGAGAAACGTCAGTACTACTTAGTCAGGCCGGTCCGAGCTAGCAGTTTGTTTTATTTCAGTCAAGTGACTGTGTTTTGTTGGAATGAACACCCGGTTGTTGTTTGGGTATAGAGAAGGAGGAGTATCTTACCCGGTAGGCCGATCACCTACTTTTGTCAGTCTGCACAAAGTGTTAGGCATTCTGACCGGTTATGGGGCCCAACGTGTGGTAACCCATAATCCTTTCTTTCGAGTGGTTGATCTTATAAATTATGTACGGCTAGATAAGCCAAAACGCCACTCTTGTTTTTGAACATCATTCATTGTTTGCCAGTATTTCTTTTGTCAGTCTGCCCAAAGTGTGGCACTCTGACCATTGTATGGTTATGGGGCCCAATGTGTGGTAACCCATGACCACCTTTATGAGTGGTTGATTTTATTGTGCACTTGTATGGTTTCAAAAAGAGGAAAACACCACTCTTGCTTTTGCCTAATGTTTATTGCTTGCCAATATTTCTCTTATAAAGATTTCACACTTTGCATCCACGAACTGTTTTCACTGAACACCCAAAGCACACACGGACTTACTGAGATTTCTGTCTCATCACCTTTTTACCATGATTTCAGGCCGATCCTGCTGTGGGGATGAGTAGCTAGTGTTATCTGCCTTGGAAGAGAATGTTGTCTTTTATTTTTATGTATTGCTTTGAGGAGTTGAGAGTGGATGATTTTATTTATGGATTTGTTTCCTTTTGGGAATTCATGGTTTTATTCGTGGATTTATTCTTGGGTTATAATAAATTTTAAGTTAAATTATTATTTTTCATTTCGCTATTTTAATTGTGTGACCTAGTTATAAAGACCCCTTATCCTTTGGATGGGGCAACATCCCCGGCCCCGGCGGGCCTAGGTAGCGGGGTGTTACACGAGCTTACTGAGATTTTTATCTCATCACCTTTTATGCCATGTTTCCAGGTCGATCCTACTGTGGAGATGTGTAGCTAGATTTGTTGCCTACTTTGAAGACTTTATATTATTTATTTTATGTGTTGTTTTGAAAGATAATAGTAATCAATTTATTTTGGACTTGTACCTGTATTTTTGGGTTGTAATAAGATCAATTTTAAAGTATTGCTTTTATTTTTTTTCTGTGTGTCCTAGTTATAAAGACCCCTTGTCCTTTGGACGGGACTACATCCCCGACCCTGTTGGGCCTAGGTAGTGGGGTGTTACACAGTGAGTTGGAATACTATTCCATGATGTACCATGTAATCATTGAATTCACCGAGAAGGTACTCTCCATCACGATCCGATCGTAAGGTTTTGGTTAGTTTACTTGTCCAATGCTCCACTTCAGTCTTAAACTCTTTGAACTTGTCAAAAGAGTCAGACTTATGCCTCATCAAGTAGACATAACCAAACCTTGTACAATCATTCGTGAAAGTGATCAAGTACTTAAAATCCTCTCTAGCTTGTGTAGACAAAGGACCACACACATCAGTATGAACAAGGCCCAATATCTTCTTGGCTCTATTAGCCTTTTAGGTGAACGACCTTTTAGTTGTTTTTCCTATAATGCAGGATTCACACTAATGCTAACTTTCCAATCTTAATGAGCCTAAGGGCCCATCATAGATTAACCTCTGAATTCTGGTTAAGTCAATATGACCAAACCTTAGATGCCAAAGATATGAGTCATTGACATTGTTCTTTCTTTTCTTACTTAAAGGTTCAGATTAAGCATTATTTATTTTATTGTTTTTAGGATTTAAAAAGAATAAGTTTCCAGACATGTGCCCTGTATATAAAACTTCTCCATTTCTACTTATAGTAATACCAGAATGGAAAAAAACAGAATATCCATGATTTATTAGCTTTGCAACTGAAACAAATTCTGTCTAAAATCGGGTACATATAAAATATCCTTTAAAATAACTATTCTATGATAATAAAAAACAAGATCTAACTCTCATACTGCAAGGGCCCAAACTTGTGCTCCATTTCCTGCTCGTAGTCCATACCTGCCATTTGGAGTCTTTTTATCTTCTTAAACCCTTGCAAGGAATTACAGATATAACCAATGGCTCTAGAATCAACAATCCAAGAAGAAGTTGATCCAACCATTGAAACTGACTCTAGATAGAGAACAGTAGCTGTAGGGATTTTCTTGGCCTGAAGCTCTGGACATTCCTTTTTCCAGTGTCCATTTTGTCCGCACTTGAAGCACTTGCCCTTGGGCTTGTTAGGTTGGTTCTTGGGCTGGGTCGGTGCATTTCCCTTCTTCTTCTTGAACTTTCTGGGCTTGGGCCCAATTTTAGAAGAAGAAGCCCTAACAATCATAGCCTTGGACTGTGGCTTCATAATCTTCTCTGCCACTTGGAGCTCTTTGATTAACTCAGTTAAACTCATATTTAACTTGTTCATATTATAATTTAACTTGAACTGAGTAAAAGAGCCCAGAAGAGATTCGAGAACTATGTCCACTTGGCTCTCAAGGTCAATAACAGCCCCTAAGACTTCTGCTTCTTTGAAAACAGCAATCATCTTGAGCATATGCTCTCTGGCCGATGCTCCCTCAACCATCTTAGTGTTAATGATCCTCTTACCTTGCGAGTCGACTCTTATTTGCGAACATCGTAGCTAGTGGTTGGTTAATGTCGTACGCAGTAGCCATGTGCTCGTGTTTAGATTGGAGCAAATTAGACATGGAGGCTAACATGTAGCAATGAGCCATCTCGTCGACCTTCTTCCATGCTTTCTTAGCCTCTCAATCTTCAGCGGCGAAATCCTCCCCGATAATAGGGCAGGTTTCATAAAGGACATACTTATACTCTTTTGCAGTGAGTATTATAACCAAGTTCCTTTCCAGTCCACATAATTTAGACCCGTTAACTTATTCTCATGGAGAATAATGACAAAAGGACTAAAAGAACCTCCACCAATCATTTATGAAAAAGTCAAAAATAAAAGAAATCTCAGTTTGTAAAAAAAAAAAAAAAAATTTGTGCCTTTATCCTTATATTAAATTCGATAATAGTTAACCTTATCACTATTATCTCTAATATGATTAATTTGGCTCTTAGGAAAACTGACATAGCTTCTTGGGAAGATTAACAGTTTCCTAAGCTAAGTGTATTAACCACCACAAATTAATTTCCCTTCTAGGTAATGATCTAGAAGATAACTTCATCGTGGGATGACCGTTTCTTCTCATTTCCTATGAACATTCCTTGCACTATAACTTCTAATGTGGGCTAGCCGATCATAGCACATATCTCGGGTTAGTAATCACATCCATCCATTAGTTCTAGATCCTTGTGGTATCCCTATCCTATATGAGTTCATTCCCAGGGTAACGAGAGGGGACTCACGATCTCTAATGAGGATTGTGATAGAAGCCGTGAGGCCGTTGGAACCCCTCTCTCACTTAGTATTTTAAAATAAGAGTTTTCTTGAAAAATATCATTTGAAAATTTCAATTAAGTTTTCTTTTATCTCAAAAATAAAATATCTAAACCCATAAAAATTTCTATGTCAAGGTTTATACCCATTGAGAAAATTTTTTTATGGATTAATTTTATTTAAGTTAATAAACTTAATATTTTCAAAAATTTCCAATAAAACTTTCTAGAGATATTGATCTCAAGTTTAATTTGACAAAATAATTTTTCTTGTTAAAATAAATCAAAATAGTTTTCTATTTTAACTCACAAAAATATTTGAATCCAAAATATTTTCTATGTCAAGGATAAAATCCTTTGAGAAAATAACCAAGAATTAATTTTTGTTTGAATTAAAATTAATCATTTAATTTAAGAAAGATATTTTTTTTTGGTCAAAAATTTCCCAAAGACTTTAGTTTTTGAGAAAACGTGCATATAGGGTACAAAAAGAAATAAGCATGCTAGAAAACTATGAACGTTTTCATGCTTTTTTACTCTTTTAACCTAAGTATCCAAATAATAGAATTAAACACATTAATTAATTAATGATCTTGTTTAATCCTAAATTTTCTTTACTATTATATTTCATGCAAAATATTCAAAGAATATTAACTATTGCAATAATAATTACTTCACCTGGTATGGGACCAAAAACCCAATTTTTTTTTCTTCGCTGGTCCAGTGCACCCACCGCATTGGATAGCCACTTGTTGGAGATTCGCCAGCCTTGGATCACCCGCGACAACCCCAATTGCAATTTGCAATTGCAAATTACTTCTGTGAGGAAGCCAGGAGAGCTTCCGCGAGGAAAGCTTCCTCGCACGCCGTGAAGAAGCCAGTGCTTCCGCGAAGAAATCTTCCTCGTGTGCGCCATGGAGCTAAGGCCAACTCGGGCCTGGCTACGGCTCCAAGCCGCGGCTAGCTTAGATAGCTCGGCTTCTTGAGCCGATGAACAGTGTTATCTTTTTCAGCTTTTCGTGCGATTTTTCTTCTGCGTTTTTTCACTTCTTCTTCTGGTTCCTTTGTCCAGACAACATATAATGGCTCACAAACAACTAAAACAAGCACTTAACAAGCGTCCATGCCCTTAAAAACACTGAGCTTACATGATATCTAAGAAAGCAATATATATATATATATATATATATAGTGTTCCTATGCTTCCACTCATGAATCTTACAGACATGACTATCCCAATATATAATATATATATATATATATATATATATATATATATGTATAGTGTTCCTATGCTTCCACTCATGAATCTTACAGACATGACTATCCCAAACCAGAAACGTGAAGGTTCACATAAAACATCCAAAATAAATATTTTCTTATTTTAGTTAAGCCTAGTATGCTTCCTATATTTGCCAAATTTCTTGCTCTGATACCAATTGAAGGTAATGTATAGTAAAAAATAAACATAGAAGCATGCATAATATCAAAACAGAGACAGCAGAAGCTTTAAAAATTATAATACCTCTGCGTTTAAATAATCTTTTTGGCACCGAAGAGGATATTTGGACCACTTCAGGTTGAATGCTTGAAGGCACTGGTTCTCCCAAAGAAAAATCCGGTTGCACTCTTGCAAGCCGTCTGCTTCTTCTCATTTATGCGAAGCTTTTGAGCTTCCAGAATATGACAACTTGCCTTAACAACCGTTGGTGAAAGCATTTCTTCTAATAGAGGAATGGCCTTGGTTCTTTTATTCAATGTGAGAGAGAGACCAAGAGAGTGGAACAAAAAACTTTTTGTTTTTTCGTTATCATATCACACCAAACCATGCAGGATCCATACTTTACTGTTCTTACCCTTGGTCTCATCCATTGGGCCAGATAAAATTATTTACTCTTGGGCTTGAACACTCATAAATAATAAACCTTAATTATTTATTTTCTAGGCTTAAAAAAATAGGCCAATAAATAATTAACAAACCCAAATAGACCAATATAAAATATTAGACCTTTTATCTAGTTTATACCTAGGTTAATTTTCTAATTATTTAATCTGGGCCTTGGGCCCTGAATAATTAATTAACAAATTAAACTAGATAAAATATATACTCTCTCTTGGGCCTTTTATTTTATTCTAGTCCAATAATAAATCAGAATACTTAAATAAAATAAAACTCATAATTATCATGACCAATTCCTTAACCCAAATCTGTCAGGACTTAAGGGCTATTCTGGGGACCAAAAGACACATCGCCTTGGCTACTAAAATGACCAAAATATCCCTACAATATAAATAGCTGTATTTTGCATTTTAAATATTTTCTAATATCACCATAAGAAAATATTGATCACAGGGATAATGCTGCATTATCAAAGCCTTCGACTTACAAGTGTAATGACTAAAATATACCTCTACGCATTCCCGTACATTTAGAGAGGAAGAGTGTACTAACACCTCTCCAAATGACATCTACCATCTTTAGACCTCTAGTCCAATAATCCACGACTACTGGAATATTTTCACCTTCTAATAGAGCTACCCTAAAGCTAACATCCAAGTCATGTTCCTTAGGGCCCTAGATATTTAGATCATTCGAACAGTCATAAGAGGCGATATAACATAGAAGCTTTCTTGTATAAGTTTGTCTTAACTAACTAGTCACATATACCCAATATACAAGTATATTGGCTATACGATAGAACTTCAACCATAGTACATCAAAGCATATACTTCCAATTTCGTTAGACCACTAACTCATACTCAAGCCATAGAGTATTAGTCCATGGTGTAGTTGTAGTAGTCTGGGTTTCTACCAAATAGTACTTTTAGAAACAACTACTACAGGTCCCATTCTACGTATTCAAAATACGCTCATGCTATGAAGTGAGTGGACTATCCACTAGCTAAAGGTAAGCTATTCCCCATTTGGAATTCATAACACAATAACCTAAATATGAAGAGATTCCTATTCTCACAAATCGGTTAAGAATAAACGTTTATGTGTTAAGTAACCCATGATCCATACCTTACTGTAAAAGACCATCATTCACATGGATCAATTACTTAAACACAATAGGTCCTTTCCAAACATAAATTGTGCATAAATAAAATGTAAATTCACAAATAAATTTTGAGAATAAATTCTTTTATTCATAAATTCAATAATTACATTAGAAACCTAGTCTAAAGGGCATACATTCCAACAATTAGCACGTTTTTAGCCACAATGTTTGCTGATAGGAGTCGACCTACAAAACAGGAGGCTCTTAGAATGATCATTAACACTAAGATGGCTGAGGAAGTATCAGTCAGGGAATATATGGTCAAAATAATTACTGCTTTCAAGGAAGCGGAAGTCTTGGGGGCTGTAATTGACCTCGAGAGCCAAGTGGATATGATTCTTGAATCTCTGTCGGGCTCTTTTACTCAGTTCAAGTTGAATTACAACATGAAGAAGTTAAACATGAGTGTAACAGAGTTAATAAAATAGCTCTAGGTGGTAGAGAAAGTTATGAAGCTACTATCCTAGGCAATAATTGCTAAGGCTTCTTCTTCAAGAACTGGGCCCAATCCCAAAAAGTTCAAGAAGAAAAAAGGAAATGCACCGGCTCAGCCCAAGTCCCAGCCTAACAAGCCAAGGGCAAGTTCTTCCAATGTAGGAAGAAGGGACATTGGAAGAAGGAATGTTCAGATCTTCTGGCTAAGAAAAACTTCATAGGTATTATTTACTATTTGGAGTCTATATTAATGATTGGATCAACCTCCACTTAGATTGTTGATTTTGGAGCCACTGATAATATCTGCAACTCCTTCCAGCGGTTTAGGAAGATAAAAAGACTCCAAAAGGGCGAACAAGGATTACGAGTGGGAAATGGAGTACAAGTGTAAGCCTAAACAATGAGAGAGCTGATTTTTTTTTTTTATTGCAATAAGATAGTTGTTTTGAAAGATATTTTAAAAGTACTTGGGTTTAGACCGATTTTGATTTCAATTGCAAAACTAATAAATTATGGTTATTTTGTTTATTTCCATTCTGGTATAACTATCAGCAGAAATAGAAAAGTTTTATGTACTAAGCGCATGTCTGGAAACATATTCTTCATAAATCCTATTAATAATCAATTAAATAAAGCTCAAAGTAAACTTTTAAATAAGAAGAGAGAGACTAATGCCAATGACTTATATCTTTGATATCTAAGGTTAGGTCATATTAACTCAATTGGGATTCAGAGGTTAATCCATGATGGGCCTTTAGGCTCATTGAGATTGGAAAGCTAGCCTCAGTATGAATCCTGCCTAATAGGAAAGATGACCAAAAGGTCTTTTACCCAAAAGGCGGATAGAGCCAAGAAGATATTGAATTTTGTTCACACAGATGTGTGTGGTCTAATGTCTACACCAACAAGATAAGGGTTTGAGCACTTCATCAATTTCATGGATGATGGTACAAGTTATGGTTACGTTTACCAGATGAGGTGCAAGTCTAACTTATTTAACAAGTTCAAAAAGTTTAAAGCTGAAGTGGAGCGTCGAGTAGGTGAACTGATCAAAACCTTATGATCATATCATGGTAGGGATTACCTCCTCAGTGAATTCAAGGATTACATGGTACATCATAGAATAGTATCTCAACTCTCTGTGCTAGGGGCACCCTAATAGAACGGAGTAGTTGAGAAAAAGAACATGATATTGATAGAAATGTTCCAGTGAATGATGTCTTACGCTACTCTTCTAGTTTCTCTTTGAGGATATGTCCTGAAAACAGTGGCATACACTCTGAACTTGGTACTTTCCAAGTCAGTACCTAGGACGCCCTATGAGATGTGGACTGGGCATAGGCCAAGTTTGAACCATCTCAGGATATGGAGTTATCTAGCTTATGTACTGATCAAGGGAGACAAGCTAGAACTAATATCAAAATTATGCTATTTTGTTGGGTATTCAAAAGAAATAAAGGGTGGTGACTTTTATCATCCTAAGGAGTAAAAAATACTGGTAAGCACCAATGCTAGATACTTGGAGGATGATTAAAGTACATCCACAAAAGGTTCAACTAGGTTGGAACTCGATGAGAAGTTATTTTCTGAATTAACTTTTTCAAACCCGATTATAGAACAAGAAAAGGCATAGTCTTAAGAACCTGTACAAAGGGAGTTTCGTTGTAGTGGAAGGGAATCTAGTTTTCTAGAAAGGTGGACTAGAGAGTTTTTTGACCTAGTCTCCAATCACCAGGAAAAAGATTCCACTAGATATGATGAGCTATTACTGATGCCGATGTAGACCTATGGTATGAAGCAATAAAAGTCGAGATTGAGTCTATGTACTTCAATCAGGTTTGGGATCTTGTAACTTTACTTGAAGAGATAAAACCCATTGGGTGTAAATGGGTATAAAAGAAAAAGAGAGGTGTAAATAGGAAGGTGGAAACCTTCAAAGTTTGGCTTGAGGTAAAATAGTATACTCAGAAAGAGGGTATTGATTATGAGGAAGCCTTTCTTCCGATAGTCATGCTTAAGTATATCCGTATCCTCGCTATTACATGTCACTATATTTACGAGATATGGCAATTGAATGTTAAGACGATCTTTCTTAATGGCCATCTTAATGAAAATATCTATATATCCCAACTGAAGAGCTTTATTGCTAAAGGCCAGAAACATGTGGTTTGTAAGCTTAAGAAGTCCATTTATGGACTCAAGCATGCATCGAAAGCATAGAACATTTGTTTTGATGAGACTGTAAAGTCTTATGGTTTCAGTCAAAATGAGAATGAACCATGTGTGTACAGAAAACTGGAAGGCATTAATGTGGTTTTTCTCGTGCTATATGTGGATAACATTCTACTAATTGGGAATGATGTAGGGAGATTATCATCTACTAATGTTTAGCTGTTTAGTCAATTCAGTATGAAAGACTTAGAAGAAGCCAGTTACATTCTTGAGATTAAGCTTCTTAGAAATAAGAAGCAGAGAATATTAGGTTTATTCCAAGCTACATACATTGACAAAATGTTAGCAAAGTTTAGCATAGACTCATACAAGAGAGTACTAATCTCTTGCAAACATGGATTATCTCATTCTTCAAAGGACTGTCCTAAGTCTCTAGAAAAAAGAGACAGGATGAGTAGGATTCTCTACGCTTCGGTTGTAGGAAGTCTCATGTTTGCTATGCTGTGTACTAGGTCTAATATCTGCTTTGCTATAGGCTTAGTCAACATATATTAGTTAAACTATGGGGAGGTTCATTGGCAAGTTATAAAGTATATTCTCGAGTACTTGAAGGGAATGAGGGATTATATGCTATTTTACAGGGCTGATGACTTGGTTCCTATAGGATACACTGACTCAGACTTCTAAGTAGATAAAGATGAGAGAAAATTTACTAGTGAATATGTTTTCACCTTGTCTAGATGAGCTATTTCATGGAGGAGTATTAAGCAATCATGTATTGCTGACTCTACTATGAAAGCTGAGTATGTGGTCACTTCGGAGGCATCTAAGGAAGTAGTCTGACTCTGGAAGTTTCTTATGGAACTTGAAATTGTGCCACAGATGGACAAGCTTATTACGTTGTATTGCGACAACACAGGCGTAGTCTTGCAATCCAAAGAATCGAGGAACAACAAAAAGGGGAAACATATCAAGATAAAGTACCACCTAATCTAGAAATTTATTTAGAGATGGGAAGTCATGGTGGAACAGATAGCCTCAAAGGGTAATCTAGCTGATCCATTCACCAAGCCTTTGACTGAGAGAGTCTTTAAAAGACACTTAAATACCACAAGGGTAGGCACCTATGGACTTATATAGTCTTAGAGTGTAAGTGGGAGATTATTGAAATATATGCCCACTAAGACTATATTTCTAATGTAATTTTGATCAAAATTAATAAAAGTTTTATTCTCATGAAATTGTTTGTGTTGTCCCATTTTAATCTATGCACAATATTGCTGGAAAAGATGCATTATGTTCAAGTAAGTGATCTATGTGAATGGAGGTCTTTTATAGTAAGGTGTAGATCTTGGGTTACTTAACACATAAACTGTTGTTCTTAACCAAATGATGAGAACGTGAATTCCATCGTGAAAAGCTTATTATGTTGTGAATTCCAAGTGAGGAATGGCTTACCTTTAGCAAGTGAGTAGTTCTTTCACTTCATAATATAAGCGTATTTTGAATACATAGAACTGGACCTGTCGTAGTGATTTCTAAAAGCACTATATAGTAGAAACTCGGACTATTACTACTACAACGTGGAATTATACACTATGGCTTAAGTATGGGTCAGTGGTTTGGCAAAGTTGGAAGTATATACTTTGATATGTTATAGTTGAGGTTCTATCGTAGGACTAATATACTTATTTATTGGGTATATATAACTAGTTAAGTAGACTTGTACAAGATAACTTCTACACTATATTGTGTTAGTGTTGTGCACTAGAGGCAATCACTTGTACCTTGTATATGACACATTTTATTTTATAAAAGACATTATTTATCTTATAGTTTCTTTTGATTACTTTTGAGTAATATAACTGTTGGATAAAATCCCTAGTATGACACTGTGTTAAGGAATTCATGATAGATGTCATGATATGAGATTCCCACTACACTGTATAGTGTTAGTACTTAAATAATCCCTAGTCATAGTATTAATAAGACAGATATCATTAATGCGTTAAGACTAGCATGTGTTAAGACTTCCTGATCTTGATCAGGTGGTGGTTCTCATATCTGTGAGTATTGGGATACTCAAAGTTAACACATGGATACTTGTTAGTGGAATAAGTTCATTGGATGACCTAGCTATGAGATAATCACATGGATAACTATTTAATGCTAGTGATATAATCTTAACATAGCAAACGTGCAAGTATCCTTAAACTTGAGATCTCCAAAGTACTTTGTTTGTTGAGCCTTGTACTTTGATTCCAATCTCCAGAGCTTGATCGAGGGTCGTCTATGAGATGGATATTAGGTACATTGTGAGGTAAACGAAAGTAGTTGAGAGGGTCAATAAAGGATTCACCACTCCTAATAGTAGGGGCGAATATCTCATGGCCACTTGTAGGAATTACAACTCATAAGTCCTTGGCCAAGGCGTATGTGTATTGGAAAGGGTTCCAATTGAGACACATTGAGAGTAGTGGGTTCCTAGTACAAGTATAGTTATATTCGGGCCAGAATTAATATATATTTTGGAGGGAGTTAGCACTAATTTCGTACTCCAAACCGAATGAGATATTGTATGGTGAAAGAAGTTAATTGCATTGTAGTTTGTTATTGATGGGTTCATGTCAAGCTACTTGATTTCCTGGACTCTTGGGTGGTCATAATGTGTTGCTAGATACCGCCCATGATCTGGGAATATGGGTTTATTAATTGATGAATTAATAAACCAATCCTGATTAGAATTAATAGGATTAATACTCATTAATTAAGAATTATTAATCTCAAAGATGTTTAGATTAATTCATGTTCGCTAGCAATTGACTAGGAAACCTAATAGGTCACACACAAAAGAGGAATATATACTCAAGATGTTATTTGATAACATAATGGGGTTTATTATGAGAAAGAGACGTTGATGTAGCCAAATTATAATTAGTTATAATTGATGGGCCAATTTGTAATTCTGAGAACTTGATGGGTTCCAATTGCAATTGGAGATTTGTTTGGAATTCTTAGATGTGGTTTTTGTAGAGGCTTTTGGTTATATGAGATATAACCAAAGTGGTTTTATTGTTGAGCTTTTCGTGTGACTTTAATGGTCACACAAGAAAAACAAAACATGAAAACCAAAGGTCATATGATCAAATTCTACCAAAAAAATAAAAGGGCACACATGAAGAAATGGGTGTCAATGCTGCTTTTTATCAACACACATGAGATAATGTGTGTTGGGCCATCCTCATAAGAGATTAATAAGGATATGATCTTTATGTTCTCTAGACAATCTCTCTCTCGCTCTCTCTCTCTCTCGTGTGACTCTTTCCAAGAGGGAAACCGAGACTTTTTTTCTTCTTTTTTCTCTGGTTTTGCTGATCAAGAAGAACAAGGAAGAAAAACCCCAGCCACTATTGTTGTTTTCTGCTAGCACAAAAAATCTTAGTGCTTGAGTGAGATCCTCCGTGTGGATTTCTATTAGAGATAATCATACACTGTGATTATAGTGGTTAGACATACAACTCTCGTAGTGATTCTTTAAGAGGATTGCTGGATCGCGCCACAATTATCATACTTGAAGAAGGAAAATTTTGTTTTCCACACAAATAAAGAAAGGTAAAAGCTGTTATCTTTATTTCTTTGTTTTATATTTATATATGTTATGTATTCACACATATGCAGATCCTGGGATGGTATCTCGATTTTAATTTTTCGCTGCGCCGTATATGATATGCATGAGATACCCAACATATCGTCCCTTGTGACTGTTCAAACGATCTAATAATCTAGGGCTCTGGGTAACATGATTTAGATGTTTGCTTTAGGGTAACTCCCTTAGAAAGAAGAAACATTCCAAGAAGTCATGGAACATTGGATTAGAGGTCGAAGGTATTGGGTATCTCAAGCTCATATCCTATACAGTGCAGCGAAAAATAAAATGAGATACCCTCCCAGGACCCATCTATGTGTGGAAAACAAGACATAATGAGGGTAAAGGTAACAACTTTTACCTCTGCGTGATCGTCTGAAGAACAAAGTTTTCTTCTTTAAGTTGAGGCACGATCCAGCAATTCTCGTGATCAACCTCCACGTGAGTTGAACGTCTAATCACTATAATCACAGTGTGTGATTATCTCTAACAGTAATCCACACAGAGGAACACTCAAGCACCAAATTTCTGTGCTAGCAGAAAAAGGATGGCGGCTAGGGTTTAAGATCAAAATCAAGAGAGAGAAGAAGAAGATTTTCGTGGCTGTTGTTTTTGTGTGTTGTTCAGCTATTGGCTAGGGTTTTTCGTATGTTATTAGCTACTATATATTGCACGAAATTCCCTTCCCAAAACTGAGAATTATAATCCTATTAGAATTCCTTAATTGTAATTGGAAACATCAAGTTCTCATAATTACAACTTGTACCACAAATTATAACTAATACAATTTGTTCACAACAATTTTTCTTTCTCTCAATTAACCCCACAATGTTATCAAATAACATCTTGAGTATATAATTCTCTATTGTGTGTGACCAATTAGGTTTCTTAGTCAATTGGTAGAGAATATGAATTAATCCAAACGTCTTTGAGATTAATAATCCATAATTAATTAGAATTAATCCTATTAATTCTAATCAAGATTGGTTTATTAATTCATTAATTAATAAACCCGTATTCCCAGATCATGAGCGGTATCTAGCAACACATCATGACTATCCAATAGTCCAGGAAGTCAAGTGGCTTGACATGAACCCTTCAATAACAAACTTCAGTGCAATCAATTCCTTTCACCATACAATATCTCATTCGGTTTGAAGTACAAATTAGTGCCAACTCCCTCCAGAATTAATTCTGGCCCGAATACAATAGTACTTGTACCAAGAACCCACTATTCTAGATGTGTATCAATTGGAACTGTTTCCAATACACAATTGCCTTGGCCAAGGACTTTCGAGTAGTAATTCCTACAAGTGGTCGTGAGATATTCGCCCCTACTATTAGGAGCGGTGAATCCTTTATTGACCCTCTCAACTACTTTCGTTTACCTCACCATGTACCCAATATCCATCCCATAGGCGGCCCTCGATCGAGCTCCGGAGATTGGAATCAAAGTACAAGGCTCAGCAAACAAAGTACCTTGGAGATCTCAAGTCTAAGGACACTTGCACGTTTGCTATGTTGAGATTATATCACTAGCACTAAATAGTTATCCATGTGATTATCTCAAAGCTAGGTCATCCAATGAACTTGTTCCATTAACAAGCATCCATGTGTTAACTTTGAGTATCTCAATACTCACGGTTATGAGAACCACCGCCTGATCAAATCAGAAAGTCTAACACATGCTAGTCTTAACGCATTAATGATGTCCTATCTCATTAATACTATGACTAGGGACTATTCAAGTACTAACACCATCCAGTGTAGTAGGAATCTCATATCATGATCTATATCATGATTTCCTTAACACAGTGTTGTACTAGGGACTTTATCGAACAGTTATATTACTTAAAGTAAACAAAAGAAACTGTAAGATAAATAATACCTTTTAATAAAATGTGTCATATACATTGTACAAGTGATTGCCTTTAGGGCACAACACTAACAAACTCCCATTTGCACTAGATGTGAAACCTCAGTCGAAACCAACCTTAAAGTAAGGGGGTTGAGATGCATATCATATTTTATTGCATGTTTAAATATGTTTTTTATATGATTTTATGTGCTTTGAATTTGCGTTTTATTGTCTCGAAGGCTTGATTGTGAGTGTTGAGTGAGAAGGGCAAAATGGTAATTTTTGCTTGAGGTGAAAATAGGGAGATAGCTTGAGAATTAAATAGGAAAATATTTTTAGAGGAAAAATAAGAACAAGAGTTGTTGTAGTTTAGTGGTTAGAGTTTTGGAATTAATTCTTGAAGTCTTGGGTTCAAATTCCATCATTATAGCTATAGCATGATTAAATTTTATTTTTGCTTGGGAAGTATCATTGTCGGCCTTAGTGATTTTTGGAGTAGGGTACAGATGTTGTCCTATGAGAGACATGATAGGAGTCTTCAAATCCTACTCTTTTGCTCTACACAAAATTCCTAAGGGGAATTCATTTCCTCTTGATCCTTAATTTTTCCTATTTCTCAATTCATTAGTTTGTTCATTTTGTTCAAGCCAATTTTATTCTAGAAAAATTCCAACAATGTGCTGTGGCTTTGAAGGTTCAAAATGTCTTAGTAAAAGACATCTTATGGACCGAAATAATGGAAGGATTTCAAGTGAATTAAATTCCTTAGTGAACTTTCTAAAAATTCACTCTAGCTAGGTTCATTTCCCTTCATGTATTGAACTGAAATTTTCCAGCTTCTTGTGCCTTCAAGGTGTCGAAATTCTTAGCCATTATTCCCTCCCAAATGTTGCCAGAAAATGGCCCTTTTGATCAGCTTGAAAGCTTAATTTTCCTGGCCATTTTCGGACTGCACAAATACTGTGCAAGACCAGAAAAATTTCTGGGTAGATTCGCAGCTTTGGAGGTCCGAAACCAAGCTGTTTTCTTCTAATTTTTTCTCAGCATCTTAGCCACGTTTTTCCTCCATAAATTAGGCAAGAAACCAGCCATGGAGGACACCAGAAATCTCCTTCAAACTCCTTGCAAGCTAGCTGGAAGTGGCAGCCGAAACTGCCCAGGGAAAATTCCAGCAAGGGCAAAAATCCTGTGCAGGATTTATTTCCAACTTTGTTTCTAGTTCTATCCTAGCCAAGACTCCATCATTTTCTACACAAACCACCGTTAAACCTTCATTAACTGAGCTCCATTATCCTCCCTAAGTTATGCACTAAAAATCCAGTCATGGCTACCAAAAAGATTTCCAAAAAAATTCTGCAATCATGCCTTGATTTGGATACCAAAATTCCAGTCACCATGATTTAACAACTTTCCATAAAATATACCTCAAACAACCAGATCTTCCTTCACCATTAGACTCCTTAATTTCAGCCACCATTAGCCTCCTTCAACCAGCTTTCATCCAGCCAAAATTCTGCACAAGTAGTCGGCCATGGCAGATTTCCAAGAGCTCTTCCATAATCAAAGATATTCTTGAATATTTAGTTTCCAAATTTGCTTCATAAAAATATTCTTCAAGTATCCCAACAACTAGCCTTTCCTTTTCCCTTCCAAACCAGAAAAACCATCTCCCAAAACCTTATAGAAATTCAGCCAGCCCTAATCCCTACAGAATTTCGGCCAGCATTAACCAAAATCCATCCATCATTTTCAACCTTCAAGAACACATAGTACACCAAGAACACCTACTCCTTCCTTTCACCTAATACCTCTCCAAATCACTTCAAACTTCTTCTAAAAAATTCTAGATTTCATCTATACACTACTGTGAGTTCATCCATACCATTTTTAACATCAAACTCCAAAATCCAACTTGCTCTTTTGGATAAAAAACCAGAAATTTTGTGAAGGCTCAAGAACACCTTCAAGGTAGGTTTATTCAATCAACTCCCTCTTCGCTAATCTTCAATCTCTAATGAACATATATGTGTTTAAGCATGCTAATGGACTCTCTCTCTCTCTCTTTCTCACTCTCTCTCTCTCTCTCTCTCTCTCTCTCTTGGTCGAATGATTTCATCAACCATGGCCATGCTTCCTTCATCTTCTTTGGACGGATTTAGGCATCTAGGGGTTTAGATTCATTCAAAACTCTTTGAAGGTATTCATCAATCAAGTAAGCCTTCTTAACCCTTCTTTTGAATTCTAGACTCATGTATCTAGGATGATGTTGATAGAAGATGAATCATGAATAGGGTTGAGTATATATTGTTGTGATGAGTTGAGATTGAAGCATGAATATATGTATGAATATGTTGGAGATGGGATTTTTGCATGAGTTGCTTATCTTGGTTGAATATATGGTGTTCTAGGGTTTGATGTATGTCTCCATGATCAAGTACACTAGAGATTATGTCATTTATGATGAATATGAATTATATTCTTGTGTGATTATTGAAGCTATGATTATATTTATGCTAGTAATAGTTAGATCATGCCTTAGTAAGTCTAGATCTATGCTTATATGCATGATTTGGATGATTTGATGAATTGAAGGATTGTATATGCTCATGATTGTGGTTAGCCATAGAAATATGATCATGACCTAGTTGTTCCTAAGCTAATTTTTATTTCATGAATAAAATATTTCCTAATATGATTTTGCTAGTAATTTCGAAAAAAAACCCTAAGAGGGCTAGATTTGGATTATTATATATAATAAGGATATTTTAGTCAAATAAATAATAGCTTTTGCTAGAAAAAAAATATAGATATATAGATATTATTTAAAATAATGAAATCAAATAAAGCCTTTTATGGAGATAATTATAATTAGTAAAATATTTATTACTAAAAATTTAATTATTATCTTTTAATCAAAACCCATTAAAAATTTATTTATTATTTTTCGAGCAAGACTCATTAAATTTATTTTCAACTAATTTTAGCTATCAATTATTTTCTAACAACTTAATTATTAATACATCATTATTTTACCTAATATAACCTAGGACCATTTATCAAATAAACTCTAAATTATTTTAGCGAGATTTAAACCTTCAACTTATTAGTACTTATTTCCCAAAACACTAATTATTTTAAATATCAAATTAGACTTTGCTTATAAACCCTTTTTATTTACTATTTGGCCTTAAAGCTTGGGACACTAGGATCATGGTAGTAGTGAGTTGAGCTAGTTTTATTTGTGAAAGTGAATCTTTGGCTTGGGTTTGATTGTGATTTATATTTACCCTAGGCGAGGTTAGATAAACTATTGGAGACCTTTCTTTTGAGCAAGGATAAGGTAAGTTCCCTTACATTCATGAAATTGATTTTATTTTATTATCTTGGTTTGAAAGTAAGGTTGGTGAGTATCTCTTGCAAATACGAAATTTTAGCACGATAGCTAATTTTGAAAACTTCTATAGTTGGAACCTTCTTATTTTGGAAACTTTCTACATTTGGAAAACTTCTAATTTTAGAAACTTCTAGATTTATAAATTTTAAAATGTGTCAAGCATGACTTAGGAGCTAAGCATCAAACATTTTGATTTGTTTTGAACATGCAAGAGATGAATTCTTGATCATGCATATACTTTTCGAAAATCATAGAATGATTTATTTGAGCATGAGGCTCCTCCACTATGAATTTGTGGAATAAATTATTGACTTAAAACCATGCATTCTAAAATTTTTGTACGAGTTAAAAAATGTTGTTTGGAACTATATTGAGCTAATTTTGTAGGTTCCACTTTGGAGCCTTATGAATTGTGAAGATTGAATAACGTTGAGTACTCAATGGGGGCTAGGCCTTTATACTAGCCTTTGGTTGGTCTGGGGATATCTCTCGGCAGGTGGCCACCTCCGAGAGGTTGACTTTTTTCGATCAGGGCGTCAGTATAGAAGGTTGAGCCGTCCTCAGCTAGCGACGGGATTCTGGTAGAACCGACGGCCGGAAGTGGGACAACCAGTTTGGATTGAGTGAGAGAGGGAGGAGTATCTCACTCGGTAGGATGTACACCTACCAGGTGTTGGGGGTCAAGTGCTTCACAGAAGTGAGAGCCACCGCTGTGTCCTGTCAGATTAACTTGGTTGCTTTAATTGATGAGCTATTTTCGTGGAACTGTTCTAAAGTGTCATTGGAATTTTATTCGAAGCTCAAAATCTTTTAATTATTCATATCTTTCCAAACAGAATATTTTAAGAGCATTTTGCTCCATAACTTCTTACTACTATCTTCCAAGAAGTGAGAGTTAAATTTGTAAAGAAGGCATGACAAGCTTTTGATATACTATTAGTGCATGCATTATGAAAAGTGTTTTGTCTTTTTAGCCCAACTCACACACGGGGCTTACTGAGATTTCTATCTCATCACTCTTTTTACCATGATTTCAGGTCGATCCTGCTGTGGGGATGAGTAGCTAGTGTTATCTGCTTTGGAAGAGAATGTTGTCATTTATTCTTATGTATTACTTTGGGGAGTTGAGAGTGGATAATTTTTATTTATGGATTTGTGTTTGGGAATTCATGGATTTATTACATCCCAAGAATAAAGACCCTTTGTCCTTTGGACGGGGTGACATCCCCGGCCCTGGCGGACCTAGGTAGCGGGGTGTTACACTAGAGCCAATCATTCATGTATCTAATACCGAATGACTTAACGTGACAATCATGTTTCTTTTGGGATAGTGCTTTCGTAAGCGGGTTAGCTATGTTCTTATCCGTGGGAACTCTCTCTATCTTTACATCATTCCTATCTATGATCTTCCGAATCAGATGATAGCGTCGCAGCATGTGTTTGGATCGTTGGTGAGACCACGACTCATTTGCTTGTGCAATGGCTCTATTGTTGTCACAATACAAAGTTATTAGACCAACAACACTAGGAACCACACCCAGTTCCATCATGAACTTCTTGATCCAAACAGCCTTCTTAGCTGCTTCAGAAGCAGCTATGTACACAACTTCTGTCGTAGAGTCGGCAATAGCTCTTTTCGGGAACTTTTCCAACTTATTGTCCTTCCGCACAACATAAACATGTAGCCGGATTGTGATTTGAAATCATCTTTATCAGATTGAAAACTGGCATCAGTATACCCGTTTATTTTCAAATCACCTTCTCTATGTACTAAGAACATATCCTTAGTCCTTCGTAAGTGCTTAAGGATGTTCTTTACAGCTGCCCAATGACCCTCACCAGGGTCGGATTGGTATCTGTTCGTGAAACTGAGAGCACAAGATACATCGGGTCTAGTACACATCATAGCATACATGATAGATCTAACTGCCGAGGCATATGGAATCTTACTCATGTGATCCCTTTCAACTTGTGTCTTGGGAAACATCGACTTTGAAAGGCTTACACCATGTGACATGGGCAAGAATCCCTTTTTGGATTGATCCATGCTAAACCTCTTTAGCACTTCATCTATATATGTAGACTGTGAAAGACCAAGCAACCTTTTGGATCTATCTCTATAGATCCTCATTCCAAGAATATAGGTTGCTTCACCAAGGTCTTTCATAGAGAATTGTTTGGACAACCAAATTTTAACCGTTTGCAAGACAGGTATATCGTTTCCTATTAGCAATATGTCATCTACATAAAGCAGTAAGAAAACGATTGCATTCCCACTAACCTTCTTGTATACACAAGGCTCATCCATATTTTGAATGAAACCAAACTCTTTGATTGTTTCATCAAAATGGATATTCCAACTCCTAGAAGCTTGCTTAAGTCCATAAATAGGCCTTTGCAGCTTACACACCTTTGTGCCATCACTGGATGTGAAACCCTCAGGTTGTGTCATATACACTTCCTTAGTCATATTTCCGTTTAGGAAAGCTATTTTCACATCCATTTGCCAAATCTCATAATTATAATGAGCAGTAATGGCTAGGAGTATCCTGATGGATTTCAACATGGCTACTGGCGAGAAGGTTTCATCATAGTCAATACTATGTTGTTGACGATAACCCTTCGCCACTAGTCGGGCTTTATAGGTAACTAAGTTACCATCTATGTCCGTTTTCTTTTTGAAAACCCACTTGCACCCAATAGGTTTAATTCCTTTGGGTGGATCAACCAAAGTCCATACTTGGTTGTCGTACATGGAATCCATCTCTGACTTCATGGCCTCAAGCCATTTGTCAAATTCTGAACTATTCAGAACATCCTTGTAGGTAGTAGGCTCATCTTCATCTATAAGCAATACGTCATTATGGTCACTAATGAGAAATCTATATCTCTCAGGTGCCATACGTATCCTACTAGATCTACGAGGTTTTTGTGTATTAGAAGGTTCATCTATTCTCTCAATAGATGTGGGGTTAGACGGTTGATCCTCATTTTTTTGATCTTTATGAACTTCACTAAGTTCAATCTTACTCCCACTGTCCCCCTTGAGCATGTGCTCATTCTCTAAGAAGACGACATGCTTCGAAACAAACAATTTGTTTTCGGAGGGTTGATAGAAGTAATATCCAAAAGATTCTTTTAGATATCCCACAAACAAACACTTGTCAGGCTTACTACCAAGTTTGTCTGACTGTGGCCTTTTAACAAAGGCAGGACAACCCCATACTCGCAAGGGAGATAACTTTGGGTTTTTACCAAAGAACATCTCAAATGGGGTAGTATCAACCGATTTTGTCGGAACTCTATTCAGTATATAAATAGAAGTTTCTAGTGTATGCCACCAAAACGATTTTGGTAGGTCTGCAGAAGCCATCATGGGCCGTACCATGTCTAGAAGGGTTCGATTCCTTCTCGCAGATACACTGTTATGTTGAGGTGTATGTGGCGGAGTCTATTGAGATAATATCCCATTATCTCTAAGATAACTCAGAAACTCTTGACTCAAGTATTCTCCTCATCGATCATCTTAGAGTCTTAATACTTTTGCCAAGTTGTTTCTCTATTTCATTCTTGAAGTCTTTGAACCTTTCAAAGGCCTCAGATTTGTATTTCATTAAATACAAATACTTGTATCGTGAGAAATCATCGATAAATGTTATGAAATAGTTATAACCTCCTCTTGCTTGTATTGACATTGTGCCACATACATCAGAATGTATGAGTTTTAATAACTCCTTGGCCCGTTCTCTTTTTCCTGGAAAAGGAGTTTTAGTCATTTTGCCTAGTAAACAAGACTCGCATATGCCATATAATTCATAATCAAATGACCCTAAGTCACCAAGCTTGTGTAACTTAGAAACACGATTTTCGTTTACATGGCCCAAACGACAATGCCATAAGTAAGAGGTGTTAGAGTTATCTATTTTAGGTTTCTTATTATTTATATTGAGAATTGGATTGTCCAAGTCTAGAACATATAAACCATTAAACAAAGTTGCTGAACTATAATGGATATTATTCAATGAAAAAGAACAACATTTATTCTTAAATATTAAATGAAATCCACATCAGTTTAAACACGCAACTGAGATAATGTTTTTCATTAAAAATGGTATATAATAATAGTTTTCCAGTTCTAGAATCAATCCCGAAGGCAGGTTCAGCTCGTATGTCCCCACAGCAAGTGCAGCAACTTTTGCCCCATTTGCAGTACGTAGGTCCACGTCGCCTTTCTCTAGCCTTCTACTGCTGTTTAGCCCCTGCAAGTTATTGCACAAATGAGATCCATATCCGGTATCTAATACCCATATCTCATTTCTAAAAGCGGTATTTATCTCAATTATAAACATACTTGAAGAAGAAGTAGAAGTGCTTGTAAGCTTCTCCTTCTGCTTCTTGTCCTTGATGGTTTCTAAGTAGGCTTTGCAGTTGCGCCTCCAGTGGCCCATCTTCCTACAATGATGGCATGGGCCCTTGGTAGCTGCATCCTTCTTGTTCACACCACCTTTGGGCTTCATGGCAGCCTTTTTCTTCTTCTTTTAAACTTTCTTCTTAGAAGAGGAAGATTCTACCATTAAAACCTCATTGGAATCGTTCTTCATAGAGGACTCCGCAGTTTTGAGAAGATTGATCAATTCAGGAATGATGGACTCAATCTTGTTCATCTGATAGTTAATCACAAATTGTGAGAAACTATTAGGCAAAGATTGTAGAATTAAGTCAACACTTAAGTCATGATCCATTGCAAACCCGAGAGATCCAAGCTTCTCTATCAAGCCCAGCATCTTCAGCCCATGAGTGGCCACAGAAGAACCCTCTGCCATTTTACAATGAAATAGTTGCTTTGAGATCTCATATCTCTTAGTTCTGGCTTGGGCATCAAACAGCTCTCGAAGATGTAAAATGATCAATTGAGCATCCATATGCTCGTGCTGTTTTTGCAACTCAGGAGTCATGGATGCCAGCATAATACATGATGCTGTATCGCTATCCTCCTTATGCCTCTTGTAGACAATATGCTCATCAGTATGAGCATCTTGGGCTGGTGGTGGTGGAATAGGAGCATCTAGCATGTAGAGCAACTTTTCCGATTTTAGAATGATTCTCAAATTTCTATACCAATCGAGATAGTTTAATTCGGTTAACTTGTTGGTTTCTAAAATGCTACGTAAGTTCAAGTTTGTTGACATGATGCAAGTGACCTAGATGTAAAGATAGAGAGCATTAGCTACTTGTATATGCACATGATATGCAAATAATTAGGACTTTAATTAAACGCATTTTTACTCCACTATTTTACTCAAACCAATAGCCCCTACTACTGATTCGGGAAAGCCCGTTGGAAGCTTTCCTAGTGGACTGGTATCCAAATTCCTCAAGAATAACCTTGGGTTTGCCCAACAAGCCACTTTTGAGTTCATTAGTAAGTATCCAATACCAATTACATCGTATGTAACTACCGGATCATTGGGTGATTAACAGCTTTTAATCTTAAAGCCTTTTAGGTTACCCTAACTTTTCCTCTAAATTTTTTTATGCCTTAGTTTACCCAACCGGGATAAAGAATTTAGTTAAACCTGACCCATTAATCAGGAATTTAATTCCAAAAGAATTTAATTCCATAGCTTGAACATGCCCAATATCAAGTAGGTTTGGGTTTGCCCAACAACCTGGTCTCGAAAAAGGACTCTCGTTCTTACTATATTAACGGAAGGAATTAGGTTTAATATTAATTGAGGGATTTGTTCCTTTTAGTGATTTCGTTGAATGACATGCATAATAATCAATAATCACATAATTGATAATCATGGTAATAAAGCGATTACATGGTATGTTTATGGACTTTACCCTAAATTAATTTCTTTGAGCCATAAAAGAAATTAATATAGTTAACCTTACGTGTTCATGCATGATTTAAGTAGAAGGTCTTACCCCCTCGCCTTGTTTTGGTTGCCATCTCCAGAATAAAATAATTCTACTCCTATCTAACCTATGTAAACTAATTACATAATTTCCTAAAGAGAGAAAACCTCGAGTTACATTCGAGGGGAGTTAGATGAGAAGAGAATTACATAAGAATTCTAGAGAAGGCAGGACACGCAGGCCCTATTTCATAAAAAACCAAAATTGTAAAATGCATGAACAGATATAATTGGTTTTAGTCCATAACCATCCACCATGCCATTGACTATACTGAAACAAAATAAACATATACTTTTATTATTCCAAAATCACTATTTTTGGAAAAATAAAACAAATTTTAAAATCACCATTTTAGAGAATACATCAATTTTAGATTTTCAAAATCATTATTTAGAAGAACAAAATTGATTGTCTCAAAACTAATTTTGAGAAAATGCTTTCGGGTCCCGTCTCTCATCAAATGAGGTTTTTCCCTTTCAAAATTCTGTTCTGGATTTTTTTTTTTAAATAGCTAGAAGTCTCAAATAGAGCAGAATCGGCGCCAGCTCTGTTCTGGTTTCCAAAAAAAAATTCTTCCAAAAACGATTTTCAGACATCGCGAACAGAATGGAACCGGTGCCGGCTTGGAGGCTGGAGCCGGCGCCGCCTGTGTTCTGCAACAATGGCAGCGATTTTTAAAAAATTCTAGAAACAATTTCTGGTGTTTTCTTCTTCTGCAAATTTTCAATGAGAACAATTCTCAGCTGTATTTTCTATTTTGAAGCTATAAACAACAACCAATTTGTTAGTTTAAACAAAATTAAAACGGAAAATAAAGATGAAATGGAGGGCAACATCCATGTTGCAAGAAAACGTTTTTCTGCAGAAATTTTTCAGCACCAAAGAAAGCATCTTTTCGAAATACTTTGTGACTATAACACAATCATATTGTGCTACGGATCCAACTCATAAAGATCGAAACGATTTCGACTCGAGTGAAAACAATTTTCACAGCAAATAAAGACAAATACGAAAACAGTTTTTCATGCCAAAACAATGTCCGTAGACCACACATAGCATGTCTTTGATACCACTGTTGGGTATCTCAGGCTTATATCCTATACGGTGCAGCGAAAAATAAAACGAGATACCCTCCCAGGACCCATCTATGTGTGGAAAACAAGACATAATGAGGGTAAATGTAACAGCTTTTACCTCTGCGTGATTGTCCGAAGAACAAAGTTTTCTTCTTTAAGTTGAGGCACGACCAGCAATTCTCGTGATCAACCTCCACGTGAGTTGAACGTCTAACCACTATAATCACAGTGTGTGATTATCTCTAACAGTAATCCACACAGAGGAACACTCAAGCACCAAATTTCTGTGCTAGCAGAAAAAGGATGGCGGCTAGGGTTTAAGATCAAAATCGAGAGAGAGAAGAAGAAGATTTTCGTGGCTGTTGTTTTTGTGTGTTGTTCAGCTATTGGCTAGGGTTTTTCGTGTGTTATTAGCTACTATATATCGCACAAAATTCCCTTCCCAAAACTGAGAATTCTAATCCTATTAGAATTCCTTAATTGTAATTGGAAACATCAAGTTCTCACAATTACAACTTGTACCACAAATTATAACTAATTATAATTTGTCCACAACAATTTTTCTTTCTTTCAATTAACCCCACAATGTTATCAAATAACATCTTGAGTATATAATCCTCTATTGTGTGTGACCTATTAGGTTTCCCAGTCAATTGGTAGAGAATATGAATTAATCCAAACGTCTTTGAGATTAATAATCTATAATTAATTAGAATTAATCCTATTAATTCTAATTAGGATTGGTTTATTAATTCATCAATTAATAAACTCGTATTCCCAGATCATGAGCGGTATCTAGCAACACATCATGACCACCAAGAGCCCAGGAAGTCAAGTGGCTTGACATGAACCTTTCAATAACAAACTTCAATGCAATCAATTCCTTTCACCATACAATATCTTATTCGGTTTGGAGTACGAAATTAGTGCCAACTCCCTCCAGAATTAATTCTGGCCCGAATACAATAGTACTTGTACCAGGAACCCACTACTCTAGATGTGTATCAATTGGAACTGTTTCCAATACACAATTGCCTTGGCCAAGGACTTTCGAGTAGTAATTCCTACAAGTGGTCGTGAGATATTTGCCCCTACTATTAGGAGTGGTGAATCTTTTATTGATCCTCTCAACTACTTTCATTTATCTCATCATGTACCCAATATCCATCCCATAGGTGGCCCTCGATCGAGTTCTGGAGATTGGAATCAAAGTACAAGGCTCAGCAAACAAAGTACCTTGGAGATCTCAAGTCTAAGGATACTTGCACGTTTGCTATGTTGAGATTATATCATTGGCACTAAATAGTTATCCATATGATTATCTCAAAGCTAGGTCATCCAATGAACTTGTTCCATTAACAAGCATCCATGTGTTAACTTTGATATCTCAATACTCACGAGTTATGAGAACCACCGCCTGATCAAATCAGGAAGTCTAACACATGCTAGTCTTAACGCATTAATGATGTCCTATCTCATTAATACTATGACTATGGACTATTCAAGTACTAACACCATCCAGTGTAGTAGAAATCTCATATCATGATCTCTATTATGATTTCCTTAACACAGTGTGTAGTAGGGACTTTATCGAACAGTTATATTACTTAAAGTAAACAAAAGAAACTGTAAGATAAATAATGTCTTTTAATAAAATGTGTCATATACAATGTACAAGTGATTGCCTCTAGGGTACTACTCTAACAAAATGATGGTAGATATCATTTAGAGATTTGTTAGCATATTCTTCCTCTCTGAATGTACGTCGTTACGTAGAATGGTATAATTGTCATAACATCTGTAGGTTCGAGACATTACTTACACAGCATTGTTCTTGGGGCCAACATTCCTTATGGTGATATTAGAAAATATTTAAAATATAAAATACAGATATTTATATAGTAGGGGTATTTTAGTCATTTTATTAGCTAAGGACGATGTGTCTTTTTGGTCCTCAGAGAAGTCTGTAAGTCCTAATTAATTTTAAATTGAGGAATTTGTCTTGATTAAAGAGAATTTTATTTTATTTAGATAGTCTGATTTATTGGACTTGAATAAAATAAAAAGGTCTAGAGAAATAAAATTAATTACTTGGTTTAATTGGTTAATTAATAATCAGGGCTTGAGCCCAGTTTGAATAATTAAGAATTAACCTGGATTTAAACTAGGTATGAGGCTTGGTCAATTTGGGTATGTTTATTATTTATTAGGCTTTTGTTATTTGAGCTACTTTGGAGACCAAAAGACATTATTTTTTGCTACTAAAATGATCAAAATATCATTGCAAACAAATAGCGGTATTTTAATCATTTTAAACATTCTATTTATCACTATTTGAATATATTAACCACGAGAATAATATTACAAATGTAGTGTCTTCAACCTACAGGTGTAATGACCAAAATACCCTTTTACGTAACACCTATAATTAAGATAGAAAAAAAAAATTCACTAATACCTTTCTCAGTGAAATTTACCATATTTTGATAGCTAGTCCGATAATCCATGACTTCCAGTATGTATCCACTTTTCACAGGCAACTACCGAAAAGTGTACATACTTAGTTATGTTTCCCAGGACTCTGGATTATTAGATTATCCCGGACAATCACAAGGGGGTGATTTTCTATTGTATAAGTCCATTTTAATTAACTAGAGTTATACACTTAACATACAAGGTTCTTGGACTTGTGATAAGACATCACCTAATATATATATATATATATATATATATATATATATTAAAGTATACAAGTCCAGCTTCACCAGACTACCAACTTAGACTTAAGTTTTAGGGTACTTATCAACGCAGTAGCTACGATAAACTAATATTTATTTAATTTAGTACTTTTATAAATATTATTATCGCGTGATCTAGTTCTACGTATTCCAAATACGCTTACATTATTGGTGTGAGTGGACTACTCATTGGTTAAAGGTAAACTATTCCCCATTTAGAAATCGTAGTGCATTGATCTAAACTTTGATGAAGTACCCAACTCCATCAATCAAACAAGAACAATTTTTCGCTTATGTGTTAGTATTCCAAAATATATACCTTACTGTGAAAGCACGATCTATTCACATAGATTACTTATTAACACATTTAGACCTTTAATGTATAATATATGTAAAATAAACAACCATTAATGAATGAAAATTTTATTAATTTTTACAATACAAAAATACATAGGTCATTTTAGACATACATTCCAATAATCTCCTACTTGCACAAAATAAACTACAATAGTCTATATGTGTCTACCCCTATGACATCTAAGTATCTTCAAAACACATTCTCTATCAAAAGCTTGGTAAATGGGTCTGTCCGATTATTTGTAGAGAAAATTTGGTCAATCACTATCTCCTATTTCTGGATGAACTATGAGATCAAGTGATACTTTCTCCTAATGTGCTTGCCCTTGCGGTGATTTCTTAGCTCCTTATATTGTAACACAACTCCAGTATTATCACTATATTTAGTAATGGGTCTATTCATTTGTGGCACAACTCCAAGCTCTGTAAGGAACTTCTAGAGCTAAACTGCTTCTTTAGAAGCTTCTAAAGCTACCACATACTCAACTTCTATGGTTGAATCAACATTACCAAATTTCTTAACATCCTCCATGAAATAGCCCCTCTAGACAAAGTGAAAACATATCAATTAGTGGATTTTCTTTCATTTTATCTGCCTAGAAGTTTGAGTCTATTTAATTGGTAGGAACTAAGTCATCGGCCTTATAAACAAGCATATAATCCCTCGTTCCTTTTAGGTTCTTGAGAATATACTTTACAACTTGCCAATATTCTTCCCTTGGGCTTGACTGATACCTGCTAATTGTGCATACTGCAAAGTAAATATCTGGCCTTGTACAAAGCATAGCATACATGAGATTTTCCATTGTTGAGATATAGGGAATCCTACTCATCCTTTCCTTTTCTTCCTATGTTTTAGGACACTGTTTGGAAGATAGTTCAATCTGTGTCTAAAAGATGTAATTGCCCCTTTATACTGATCCATGCTAAACCTGGCTAATATTTTATCAATGTATGCAGATTGGGATAGGCCTAACATTCTTTACTTCCTATCTCTAAGAAGCTTTATTCCAAGAATGTAGCTAGCTTCTCCTATATCTTTCATGCTAAATTAACTTGAAAGCTAAACCTTTATAGATGACAATGTCCCTACATCATTCCCAATGAGTAAAATGTCATCTACATAAAATACGATAAAAGATACGTTGTTGCTATCTATTTTCTTATAAACACATAGTTCATTCAAGTTTTGTATGAATCCATAAGAGTTTACAATCTTATCAAAATGTATGTTTCATGAACGTGATGCTTGCTTAAGTCCATAAATGGAATTCTTAAGCTTACCGACCATATGCTCTTGGCCTTTCGCAATAAAGCCTTCAGGCTGGGTCATGTAGATGTCATCACTAAGATAGCCATTAAGGAAGATAGTCTTAATATCCATTTGCCATATCTCGTAGTCATAATGACATGCGATAGTCAAGAGAATGTGTATGGATTTAAGTATGGCAATAGGTGAAACGGTATCCTCATAATTGATCCCTTCTTTTTGAGTATAACCTTTTGCAACCAACCTTACTTTAAAGGTTTCCACCTTTCTATCCGCACCTCTTTTTCTCTTGTATACCCACTTATACCCTATAGGTTTAATCCCTTCAGGTGCAGTGACAAGCTTCTAGACTTGATTGAGGTACATAGACTCAATC
Organism: Voacanga thouarsii; assembly: GCA_026120185.1. Classification (NCBI taxonomy): domain Eukaryota; kingdom Viridiplantae; phylum Streptophyta; class Magnoliopsida; order Gentianales; family Apocynaceae; genus Voacanga; species Voacanga thouarsii. The sequence continues at coordinate 3,224,415 of JANUWF010002024.1, read as the reverse complement.
TCAACATCCACTGCTACTTGCCATTTCTGCATCAATATCAGCAATGGCCTCATCGTATCTAGTGGGATCTTGTTCTTGATGGTTAGAGACTACCTCAAAGGCTTATCCAGTCCGTCTTTCAGGAACCTTAGAAATTTTCTCACTATGATGTGGTTCATTTTGTATAGGAACATCTAGCTATGCCTCTTTAGGCTCCTCAATTGGGGTACTTGAAGTTGAAGTATCAAACAACTTCTCTTTCAATTCCATCTTACTCGAAACCTTAGTAGACACACTTTGTTCATCTTCCAAGTATTTAACATGAGTACTAATAAGTACTTTTTGCTCTTGGGGATGATAAAAGTATCCACCCCCTATTCTTTTTGGATAACTTACGAAATAGCACATTTCTGATCTTAGGTCTAGCTTACTTCCTTTAGTCAATGCATATACTAGACAACCCCATACCTTGAGATGATTCATACTAGACTTTCGTCTGGTCCATATCTCATAAGATGTCATAAGCACTGACTTGGAAGGTAGCAAGTTCAAAATATTTGTTGCTATTTCCAGAGCATATCCCCAAAAGGAACTAGGAAGAGTTTCATAACTCATCATGCTTCTGACCATTTCTATCAATATTCTATTTCCTCTCTCAGTTACTCCATTTTGCTGGGGAGTCTTAGGTGCAGTTAGCTGAGATAATATACCCTAATGTGTCAAGTAGTCCTTGAATTCACCAAGAAGATACTCTCTACCACGATCCGATCTTAGCTTTTTTATTAGTTTACCTGTTTGATGCTTCACCTCAGCCTTAAACTCCTTGAATTTATCAAAAGAGTTAGACTTGCACTGTATCAAGTAAACATATCCAAAACGCGTGTGATCATCTGTGAATGTGATGGAGTATTTATAACCTCCTCTAGTAGGTGAAGACATACCACTACAAACATCAATATGAACTAATTCTAATATTTCCTGGGACCTTTTCGCCTTTTGAGTAAATAACCTTTTGGTCATTTACCCATAAGTCAAGATTCATACTGAGGCCATTTCTCCAATTTCAATGAGTCTAAAAACCCATTTTGGATTAACCTCTGAATCCAATTAGAATATATATGTTATAATCCCAAGTGCCATAAATAAGAGTTATTTGATGTAGCCTTTCTCTTATTATTAGGTTCCATCAGAGTATTATTTATTTGACAATTAATATGATTAATATAGAAAAGATTCCCATACATATTTTCAGAACAAATAATATTTCCATTTCTACTAATTGAAATACCAAAATGGAAAGAAATAAAATATCCGTAATTAATCAATCTTGAAACTGAAGTCAAATTCTGTTTAAAATGAGAAACATATAAAATATCTTTTGAAACTAAAATATTATTACATTCAAATTAAAACTCTAAGTCTCCTACTGCTTAGGCCCATACTTGTGCTCCGTTGTCCACTCTTAGTCCATGCTCCCCTTTTCGAAGTCGTCTTATCCTGCTAAACCCTTGTAAGCAGTTACAGATATGGTTAGTGGCTCCAGAGTTAACAATCCAAGTAAATGATGATCCAACCAATAATTTAAACTCTAAGTATAAAGCAATACCTAAAGAGGACTTGTCCAAAAAGTCTGGACAATTCTTCTTGAAGTATCCTTTCTTGCCACACTTAAAGCACTTGCCCTTGAGCTTGTCACTAGGCTTGGACGGACCAGGCTTAGATCTCTTTGGCTAGGGCTCTATATTGTTCTAGGCTTTCTTCTTCTTAAACTTCTTGTAAACCCAGTTCTAGAAAATGAATCAGAATGAGTAACCAAAATTTTTTACCCAGGCTTTATAATTTTCTCAGTAGCTTGAAGTGTTTTCATCAACTTTGGTAAAGACATACTCAACTTATTCATGTTATAATTTAACTTGAACTGAGAGTATGAATTTGGCAAAGTCTCAAGAGCCATGTCAATTTGGCTCTCAACATTGATTTTTGCCCATAGGACCTTAGCTACATCGAAGTAAGCAATTATCTTGAGCATATGCTCAAGAACCAATGCCCTCTCAGCCATCCTAGCATTAATGATTGCTCTAAGAGCTTCCTGCCTTCTGGGCCAGCTCTTGTCAGTAAGCATGGTACATAACAAAATATCGATGTCATATGTAGTAGGCATGTTTTTGTGTTTAGACTGGAGAACATTGAACATGGAAGCCAACATATAGCACCGAGCCATTTCATTAGCTTTTCTCCATACCTTCTCAGCTTCATAATCTAGGTCCATGGAATATTCTCCAATTTCAAGATAGGGGCCAGTCAAAACATACTTGTACTCCTCCGCAGTGAGTACTATGTTCTGATTCCTTTTCCTATCCATATAGTTAGGTCCAGTTAACTTATTCTTGTTGAGAATAATGGACAAAGGACTAAACCCATACATTTTTGTTAATTGGAAAAAAAACTTTATTTAGAAAAATATTTGTTTTTGGAAAAAAAATATAAAAATGTACATTTAAAAACATCATATTATTTCCATGATATGGTTAACCTATTAAAGCCACTATAAAAAAATATGAAGAATTTGGCTATACACTTAACTTAGAAAATTGTTAATCTTCCTACGAAAATCTGTCAATTTTTCTAAGTTAAGTGTATAACCATGACAAATTAAACTTTCTTAATAGGTAATGATCCAGAAATAGTTCCATCAATAGGATAGTCATTGTGTTGGAAAGTATGCTTTCAAAGACTATGTATTCTGTGTAAATATATTACAATAAAATATTTATTCATTCAATTTAGTTTGTTTCTTATATTATTGCACATTTAAGGTTAAAAAATGACAAGTAATGGTCCATGTGTTGGGTCATTCTTTACAATAAGGTATAGACCAATGGTACTTGTTATACAAGTAAAATTGAGTTCTTAGTCGTTTGATAGAATTGGGCATTTTATCAAGGTAAGACTATTATGCCATGAGTTCCAACAAGAAATAATTTACCTTGAATTAGTGAGTAGTTCACTCATATCACTGGCATAAGCGTACTTCAAATATGTATAACTGGACCTATAGTAGTGGTCTCTTATAAAGTACTATGATTATAGAGATTGGACCATTACTGCTACTGCGTGGATGGATACCTTCATACTTGAGTATGAATTGATGGTCTAGCGAAGCTAGGGGTTTATACTTTGATATATGTTGGGTGGGATTTCTTTTGTGAGATCAATAGCCTTGTATGTTAGGTGTATTACTCTAGTTGGTTAAGAAGGACTGATACAACAGAGTTTCTATACTTCACTTAGTGAAGTTAAATCGCCTCCTTGTGATTGTCTAGGATAATTTAAAAATCCAAGGCCATGGGAACGTGATTCTAGAATGTGTGTTTTTGGGTAGCTTCCAATGATAAGTAAGTACATTCGAGTAAGTCATGGATTATCGAACTAGAGATCTAAAGATGGTAGATGTTTTTGAGATGGGTGTTAGTACATTTATCCTGTCTCATTGATGGGTATAACATAGACAGGTATTTTCATTATTTCACTTGTAGATCGGAGATATTGCTTTAGCAATATTATTCTTAGGGTCAATATTTCCATATGGTAATAAAAAAAATATTTGACATGGTCAAATGCAACTATTCAATAGTAAGGGGTCATTTTAGTAGCCCTAAATAATATATCTCTTGTTCCTCAGAGTAGCTCAAGTTACCTTAGTGTTGTTTAGACACAATCTGGGCTTAATGGATAATTATTTGAAAGAGAATAAAATTTATTCTAAGTGTCCAATTAGAATTAATTAATTAGTTTTGGGTTTTGATAAGACTCAGAAAAGATAATTAATTAATTTAGAGAATTAGCCTAGAATAAATTAATTAATTAGGCTGATGTATATTGACATATATTAAGAGTCCAATTAAAAATAATTAAGTAGTCTTGTGATGAGACTTCGCTTCATCATGAAGGTTAAGATCAAGGAGGGGGAGGTGTGACCATGCAAAGATAAGGGCCGGCGACAAAGACGAACGAAACTCGACCAAAAAAGAGGCCACCAGAGGACGGCCGACGCTGGCTCCAAGCATCCAAACCAGCGCCGACTCCAATATGCCCCAGCAACTGCCTTAAATCACAACAAGACCGGCCCGAAGACAGAACACAGCCGGCGCTGGTTCCACCTTGGGCAGTCGACAACAGCCCCACATTTTTAATGTTTTCTCCAGTTTTCTTCAATTTTAATCGCTTGTAAAGACTTATTATGACTTTAATCTGTAATAGAACCTCAGGGATTACTTAGTTAGGGTTAGGGTAGTATAAATAGAACTTTTACTGATTTGAAAACACAATTCACTTCACTTTAATTCAAATTTGAGAGAGAATCTTGAAAGGCCCTAGCCTCCTTGTTCATCTTGTTCAAGACCAAGCTTAAGGGTTAGTCCTCCTTTTGTAAGCATCTATAAATCTTTTGGATAATCTAATGTTTTTTTCTTTGAATGGATCTTAGTTGCTTTGTTCTTCTAAGGTTTGTTTGAAATTCAATATTTGGGTGCCTATTTTTTCTATTCTATTTGTTCTTGTTTGCCTTTGTTGCTTCAAGGATATTGAGGTGAGAATATAGTAGAACTTTCTACTCATCTTGAGGGTCTTTCAGGCTTTGTTCTTCAAGGGTTTGAAAAAGTGTAGATAGTTAGGTTACTTTCTCCTTTTGCCACAAGGAAAATCTCTATTTTGGGTCCCATTGTTTGAGCTGAACACATAGCCAACAAAAATACCACAATACCAAGAAAAGCCACACAAGATTCGTATCATCTTGGGTATTTAATGAAGCATAGAAAAGATAATTAATTAATTAAGAGGATTGGGCTAATCTTAGATTGTTTTTTGAGCATAGCACCAAGCCCATAAGGGCTTAGTGTTTTCGGCCATTAGTCCTTAATGAAGCCCTAAGGCTGGCCGAAATTAAGGTGCAAGACAGGGATAAAAAATAACATTAGTTGTTATCTGTTCTCCTCTCTCAAGAGTGCCGGCTCTGCTTTTCTCTCTTGTGGACGTTTTTTCTCTTCCTTTTCTCAAGAAAGAGAGTATCTTGATTATCCAAAGAAGGAGTTTCACCAAGCTAACCTAAGAGTAAGGTAGAGTCATACTCTAGAAGACGAAAAGAGGAAGCTTGACGACGTTTGTGTGTAGGAGTAGAAGATTGGCGAAAATACCGATCGAACCGCAGGCGCCTCCTTCTCCCCTTCCAATGCAAGTTCCAGTGCAACCTGGCCCCTTGTTGGTTAATCTGCGACCAATAAAGAAAAGTAAGTACTCTTTTCTAGATGTGGCTCAGAAAACTGAAAAATTTTTACTGCGTTTTCTTTGATGTTTTCCATTTTGATCCTTCAAGTGGTTTTAGAGCCATAATTTTCATCTAGGATCATGTACTAGGGTTAAAAACTAGAAAAAAGGTGGTTCTTTTACTATTAAAATGAATCTTTTATGATTTCATGTGATTCCTCATACATTAGTTTCTAGAGTTCATGTATGCCTCGCGGTTAGAGGCATAAAGTCATGTATTCTACTGGTTTCCCCATTATTTTCCTGGTTTTGAGTAGATGCAATGTACACCTCGTGGTTAGAAGCATATGTACTTATAATGGCATGTTTTTATGCCTAATTTTGCATTTTTTTAACCTGTAAATTTTGGAGATTGAAGAACGTGATTTTTGGAATTGTTGAGGGGTAAAAAATGGTTGAAAAGTAGGATTTTCCAGAAATTAGTGAACTCTAGAATAGACCCAGTGCCAGGTGGCCATATTAGACCAGGCACCAAGTCCGCTCTGCCCAGTTAGAGGTTTTGGAGAAACAAAACAGACTCGGCGCCAGGTCCATTTTGCCTAGAGGTAAATGGGCGAAATTTTGTCCAAGAAAAGGGGGAGCACTGCTGAAGTTCTGTACCTCAATTTTTCCTTGATATAATTATTTTTTGAAACCATTGTATGAGATTAATTTTCTGTAACAGTTTTATTTATCTATAGATGAATAATTTATATGAAAATGAGTAGTAAAGGATGGAACCACATTAGGATTAAACAAGATCATTAATTTTTAAATTCATGATGTTTAATCCATTGTTTGGTCACTTAGGTATAAATGAATAGTTTGAGCATGAAAAAGTTTACTTTTGTTACTATACTTATTTCATTTTTGTGATCAAATGTGCTAGTTTTTGTGTGAAACCCCAGTCAAAACCAACCTTAGAGTAAGATGGTTGGGATGCATAGCATATTTATTTGCATGTTTAAACATATTTTGTATGATTTTATGTGCTTTGGATTTGTGTTTTATAGTCTAGAGGGCTTGATTATGATTATTGAGTGAGAAGGGCAAAATGGTAATTTTTGCTTGAGGTGGAAAAAAGGGAGATAGCTTGAGGATTGAATAGGAAAATATTTTTAGGGGGAAAATAAGAATAAGAGTTATTGTGGTTTAGTAGTTGGAGCTTTAAAATTAATTCTTAAGGTTTTGGGTTCAAATTCCATCATAGGAGCTTTAGCTTGGTTAAATTTTATTTTTGCTTGGGAAGTATCATTTTTTGCCTTAGTGGTGTTTGGAGTAGGGTAGAGATGTTGTCCTATGAGAGACATGATAGGAGTCTTCAAATTTTCTCTACACAAAATTCCTAAGGGGAATTCATTTTTCCTTGATCCTTAATTTTTTCTATTTCTCAATTCATTAGTTTGTTCATTTTGTTCAGGCCAATTTTATTCTAGAAAAATTCTAGCAATGTACGGTGGCTTTGAAGGTTCGAAATGTCTTAGTAAAAGACATCATATGGACCGAAACAATGGAAGAGGGGGAAAGATTTCAAGTGAATTAAATTCCTTAGTGAACTTTCTAAAAATTCACTCTAGCTATGTTCATTTCCCTTCATGCTTAGAATTGAAATTTTTCCAGCTTTGTGTGCCTTCAAGGTGACGAAATTCTTAACCATTATTCCCTCCCAAATGCTGCCAGAAAATGGCCCTTTTTATCAGCTTGAAATCTGAATTTTCCTGGCCATTTTCGGACTGCACAAATACTGTGCAAAACCAAAAAATTTTCTGGGCAGATTTGCAGCTTTGGAGGTCCGAAACCAAGCTGTTTTTTTCCAATTTTTGTTCAGCACCTTAGCCATGTTTTTCCTCCATGAAGTAGGCTGGAAACCAGCCTTGAAAGCCCCAGAAATTCTCCTTCAAAGCCTCTGCAAATCGCCTGGAAAAGGGCAGCCGAAAACTGCCCAGGAAATTCCAGCCTTGCGAAAATACTATGCAGAATTTTGTCCAGCTTTGTTTCCTAATTCAACCCTAGCCCAAACTCCATCCCTTTTCTGTACAAACCACCCTTAAACCTCCATTAATTGAACTCCATTGTCCTCCCTAAGTTCTGCACGAAAATCCAGCCATGGCTGCCAAAAAGATTTCCAAAAAAAATCTGCAATCATACCTTGATTTGGATACCAAAATTTCAGTCACCATGATTTAACAACTTTCTATAAAATATACCTCAAACAACCAGACCTTCCCTTCACCATTAGACTCCTTAATTTCGGCCAGCATTAGCCTCTTTCAACCAGCTTTCATCAAGCCAAAATTTTGCACAAGCAGTCGGCCATGGAAGATTTCCAAGAGCTCTTTCATAATCAAAGATATTCTTGAATATTTAGTTTCCAAATTTGCTTCATAAAAATATTCTTCAAGGATTCCAATAACTAGCCTTTCCTTTTCCCTTCCAAACCAGAAAAACCATCTACCTAAACCCTACAGAAAATTGGCAACCCTAATCCTCATAGAATTTCGGCAGCCTCCATCCAAAAGCTTTCTACTCTCTTCAACCTTCAGAACACATAGTACACCAAGAACACTTACTCCTTCCTTTCACCTAATACCTCTCCAAATCACTTCAAACTACCTCTAAGAATTCCAGATTTCATCTATTCATTGCTGTGAGTCCATCCGTACCATTTTTAACATCAAACTCCAAAATCCAACTTGCACTTTTGGATCAAAAACCAGAAATTTTGTGAAGGCTCAAGAACACCTTCAAGGTAGGATTATTCAATCAACTTCATCTTCGCTAATCTTCAATCTCTAATGAATATATATGTGTTTAAGCATGCTAATGATCCTTCTTCTTCTTCTTCTTCTTCTTCTTCTTCTTCTTCTTCTTCTTCTCTCTCTCTCTCTCTCTCTCTCTCTCTCTTGGCCGAACCACTCACTTACTTGGCCGAATGGTTTCTTCTTCATGGCCATTCTTCCTTCATCTCCTTTGGACGGATTTAGGCATCTAGGGCTTGAGATTCATTCAAAACTACTTCAAGGAATTCATCAATTAAGTAAGCCATTTTAACCCTTCTTTTAAATTCTAGATTCATGTCTTTAGGATGATGTTGATAGAAGATGGATTGCGGATAAGATTTGAGTATATATTGTTGAGGTTGAAGCATGAATGTATGTATGAATATGAAGGAGATGGGATTTATGCCTGGATGGATTATCTTGGTTGATTGTATGATGATTTGAGGTTTAATGCATGTCTCCATGTCATAGGTAGTATTTGTGATGAAGTATGCTAGAGATTATGTCACCTTTGGTGAATAGGATTTATATTCATGTTGGATTGTTGAAGCCATGATCATAGTTATGCTAGTAGGGGTTAGATCATGTCTTGATAAATTTAGATCTATGCTTATATGCATGATTTGGATGATTTTATGAATTGAAGGATTGTATATGTCCTTGATTGTGGTTAGCCATAGTAGTATGATCATGATCTAGTTGTCCCTAAGCTAATTTTTATTTCATGAATAAAATATTTCATAATGGGATTTTGCTAGCAATTTCCAAAAAAAAAAAAAAAAACCCTAGGAGGGGTAAATTTGAATTATTATATATAATAAGGATATTTTAGTCAAATAAATAATAGATTTTGTTAGAAAAATAAAATATATAGATATTATATATAAAATGATAATATCAAATAAAGCCTTTTATGGAAACAATTATAATTAGTAAAATATTTATTACTAAAAATTTAATTATTATCTTTTAATTAAAACCCATTAAAAATTTATTTATTATCTTTCAACCAAGACTCATTAAATTTATTTTCAACTAATTTTAGTTATCAATTATTTTCTAACAACTAAATTATTAATAAATTATTATTTTACTTAATTCCACCTAGGACTCTTCATCAAATAAACTCTAAATCTTTCTTAGCAAGATTTAAACCTTCAACTTATTAGTACATATTTCCCAAAACATTAATTATTAGGCTTAGCTTATAAACCTATTTATTTATTGTTTGGCCTTAAAGCTTGGGACACTAGGATCTTGGTAGTAGTAAGTTGAGTTGTTTTAAATTAAGAAAGTGGATTCTGGCTTGAGTTTGATTGTGGTTTGTATTTGCCCATGCGGGGTTAGGTCAGCTGTTGGAGACCTTTGTTGTGAGCAAGGATCAAGTAAGCTCCTGCATAAAACCTGTTTGATGAAAATTGATTTTTTTATGGCAAGCCAAATGTAGAGTGTATGGTCACTCATTTCTGTAAAGGCAATTGAGGATTATTTCCATTCTCATTTCAGATAAATAAATTATTTGTAAATCAAGGGGCGGTTTTACTCAAAACCGGCGGTTTTACTCAAAACCTAAAATTTTTTCTAAAACCAGTTTTGCCCCAAACTTTGGAAAACCTTAATTGCCATTTTCAAGTGAAACTATGTTTTGTTCATTTTTCCCAAGTGGGATACGTTACGTTGAGTACTCAATAAGGGTAGGCTAGTAGTACTAGTTTTGAAGAGCAAGAGTGGGTCTTCTGGGAGGAGGCCACCTTCAGAAGATAAGCTCAACTTAGAGAAACTTCAGTACTACTTAGTCATGCCGGTCCGAGCTAACAGTGTTCTTTTCAGTTAAGTGACTGTGTTTTGCTGGAATGGACACCCGGTTGTTGTTTGGGTATAGAGAATGAGGAGTATCTTGCCCGGTAGGCCGATCACCTACCTTTTGTCAGTCTGCACAAAGTGTCGGCATTCTGACCGGCAGTATGCACAAAGTGTGGCATACTGACCATGTGGACATGGGGCCCAACGTGTGGTAACCCATGACCACCCTTTTTGAGTGGTTGATTTTATTGTGCACTTTTGATTATGTATGCTTGGAAAAGCCAAAACACCACTCTTGCTTTTGACTAATGTTTATTGCTTGCCAATATTTCTCTTATAAAGATTTCACACTTTGCATCTATGAATTGTTTTCACTGAACACCCAAAGCACACACGGACTTACTGAGATTTTTGTCTCATCACATTTTTACCATGATTTTAGGTCGATCCTGCTGTGGGGATGAGTAACTAGTGTTATCTTCCTTGGAAGAGAATGTTGTCTTTTATTTTTATGTATTGCTTTGAGGAGTTGAGAGTGGATTATTTTATTTATGGATTTGTTTTTCTTTTTGGGAATTCTTGAATTCATTCTGGGTTTTAATAAATTTTAAGTTAAAGTAGTATTTTTATTCCGCTATTTTATTTGTGTGACCTAGTTATAAAGACCCCTTATCCTTTGGACGGGGCGACATCCCCGGCCCTGGCGGGCCTAGGTAGCGGGGTGTTACATTTTGTGAGACCAAAGTCTTACTAGATGGAACGATTTTTTATGAAACGTTTCAATCTAAGAAACTTTAAAATAAAAGAATTCATGGTTTATTCTCTTAGAGGGTTTAATCCTTGGCATAAAGAATAATGTTGAACTTAAGGTTATTTAAAAAAGTTTTACTTGGTTATTAACTTAGAATAGTAAAATAAATTTATAATTTATTCTCTCAAATAATTTAATCCTTGATATAGAGAATAATGTTGAATTTTAATTTTTTACTAAAGTTAATGAAATCATAAGATTATAGAAAACGTTTATGGGCCTAAAACTCTATTTTCAATAAAAGATTAAATAGGAGAGGGGTTCCAACGACCCCATGGCTTCCATCACAACCCTCGTTAAAGATAGTGGATTTCCTCGTATCATTCTAAGCATGAACCCCTATAGGATGGATTTCCAGAAGTATCTAGAGCTAACGGAAGAGTAAAATTAAAAGCCTAGAGTATTTGCTAGGATCGACCAACCTACATTGGAGGTTTTTAGCACTAGATTGCCCGTAGGTGGTGTGAATCAATGGTTATCCTATTGGTAGAACTTTTTCTAGACCATTATCTATTTAGGAAGTTTTGATTCGTTATGGTTATACATTTAACTTAGAATGCTATTAATATTCCTACAAAGCTTTGTTAGTTTTTTTAAGAGCCAAACTACTTATATTATTAATAATGATTTTAAGAGTTATCTATTATCAAAGAAATAATATAAAGAAATATGCATTTTTATTTCTTACAAACTAAATGAATGTTTTTTCGCAATATTTCAGAAATGTCTAGTTTCAGTCCATTGTCAATCATTCTTAAGGAGAATTAGTTGACAGGCCCAATTTATGTGGATTGGAAGAGGAACCTAAACATATTACTCATTGCCAAGGACTACAAGTATGTTCTTATAAATCCCTATCCTGAGATTGGGGATGAATCCACTAATCAGGAGCCAGAGGCCGAGAAGGTATGGCAGAAAGCTGATGAGATGACTAAGTGCTATATGTTAGCTTCCATTGTTAGTGTTGTACCTTAGAGACAATCACTTGTACCATGTATATTACATAATAATTAATAAAAGAGGCATTCTTTATCTTTCAGTTTGATTATTATATCTGAGTATACATATAAACTATTTTATAAAGTCCCTAGTACAACACAGTATTAAGAAAATCATGATAGAGATCATGATGTGAGATTCCTACTACACTATGTAATGTTTGTGCTTGAATAATCCATAATCATAGTATTAATTAGATGGGACATTATTAATACGCCAAGACTAGCACATGTTATATCCCTTGATTGAATCAAGTAGTGGTTCTCATAACTGTGAATATTATGATACTCGGGATTAATATGTGGATGCTTGTTATATGAACAAGTTCATTAGATGATTTAACTATGAGATAATCACTTGGATAAGCTATTGAGTGTTAGTGATAGAATCTCATTATAACAAGTGTGCAAGTATTCTTAAACTTGAGATGTCCAAGGTATTTTGTTTATCGAGTGTTGTACTGTGATTCTAATCTTTGAAGTCTTATAAGGACTACCTATGGGATAGATATTGGGCACAATATAAAGTAAACGAAAATAGCTAAAAAGGTCAATAAAGGATTCACCGCTCCTAATAGTATGAGAGCATATCTCAGGACTACTTGTAGAAATCATTACTTATGAAGTCCTTGGCCAATGCGACTATGTGTTGGAAATAGTTTCAAATTTGATACACATATCGAGTAATGGATTTCTTGAACAAGTACTAAAACATTCGGGCCATAATTAATAATATTTTGGATGGATTTGGCACTAAATTCATACTCTAGACCGAATGAGATATAGTATGATGAAAGGAGTTTATTGTACTGGTTATTTGCTATTAAAAGGTTCACGTCAAGTCACTTGACTTTCTGGACTTTTGTATGATCAAGAGTCATTGCTAGATGTCGCTCTTGATATGCTAAATATGGATTTATTAATTAGAGAATTAATAAATTAATCTTATAGTTTATTTAGGATTATTAATTCTAAAGCTTTTAGAATTAATTCATATTATACTACCAATGAGATCAGGAAACCTATTGGGTCACAACAGTAAAGGTTTGAATGCTTAATGTATATTATTTGATAATATTGTAGGGTTAATTAAGAGAAGAAGATATGTTTATATGTGAATTATAAGTTTGTTACAATTCAAGGGACTTGGTTGTAATTATGTAAACTTCAAGGGCTTAATTGTAGACATTGGATCTTGGAGGACTTAATTACAATTAACACAAATTCTAAAACCTATAAACATAAAAGACGTTCTGATGAGACTCCACTTCATCATGAAGGACAAGGACTGATGACAAGAGCTAGGTCCAAGAAGCTTCAAGATGATTTTCAATTGATCATCAAACCATGCTTGAGGATGAAAGAGGATTGGAAGGTTGATTGAGGATTTTCATTTGTATGTCTTGGAACTTTCTACTTTGCTTGAGGGTCTTTGAAGCTTAATTCTTCAAGGATTTGATAGAGGGTAGGTTGTTATTTTCAGTTTCTCCTTTTTGTCACAAAAATCTCTGTTTTTGGTCCCTTGAGTTGAGCTGAACATATAACTAACTAATCCACCCACAACATCAAGAAAAAGCCACACAAGGTTTGTATCAAAGAGTTTGGTATGGTAGCAAGGAAAAGCTTGATTCCAATCAAAGCTTGAAAGCAAGAAACGGAGCCCTACAAAGTTGAAGAAAATGAACACAGAGAAAATCCCGTAACTCAAAAACATGCTCCAAAAAGGTCCTGAAAGTTTTGCTATTTCTTGATTTTTCTCTTGGGAAATTGCTCCTTGATGTTAATATAATCATTGGGAACAAATTTTTCTTATATTTGTGGTGAAATTTGTCTCGAATATGAGTGAAAATGTTGGTTGTTCTTAAGTGAGGGGATTGCAACCAAGGTGTTTGATAAATGTTCTATGAGAATATTTTTTGCTATAGTTGGGAACTTTGATTCTTAATTTTCATTCCTTTGGATATTGGGACTTAGTATATCACTCTATTGTTGAATTCCATGTGCATGGAACTCAATTTTTCTAGTGGACACATGTGATCATCTTGTTCTTCATAATCCTAGTTCTAGTTGTTTTTATTTCTTTGTTCTTGATAATTTTTGTTCGTTTCTTGCTTAGAAGTGTTTCTTGTGTGTCTAGTGTTTGTTCTTGTATTGATTGAGTCCACATTTCTTGAAATTCTTGATTAATAACTTCTTTGCTTGAGGTGCCCAACAAGTGTTTGTTGAAATTACCCTCAGACCCCCTAATTGGAATATTCTTTTGATTTGTGTGATTCACTATGTTGGACTAAAACTTTAGCCATTGGGGAGATTTTGGATTGAACAAGAAGGCTTGAGTATTGAGAAAAAGGCAAGAGGGTGAGCTTATTATTAAAAGAGTCTAAGAGAGCAAACACAAGCGTGGAGTGACCAATCCTTGAGAGCCAACAAGCAAGGAAGCGAAGTGAGGAATTATTTTCTTTCTAATCTCTTTTGTTTTTGCAAGTATAAGTAAGTAAATATTCCATCACTATGACCCAAGATCAAAAGATCTCTACGCCTAACCCAAGTGGCCCTAGTAGACCTCAAGAAGAACAAATTGATGCTAGGGGTTTGCGTAAAGACTTGTAAGCTATGATGAAGACTATGCAAAGTAAGTTCCAAAACATGATAAGAGAGTTGATAAATCATCTTGGACAATCTTATACCGTTGCACAAAGGAGAGGCTAAGAACGATTTGAAGTACCTAGCCCAAGAATGAGGGATGTCGATGCCCATACTCTTTCGTTAAATGCCCAACAAGGGGAAGATTGAGATGAGCACTTTATTGGGGTATTCCAATAAGCTCCTATGAGAGGGGGAAGACATAATTTGAGAGGAGGACGAGGTAGGGGCCAAGGAAGGAATGGTGGGAACAACTTAAGGGGGTTAGAAAGAGAGTTTGAGGGAGTTGATGAATGGTATGAGGGGGAACAAGTTGAGGCCTTTGGGGAACACCATAGAGGATGGGGTAATAAAGGAGGAATGAGAGAAGGAAATGATGAAGAGAGGGAGTTAAACCACATCAAATTGAAAGTGCCCACATTCTATGGCAAGAATGACTCCGAAGCTTATTTCGAGTAGGAAAGCAGGATGGAGATATTCCTAGAAAATCATGCATATAGTGAGAGGTCAAAAGTGAGGTTGGCTATTTTGGGATTTTCGGAGTATGCTTTGGTATGTTGGGAGCAAGTTAGTGCACACAGGAGACAAATGGGAGTGGAAACCGTGGCTAATTGAAATTTGTTGAAAGATATGATGAGGGCAAGGTTTATACCACACCATTACTATAATGATCTTTACCAAAGGCTCGAATCACTAAAGCAAGGGAACAAGAGTATGGAAGATTACCATAAAGAGATGGAAGTAATGTTGATGAGAGCTCAAATTAATGAGGATCCGAGAGCATCAAGAGTAAGGTTCTTGGGAGGATTAAGTAGGGAAATTGCCAATTTGGTAGAATTGCATCCCTATGATCGATTGGAGGATATAGTACATGCTGCTATGAAGATTGAGAGGCAATTAAAAAGGAGGGCATTTACTAGACCACCACTTTCAAACCCCAACATTACTAGTAAAGTGCCAACTAAGAAGGATGAAGCCCCTAAGCTATTCCAAAGGGACTTCAACAAACCAAGGGAGGCTTGGAAACCTAGAGAGGATTGGAAGCCTAAGGAGGATTGGAAACCTAGGGAAGGATGGAACAAGGATAAGGGAAAAGCCATGGAGAGGTCATAAATGAATAGGGATATCAAGTGTTTTAAGTACCTTGGATATGGACATACTTCCCATGAGTATCAAAGCAAGAGAACGATGTATACTAATCCCTATGGTGAGGTCTCTACTGACAAAGAAGAAGAGGGAGAAAGATACCAATAAGACCAAGAGGGAAATGGAGATGAGGAAAGTGATGAAGGGGAAGTTGTTGGTCAAGAATACTCATTGGTGGGAGTCACAAGAAGGTCATCAAATTCACAAGCTATTGAGGATCAAGATCACTAACAAAGAGAGAACATTTTCTACACTAGGTGTCTAATAAATAAGACCCTTGTAGTGTTATTGTGGATAGTGGGAGTTGCACTAACGTGATTAGTGCAAACTTGGTTGAATAATTGGACATGAGTTGGATTAAATACTCTAAGCCCTACAAATTACAATGGTTGAACGATAGTGGGAAAATGAGAGTAAACAAGCAAGTCTTGGTATCTTTTGAGATGGGAAAGTACAAGGATGATATGCTATGTGATGTGGTACCCATGCAAGCGGCTCACTTACTACTAGGGAGGCCTTGGCAATATGATAAGCATGTAAAACATAATGGGAGGAAAAACACTTATTCCCTACTTAAGGAGGGAGCTAAGTTTACTTTCACCCCTATAGCCCCTAGTGAGGTGAATAAAGATCAAAGAATCATGAAGGAGAAAGAAAAGATGAAGGGAGCATAAGATGTTAAGCAAAAATAAGAAATTGAGAGAAAAGAACAAGAGAGGAAAGAAAAAGAATTGAGGGAGATGATGGACAAATAAGTACCTTTGACAATCAAGGAAAGGAGTGAGCAAGGACAAAATAGGGGAGGTAAAAGAAGAGTGAACTTCTTTGCAAACGAGAGTGAGGTCATAGAGGCTATAGAAGCTAAGGAACCGGTTATTCTTTTTTTATGCAAAGGTTCTTATGTTTCTACTAACGATTCTACATTATTTTTGCCTAATGAAATTGCAGCTATTCTTCAAGAATTTGAAGACGTTTTTCCAAGTGAAGTGCCTGGAGGACTACCACCCATAAGAGGGATTGAGCATCAAATCGACTTTGTGCCCATAGCCGTCATCCCCAACCGACGGGCATATAGAAGTAATGCGGAGGAATCCAAAGAGTTGCCAAAGCAAGTAGAGTCATTGCTTGAGAAAGGATATGTGAGAGAGAGCCTAAGCCTATGTGCGGTTTTGGTTCTCTTGGTGCTCAAAAAGGATGGGACATGGCGTATGCGTGTGGATTGTCGTGCTATGAACAACATTACGGTAAAATACCGTTATCCCATTCCTAGGCTAGATGACTTGCTTGATGAGTTATTTGGTGCATGTATATTCTCAAAAAGTGATTTGAAATTCGGTTATCACCAAATTAGAATAAGAGAAGGGGATGAATGGAAAACGGCTTTTAAAACTAAACAAAGATTGTATGAGTGGCTTGTCATGCCCTTTGGATTGTCTAATGCTCCTAGTACTTTCATGCGATTAATGCACCATATTTTGAGGAAATTCATTGGGAAATTTATTGTTGTGTACTTTGATGATATATTAATCTATAGCAAATCATATGTGGATCATTTCAATTATGTTTAAAGTGTGCTTGTTGCCCTCCGAAGGGAGAGATTGTATGCTAATCTTAAGAAAGGCTCTTTTTGTTTGGAGAGGATTACATTCCTTGGGTATGTTGTGGGTGCTAAAGGGATTGAGGTTGATGAGGAAAAAGTGAAAGCCATCCAAGATTGGCCAATCCCTACCACCATTACCCAAGTCCGTAGTTTCTATGGGCTAGCTAGCTTCTATAGGAGGTTCATCCAAAATTTTAGCATTATAGCAGCCCCTCTAATCGAAGTGGTAAAGAAAAAGGTGGGGTTTAGGTGGGAGGAAGCCCAACAACAAACCTTTCAAGCATTCAAAGACAAATTGAGCCAAGTTCCAATTCTTATTTTTCCTAATTTTGAGAAGGTCTTTGAGATAGAGTGTGATGCAAGTGGGGTGGGAATAGGTGTTGTCTTAACCTAAGATAGAAAACCCACTGCATACTTTAGTGAAAAATTGTCCGGGGCAGCCCTCAATTATTCTATCTATGACAAAGAGTTTTTGGCCTTGGTGAGAACCTTAGAATATTGGCAATACTACCTTTTGCCAAGAGAGTTTGTCATTCATACCGATCATGAGACCCTTAAACACCTCAAGAGCCAACAAAATTTGAACAAGAGGCATGCAAGGTGGATGGAGTTTATTGGGATATTTTCATATGTCATTTAATACAAAAAGGGTAAGGAAAATGTGGTAGCAGATGCACTATCTCGAAAGTATGCACTACTAAACTTTTTGGTTGCTAAACTTCTTGGTTTTGAATTTGTGAAAGATTTGTATGTTGATGATGAGGAGTTTGGGGATATTTTCCATACTTGTGAGAAAAGTGCATTTGTTAAATATTATAGGCATGATGGATTCTTGTTTAGAGAGGCAATGCTTTGTGTGCCAAAGGGTTCTATTAGGATGTTGCTAGTTAGGGAAGCCCATAGTAGGGGACTAATGGGGCATTTTGGTATTGCAAAGATCTTAGGCATCCTTAAGGAACATTTCTTTTGGCAAAAAATGAGAAAGGATATGGAGAGATATTGTTCTCAATGCATTATTTGTAGGCGAGCTAAGTATAAATCTCTTCTACATGGTCTTTATACTCATTTGCCCACATTTAATGTGCATTGGATTGATATTTCAATGGACTTCATCTTAGGATTGCCTAGGTCCAAGGGGGATAAAGATTCTATATTTGTGATTGTTGATCGATTTTTCAAAATGGCTCATTTTATGGCTTGTTCTAAGACTAATGATGTGTCCTATATTGCAGATTTATTCTTTAAAGAAGTGGTGAGAATACACGGGATTCCAAGGACTATGGTCTTAGATAGGGATACTAAATTCCTTAGCCACTTTTGGAGAGTTTTATGGAACAAACTTTGTACTAATCTCTTATTTTCCATAGCCTGTCATCCTTAAATGGACAGGCAAACGGAGGTGGTCAACCGAACACTCACCCAACTTTTGCAGACCATAATCAAGAAGAACTTGAATTGGGAAGAGTGCTTGCCACACATTGAGTTTGCTTATAATAGGGCTATTCACTCTACCACTTCTTATTCTCCTTTTGAAATTGTGTATGGTTTTAATCATCTAACTCCTTTAGATTTGGTTCCTTTCCCTATAGGTGAATGGTTGAACCTCGATGGAGCTAAGAAGACGAAAATGGTGAAGGCACTCCATGAGAAGGTGAAAGCAACCATTGCAAAACGAAATGAAGAGATCGCCCATAAGCGCAATCAAAGAAGGAAAATGTTGTCATTTGAGCCGGGAGATTGGGTATGGGTGCACTTTCACAACGAAAGCCCCACGTAACGACGGAGCAAACTAGATTTGAGAGGGGATGGTCCATTTCAAGTTCTTGCTAAAGTTGGAGATAACACTTATAAGATAGATCTACCCGGTGAGTATCATGTTAGTGACACCTTTAATGTTAGTGACCTCTCTCCCTTTGATGTAGATGATGGCTATGATTTGAAGACGAATCCTTCAAGAAGGGGGAGATGATGAGACTCCACTTTATCATGGAGGACAAGGACCGATGAGAAGAGCTAGGTCCAAGAAGCTTCAAGATGATTTTCAATTGATCATCAAAATATGCTTGAGGATGAAAGAGAATTGGAAAGTTGAGGAAGCTGGCCAAGAGTTCATGTTGATGACCATCCACGAAGGACTCCAACAATAACTCAAGCCGATAGCAAATGAGAACAAAACTTGACCAAGGGAGGCCTTCCAGCGGACAGCCAGCGCCGGCTCCAATCTACCCAACAACACCTCAATAGCAACTTGAATTGGCCCGAAGGCAGTGCACAACTGGTGCCGACTTCAAGGGACCTAGTCGGCGCCGGCTTCCCCCTGGGCAACCGACGACTGCTCCTCATTTTTAATGTTTTCTCCCGTTTCCTTCAATTTTAAATGCTTGTAAAGACTTATTATGACCCTAAGTTGTAATAGAACCTTAGGAATTACTTAGTTAGGGTTAGGATAATATAAATAGCACCTTTAGTGATTTGACAACACAATTCACACACTTTAATTCAAATTTGAGAGAGAATCTTGAAAGGTCCTATCCTCCTTGTTCAAGATCATGCTTAAAGGTTAGTTCTCTTTATGAATGAGTCTATAAATTTTTTGGATAATCCAATGTTGTTTTCTTTGAATGGGTCTTAGTTGCTTTGTTCTTCTAAGGTTTGTTTGAATTCCAATATTTTGGTGCCTATTTTCTCTATTCTATTTGTTCTTATTTACCTTTATTACTTTAAGGATATTGGAATGAGATTATAGTAGAACTTTCTACTTTGCTTGAGGGTCTTTGAAGCTTAGTTCTTCAAGGGTTTGATAGAAGGTAGGTTGTTATTTTTAGTTTCTCCTTTTTGTCACAAGAATCTCTGTTTTTGGTCCCTTGAGTTGAGCTGAACATATAACCAACTAATCCACCTACAACATTAAGAAAAATCCACACAGGATTCGTATCACGTTCCCTGTTGCTGCGTGAGATTTTGGACTATCAAAAAGTGGATTTTCGGACCTTCCTCTTCACCTCTTTTTTCTCCAATTAACCCTAGCCCCTTCTCTTCTACTAGCATAGATTTTAGCAGGCTTGTGAGCGATTCAACCTTTTGTGGATTACTGCTAGAGACAATCCTACTCTTGGATTGTAGTGGTGCAAGGTGGACGATCAAAGCAGAGGAGTTGGTGTAAGAAAAAATTTTATTTTCTACCATAGAAGGTAATCTCTGTTTCCTTCCTCTATTCCCATTTTAATTACAAACACGTGATCCTTGAGCATGGATTTCATAGTTATTTCTGCAGTGTTCTTATTTGATAAGCATGATGAAATCCTAACAGTGGTATCAGAGCCTTCGTGTTTGTATTTTAATGGGTTTTTAATCGCTTTAAAATAGTTTTTGAGCATGTAACTATATGATCATGGTGATTGTATGTCTACTACTTTGTATGGCGTGTCTGGGTTTTTTGGTTTGAAGAGTCTCTGGGTCATTGAAAATTAGTTGGAAGTTGTTTCCATATGGGTCTCTATTTTGGCTTAAGATTTCCTGCAATCAAGCTTTTGATTCAACAATTTAAATTGTTGTTTAAATTGTAATGTAGATTACAGTTGATTGTTAATATTGATTAACAATGCTTGATATCGAAATTGTTTTGAACGATATGAAAATCACGTTGCTGTTCATGGAAAGTTTACAGCAAAATTCGGGGAAGAAAATGAACAGTGATTTTTCGACCTCCAAAACCTACCTGGAGCCGGGTATGTTCGACCCACCTAGCACCAGGTACACTCTGTTCTTCCCCTGTGTGTGCCTCTAGAGCAAACCTGGTGCCGGGTACATTCGACCAACCTGGCACCAGGTGCACTTTGTTCCAGCATTGTTTTATAAAAAAAATAATAAGTTTTTTAAAAATTTTCTAATTTTTGGAATAGGTTCTACTAATGATTAGAATTTATTTGAAACCTATGATTTTGGATAAAAATGTTTTCAAAAATTACATGTAAGACCCACAATTTTCTAAATATTTGATTTTGGCTCAGAACTTTTCAAAATTTGATTTTGGACTCAGATTTCTCCAAATATTGGTTTTAGATGTTTGTGCATTGTATGCTTTATATGTTGTATTTTAAGCACGTTTTATTGGCATGGTGGATGGTTATGAACTAAGACCAAACTTATTTGTTCATGTATCTTTATCGCTTTATTTTATTTAAAAAGGGTCTGCGCGTCCTGCCTTATCTCAAAATTCTTGTGTAATTCTCTTCTCATCTAACTCACCTTGAATGTAACTCGAGGTTTCTTCCTTTTGAATATTATGTAATTAGTTTATATAGGTTAGATTGAGGTAGAATTTAATTTTACAAGATTTTGAAGATGGCAATCAAAACGAAGTGAGATGGTAAGACGTTCTATTTAAATCATGAATGAACACATAGGGTTGACCATATTAATTTTCTTGATGGCTCAGAAAAATTAATCTAGAGAGTCCATAACCATGCCACATAATTGTATATTACCATGTTTATCAATTTATGCTACTTATTGACAAATTGAATGCATGCCAAATGATGAGACAACTAAAAGGAATAAATCTCTCAAATAATATTAAATCTAATACATTTCATTAATATAGTAAGAACGAGAGTTCTTTTTCGAGACTAGGTTGTTGGGTATACCCAAGCCTACTTGACATTGAGTATGTTCAAGCTATGAAATTTAATTCTTGATTAATGGGTTGGGTTTAACTAATTTCTTTATCCCAGATGGGCTAACCCAAGCATAAAGAATATTAGAGGCAAGGCCGGGATAATATCAAATACTTTAATGATTAAAAGATGTTAATCACCCAATGATACAACAGTTACATTTGAGGTAATTGATATTGGATACCTACCACTGAACTTAAGAGTGGCTTGTTGGGCAAATCTAAGGTCATTCTTAAGGAATTTAGATACTGGTCCACTATGAAAGCTTCCAATAGGCTTTCTCGAGTCAATAGTGGGGGCTATTGATTTGAGTAAATAGTGAAATAAAAATGCGTTTAATTAAAGACCTAATTACTTGCATATCATGAGCATATACATGTTCTAATTATTCTATCTTTACATCTTGGTCACTTGCATCATGTCGACAAACCTAAATCTACGTAGCATGTTGGAAACAAATAAGCTCACTGAATCAAACTATTTGGATTGGTATAGGAACTTGAGAATTGTTCTCAAGTCGGAAAAGTTATTCTACGTGCTAGATGCTCCTATTTCGCCACCTCTACCCTAAGATGCTCCTGCTGATGAGCATGCTGTCCACAAGAAGCACAAGGTGGACAATAACACTGCATCATGTATTATGCTGCCGTTAATGACTCCTGAGTTACAAAAACAACATGGGCATATGGATGCTCAAACCATTCTCTTCCATCTTAAAGAGCTGATTGATAAACAAGCTAAAATAGAGAGATATGAGTGTTTCGTTCTAAGATAGTTGAGGGTGCTTCAGTGGCCACTTATGAGCTGCAGATATTGGGCTATATTGAAAAGCTTGGGTCTCTTGGTTTCGTAATGGATCACGATTTAAGTGTTGACTTAATTCTACAATCATTACTAAGTAATTTTTCACAATTTGCGATTAACTACCACATGAACAATATTGAGACCACCATACCTGAGCTTATCAATTTGCTTAAGACTGCTGAATCATCCATGAAGAAGAATGATAAGGCGATCTTGCTAGTAGGTTCTTCGTCTTCTAAGAAGAAAGTTTTCAAGAAGAAGAAGAAGAATTTTACCAAGCCCAAAGGAGGCGTGAAGAAGAAGGAAGCAGCCACTAAAGGCCCATGTCATCATTGTGGCAAGATGGGCTGTTAGAGATGCAATTGCAAAGCCTACTTGGAGGCTGTGAAGGAAAAGAAAGAGAAGGAGAAGATCTCAAGCACTTTTACTTCTACTCCTAGTATATTTATGATTGAGATTAATACTACTTTTAGTAATGAGATATGTATATTAGATACCGGTTGTGGATCTAATTTATGCAATAATTTGCATGGACTAAAGGGCAGTAGAAGGCTGAAAAAGGGTGATGTGGACTTGCGAGTTGCAAATGGAGCAAAGGTTACTGCACTAGCTGTGGGGACTTATCATCTTAATCTACTTTCTGAATTAATTTTAGAACTTCAAAACTACTATTTTGTACTAGTTTTATTGAAAAATATTATCTCAGTTGCTTGTTTAGACTTATTTGAATTTCATTTAAATTCTAAGAATAAACGTTGTTCTTTTTCATTAAATAATATCCATTATAGTTTTGCAACTTTGGTTAATGGTTTATATGTTCTAGATATGGATAATCTAATTCTTAATATAAATGTAAAGAAAAAAAAAAAAGATAACTCAATCTCATCTTACTTGTGGCATTGTCGTTTAGGCCATGTAAATGAAAAATGCCTGTCTAAGTTATACAAGTTGAGTGACTTGGGATCATTTGATTATGAATTATATAATATATGCGAATCTTATTTACTTGGTAAAATGGCTAAAACTCTATTTTCTAGAAAAGAAGAAAGGACTAAAGAGTTATTAGAACTAATAGATATAGATGTATGTGGCCCAATGTCTATACAACTAAGAGGAGGTTATCACTACTTTATAACCTTCATCGATGACTATTCACGATATGAGTATTTGTATTTAATGAAATATAAGTCTGAAGCATTTAACTGGTTCAAAGACTTCAAGAATGAAGTAGAGAAACAACTTGGCAAAAGTATTAAAACTCTTAGATCCGATCAAGGAGGTGAATACTTAAGTCAAGAGTTTCTAAGTTATCTTAGAGATAATGAGATATTATCTCAATGGACTCCACTACATACACCTCAACATAATAGTGTATCTGAAAGAAGGAATCAAACCCTTCTATACATGGTATAGACCATGATAGCTTTTGCAGAGTTATTAAAACGTTTTGGGGATATGCACTGGAGATTGTTGTTTATATATTAAACAGAGTTCTGTCAAAAATGGTTGATACAACTCCTTATGAGCTGTTCTTTGGTAAGAGACCAAAGTTATCTCATTTCAGGAGTTGCAGTTGCCCTGCTTTTGTTAAAAGGGCAATGTCAGACCAACTTGAAAGTAAGTCTGACAAATGTTTATTTGTTGGATATCCGAAAGAGTCCTTTGGATATTACTTCTATCTTCCTACTAGAAATAAAGTTTTTATTTCAAAATATGTTGTCTTCTTAGAGAAGGAGCACATGTTTAAAGGAGATAGTGGGAGTAAGCTTGAACTTAGTGAAGTTCAAGAAGAACAAATAAATATTGATTAACCATTTGAACTCACACCTATTGATGAACCTTCTAACACACAAGAGCCTCGTAGGTCGAGTAGGATACGAGTGGCACCTGAGAGATATGGATTTCTCATAAGTGACCATAATGACGTATTGCCCATAGACGAAAATGAGCCTACTACTTACAAGGATGTTCTGAAGAGTTTAGAATCTGACAAATGGCTTAAAGCCATGAAGTCAAAAATGAATTGCATGTATGACAACCAAGTGTGGACTTTGATTGACCCACCCGAAGGCATTAAGCCTATAGGGTGCAAATGGGTTTTCAAAAAGAAAACTAACATGGATGGTAATGTGGTTACCTATATGGCACATCTGGTTGCAAAAAGTTATCGACAACAGTAAGGTGTTGACTATGACGAAACTTTTTCACGAGTCGCTATGGTAAAATCCATGAGAATACTCCTAGCACTTGTCGCTCATTATGACTAGGAGATTTGGCAAATAGATATGAAAATAGCTTTCCTTAATGGAAACTTGATTGATGAAGTATATATGACACAATCTGAAGGTTTCACAACCAAAGATGGCACCAAAGTTTGCAAGTTGTAAAGGTCCATGTATGGACTTAAGCCAACATCTAGGAGTTGAAACATCCATTTTGATGAGACAATTAAAGAATTTAGTTTCATTCAAAACATGGATGAACCTTGTGTGAATAAGAAAGGTTAGTAGGAGTGCAGTTTTTTTCTTATTGCTTTATGTAAATGGCATATTGCTAATAGGAAAGGATGTTTCCGTTCTTCAATCTATAAAGATTTGGTTATCCAAGATGTTTTCCATGAAAGAGCTTGGAGAAGCAACCTATATTATGAGAATAAGGATTTATAGAGATAGACCAAGGAGGTTGTTAGGTTTTTCGTAGTCTACATACATAGATAAAGTGCTGAAGAGGTTCAGTATGGATCAATCCAAAAGAAGGTTCTTACCTATGACATATGGAGTAACCCTTTCAAAATCGACGTCTCTAAAGACACAAGTTGAAATGGATCATATGAGTAGAATTATGTATGCTTTGGCAATTAGATCTATCATGTATGCTATGATATGTACTAGGCCCGATATATCATGTGCTCTTAGCTTGACGAGTAGATACCAATCTGGCCCTGGAAAGTGTCATTGGGCGACAGTAAAGAATATTCTCAAGTACTTACAAATGACTAAAGATGTATTCTTCGTATATGGAGATGGTGATTTGCAAATAAGAGGGTATACTGATGCCAGCTTTCAGTCTAATAAGGACGACTATAAATCACAATCTGGCTAAGTGTTCACATTAGGTGGTAAGGCTATAAGTTGGAAAAGTTCCAAATAAGAAACTACTGCTGATTCAACAACTGAAGCAGAGTACATAGCGGCTTCTGAAGTAGCTAAAGAAGTAGTGTGGATCAAGAAGTTCATCACTGAACTTGGAGTGATGCCTAGCATTGTAGATCTGATACTTTTGTATTGTGACAACAATAGACCCATTGCACAAGAAAAGAAACAATGGTCTTATCAACGATCCAAGCGTATACTTAGATGCTATCATCTGATTAGAGAGATCATAGATAGGTGAGATGTAAAGACAGAGAGAATTCCTACGGATCAGAACATAGCTGATCCACTCACTAAAGTAATTTCCCAAAAGAAACATGATAAACAAGTTCAGTCATTTGGTATTCGATATATGAATGATTAGCTTTAGTGCAAGTGGGAGGTTGTTAGTGTTGTTGTGAAACCCCAATTAAAACCAACCTTTAGAGTAAGGGAGTCGGGATGCATATCATATTTTCTTGCATGCATGAATATATTTTTGTATGATTTTATGTGCTTTGAATTTGTGATTTGTAGACTAGAAGGCTTAATTGTGCTTATTGAGTAAGAATGGTAAAATGGTAATTTTTCTTGAGGTGGAAATAGGGAGATAGCTTGAGGGTTAAATAGAAAAAATATTTGGAAGAGAAAATAAAAACAAGAGTTGTTGTGGTTTAGTGGTTAGAGCTTTGGAATTAATCCTTGAAGTCTTGAGTTCAAAGTCCATCATTTGAGTTTTAGCATGATTAACTTTTATATTCGTTAGGTAGGCTATTTTCGGCCTTGCATGCCTTAGGGAGGAGTAGGAATGTTGTCCTAGGGGAGACATGAAAGGAATGTCCTAATCTTACTCTTGTGCCCTACAAAAATTTCTAAGGGATTCATACTCTTTTTTATCTCTAGCTTCCCTTAATTCTTAATCAATTAAGTTGCTCAATTATCTAAGCCATTTTTATTTCTAGAAAATTCCAGCAAGGTTCTGTGATTGTGAAGCTTCGAAAATGCCTCTTGGAGGATGGAATTTTATCCGAAAATGGGGAAGAGTTAAGGAATGTTCCTAAGGAAATTAATTTCCATGGTTGAACCTTCAAACTCCAACCTATAGGTATTCATCTTCTTCATGTAGTAATCTGGAAAATTTTCCAACTTCTTGATCAGTCCAATTGTTGAAATCTTCAGCTTTTTTTTTTCTCTCAAATACTGCTAGAAAAATAACCAATTCACTCAACCTGAATACTGAAAACTTTAGCCAAAACTGGACTACACAAAAGCTGTGCAAACCAGGAAAATTCCTGGGCAGTTTTCGCAGCTTGGTAAGCCAAGAACTAAGCTGTTTCTTCCACCTTTTCAACCAGCAATTCAACCCTGTCTTTCCTCCATAAAGAAGGTTGGAAACCAGCCTTAAAGGACCTTCCAAAACCCCTTCAAACCTTCTGCAAGTTGGTTGAAACATGGTAGAAAAATCTGCACAGAAATTCCAGCAAGTTATGTGAAAGACCAACCGGAAATTCCAGCTTTGTTTCCCTCCTCACCCTTATCCGAAACTCACTCCATCTTTCTATAAAACCCACCTTGGTTAGCTATGAACTGAACTTCATCATCTTCACCATTGTTCTGCATGAAAAGAGCTCCATCTCTACCCCTTAAATCACTCCATCAATCACTGCAATCAAGTCTTCAATTAGAGTCCAAAATTCCAGTAAATTATTTCATCAAACTTCCATGGATTAAGCCTCAACTATCCAGAAAATTCCCTCACCAATACACTACATAATTCGGCCACCCTAAAGCTCATTCAAACATCATTCATCTCAGCAACAATCTAGCCAAACCAGTCGGCCATTGAAGCTCACAAAAGACCTCTTTCAACTAAGATATTCTCACCATATTTGCTACCATAATTCACTCCCTAAATTATTCTTTTTTTTTTTAATTTCAAACAACTAGCTTTCCTTCTTCTCCCAAATCTGAAAATCCAATTACCAGAATTCTCCAATCAATTCGACCACTCTTCCCAAGCAAAATTTCGGCCAGCTTTCCTCCATACTCTCCATTCTCTCTAAACCTCTAAGAACACCAAGAACACATACCACTATTCTCCTCGCCTAGGACCACTTTAAACCTCTTCAATCTTCTCCAAAAACTCCAGATCACATCTACTCATTCTATTGAATCCATTTCTACAATTTATAACATCAAACACTGAAATTAAAGTTCCACTTCTGGATAAAAAACTAGAATTTTCTTGAAGACTCAAGAACACTCTCAAGGTAAACATGGTCGATTATATCCATCTCCTTTCATCTTCGACCTTAATGAATATACTAATAAACTCTCTCTTTCTCTCTCTCTCTCTCTCTCTCTCTCTCTCTCGGCGGAATGGTTACTCCAACCATAGCCATTTTTCTTCTTCCTTCTTGGACGGATCAAGCTTTCCAAGCGTGAGGATTCTTTTAAAACTTCTTCAGGGTAGTCATTATTCAAGTAAGCCTCTTCAATCTTCTCTTTAAATTCGAGATTCATGTCTTTTGGATGTTGTTGGAGAAGGATAGATTATGTTTGGAGATTGAGTATGCGTATATATGATGGAGTTGGGATTGAGGTATGAGAATGAATGTGTTTATATGATGGAGTTGGGATTGATGCATGAGGATGACTTGTCTTGGTTAAATTTTATGATGTTTTAGGGTTTTTGCATGTCTTCATGTTGTGAGTAGTATGAATGATTAAGCATGATAGATATTATGTCACTTTTAGTAAGTAGGGTTTTATGTTTGTGTATCCTTGATTGAAGCTATGAATATGATTATGTTTAGTGGAGTTTGGATCGTGTGTTGGTAGATTTGGATCTATGCTTTTATTCATTATTTGGATGGTTTGTTGATTGGTGTAGAGTGTATGTTCATGATTATGGTTAGCAATAGGAATTACGATCATGGCCTTGTTGTTCCTAATCTATTTAAGTTAGCCAATTTTATTTCATTAATAAAAGTTAATACTATGTTTTCTTCTAGAGATTTCGAAAACCCTAGGAAAATGTGGATTTGGATTGTTATATGAAATAATGATATTTTAACCAAATAAATTATATCTTTTATTAAGATTAAAATATAAAAATATTATATATAATAATAACATTAAATAAAACCTTTTATATAAATAATTATGATAGGTAAAATATTAATCTTGTAAGTCATATATTCATAAATTTACTTATTATCTTTTAATCAAAACATATTAAGATTTACTTATTATTAATTTTATTTACCAATTATTTTCTAATCATTAATGGACTATTATTTTAAATAATATCATCAAGGACCTAGGACCCTTCATCAAATGAACCCTGGTATAACAAGATTTAAACCTACAACTTATTAGTAACTATTTCACAAACCCTAGTTATTTTATTATCAAGCTAGATTTATTTTATAAAATTATTTTTTATTATCTAGCCTTAAAGTTTGGAACACTAGGGTCATGATTGTAGTAAGTAGAGTTAGGATTATTTATGAAAGAAAATTTTGGCTTGAGTTTAATTATGACTTATGTTTACCCTAGGCGGGGTTAGGTCAGCTTTTGGAGATCTCTAATTTATCTCAAACAAAGGATCAAGTAAGCTCCTACATAAAATTTATTTGTTGTAAAAGGTTACCATGGCAAGCTAAACACGAAGTATGTGAACATTGATTTGGTAAAAGCAATTAAGGACTGTTTCCTTTCTTGTTTCAGTCAAACTAATTATTTGAAAAACAATAAGCAGTTTTACTCAAACACCAAACTGTTTCTAAAACTAATTTTGACAAGGACTTTAGAAACCCTTGATTGCCATTTTCAAGTAAAGCTATGTTTTACCAGTTTTCTCCCAAGTGGGCTAATCATCGTTGAGTACTTAATAAGGGTAGGCTAGTAGTACTAGTTTTGAAGAGTAAGAGGGAGTCTTCTGGCCGGAGGCCACCTCCAGAAGTTGAACTCAACTTATTGAAACGTCAGTACTACTTAGTCATGTTGGTTCGAGCTAGCAAGTTTCAGTCATGTGGACTGTGTGCTGCCGGAGTGGACAATCGATTTTGTTTCGGTATAGAGAAGGAGGAGTATCTTACCCGGTAGGCCGATCACCTACCTTTTTGTTAGTCTGCACAAAGTGTGACATTCTGACCGTTGTATGGTTATGGGGCTCAATGTGTGGTAACCCATGGCCGCCCTTTTGAGTGGTTGATTTTATTGTACACGTATGGTTGGAAAGCCAATACACCACTCTTGATTTTAACATTGTTTATTGCTTGCCAGTACTTTTTCTTATGAAGTTCTTACATCTTGCATACATGAACTGTTTCACTAAATACTCAAAGCACACACGGATTTACTGAGATTTTTATCTCATCACCCTTTTTACCATGATTTCAGATTGATCCTGCTGTGGGGATAAGTAGCTAGTTGTTGCTTGCTTGGAAGATATTCTATTATTTATTTTATGTAATGCTTTAGGAGTTGAGAGTGAACAATTTTTATTTCGGATTTGTTCTTGAATTTTTGGATTGTAATAAGTTTTAATTCCAAAGTATTGTTTAAAGTTTTGTTGTGTGTCTTAGTTATAAAGACCCCCTATCCTTTGGACGGGGCGACATCCCCGGCCCTGTTGGGCCTAGGTAGCGGGGTGTTACAGTTGTGCCCTAGAGACAATCACTTGTACCATGTATATTACCTAATAATTAATAAAAAGGGCATTCTTTATCTTTCAGTTTGATTGTTATATTGAATATGCGTATAAACTATTTGATAAAATCTCTAGTACAACACAATGTTAAGGAAATCATGATAGAGATAATGGTGTGAAATTCTTACTACACTATGTAGTGTTTGTTCTTGAATAATCCCTAGTCATAGTATTAATGAGATAGGACATTATTAATATGTCAAGACTAGCACATATTATATCACTTGATTGGATCAAGAAGTGATTCTCATAACCGTAAGTATTGTGATACTCAGGATTAATATGTGGATGCTTATTATATGAGCAAGTTTATTGGATGACCTAGCTATGAGATAATCATTTGGATAAGCTATTGAGTGTCAGTGATAGAATCTCATTATAGCAAGTATGCAAGTATCCTTAGATTTGAGATCTCCAAGATATTTTGTTTATCGAGCATTGTACTTTGATTCTAATCTTTGGAATCTTACAATGACTGCCTATAGGATTGATATTGGATACAATGTAAAGTAAAAAAAAATAGCTGAGAGAGTCAATAAAAGATTGACCACTCCTAATAGTAAGAGAGTATATCTCAGGGCCACTTGTAGAAGTCATTACTTATAAAGTCCTTGGCTAAGGCGACTATGTATTAGAAATAGTTCCAAATTTAATACACATATTGAGTAATGAATTTCTTGAACAAGTACTAAAAATATTCGGGCCAGAATTAATAATATTTTGGATGGAGTTGACACTAATTCTATGCTCTAGACCGAATGAGATATAGCATGGTGAAATAAGTTTATTGTATTGGTTATTTGCTATTGAAAGGTTCACGTCAAGCCACTTGACTTTCTGGACTTTTGGGTGATCAAGAGTCATTGCTAGATGTCTCTCTTGATATGCTAAACGTGAATTTATTAATTATAAAATTAATAAATTAATCTTATATTTTATTTAGGATTATTAATTCTAAAACTGTTAGAATTAATTCATATTATGCTACCAATAAGACCAGGAAACCTAATGGGTCACACACAATAAAGGTTTGAATGCTCAATATATATTATTTGATAATATTGTAGGGTTAATTAAGAGAAAAAGATATGTTTATAGGTGAATTATAAGTTTGTTATAATTCAAGAGACTTGGTTGCAATTATATAAACTTTAAAGGCCCAATTGTAGATATTGAATCTTGGAAGAGTTAATTCCAATTAACACAAATTCCAAAACCTATAAACATGGGAAACGTTCCCTGTTAGTGCCTGAGATTTTGGACAATCAAAAGGAGGATTTTCAGACCTTCCTCTTCACCTCTTTCTTCTCCAATTAACCCTAGCCCTTTCTCTTCTACTAGCATAGATTTGAGTGGGCTTGTGAGCGATTCAACCTTGTGTGGATTACTGCTAGAGACAATCCTACTCTTGGATTGCAGTAGCGCAAGGTGGACGATCAAAGCAGAGGAGTTGGCGTAAGAAAAATTTTTGTTTTCTGCCATAGAAGGTAATCTCTATTTCCTTCCTCTATTCCCTTTTTAATTACAAACACATGATCCTTAGGCATGGATTTCATAGTTATTTCCTCTGCGCTCTTATTGGATAAACGTGATGAAATCCCAACATCCATGTCTAGTGTGCTCCAATCTAAGCATGAGCACTGATAGGGGCTAATTTGGTTATATTTTGCGTAGTTATTTGAGGCTCTTTTGTAATACATTTTGTGCAATAACTAGTTATATTCTTTCATATTTGAGATTTTACCCTTGGAAAGGTATTTTAGTCATTATTTCAAGTTTTTGGGTAAAACGAAGTAAAACCGTTGTGAAACAGAGCAGAGGCGGCGCCGGCTGGGAGCCTGGAACCGGCGCCGGCTGTACACTGGATGCACGGACTTCAAAGTGATAGAAAAATTGGAGAAGCAGAGTAGAACAGAGCCTAACCGGCGCCAACTGTAAGGCTGGAGGCGGCGCCGGTTGCAGTTTGGAACGTATGCGCAAAATTCAGAGAAAAATCAACCAACGAGTAGAGAAACAGAACACAGGTGGCGCTGGCTGTGATCTGTTCCTGAGGCAGTGCTGTGATTTTTTGACGCGTTTTTGAAAATCTGGGGAGTTTTAGCATCTTCCAACTTCTACTCGGCCAAGAATTTTGTACCTACGAGTTTAGACACTTCTTAAGCCTATAAATAGATGAAAAACACAAGGAAAAATGGGAGAATTCATTGATCATCATAGAAAATCACTCAGTCTAAGGAGGAATTCTTCAAGTTCAAGGAGGGTTGTACAAAAAGGTTTTCAAAGGAAGAAGAAGGAGGCTTGTCTATGAGTTCTTTCTTTTACACTGTTTTCTTTTTCTTGACAATTATGTTTTAATTGTTCTATTGTAATTTGACGTTGTTTTAGATAATCATGATTCTTGGAGTTATTTGATCTTTTGATTAATTGACTGTTCTTCTTGGTATTTAATTACTTGGGCATATTTCGAGATTAGTTTGTTATTTCTATTGTTAACTTGCTAGACCAAAGAGGTTGATGATGGTTGCAATTGATTAATTTTCGCATTCATTGGCTGTTAACTTGCCAGACCAAAGAGGTTAATTGCTGAGGATTGAGTAATTAAAGGTTAATTGATGTTTGCCAGACCAAGGATTCAGTGATTAATTTCATGTTTTAAATTTGGCAGACCACGGAAATTTAATTAAAGATTGTGTTTAATGCATCTTTTGGATGAATTAGTTGAGACAGACCAAGTGATGCTAATTTATCTAGAAGGTAGTAATTAGTTGAGATAGACCAAGTGATGCTAATTTACCTTAATCCTTCATGGTGCCGAGAGAATGATTGATTATGGTAATAGTTAAGTTCTTGAAGATCATGGTTGTCTAATCAATGGTTTGAGTTGCATACTTCTCCATCATTGACATGTACATATTTTTATTTTATTTTCTTTTTAGTTTTCCTTTTTATTTGATTTTCACTTTGTTGAGTCGGTTAAACAATGAAAGATGGGTAATTAATATTTACATGTTCCTTGAGGCTCGACACTCGTTTGAACCCTATGCTCAGTAATGATGAGTACGCTTGCTCATATGTGTGATTTTGGTCCAACGTTTTAATTTAAACTTGATTGGGAATGTGTTTAGTTTTTGTATGATTTTTATGCCCAAATCTAAACGCATCAAGTTTTTGGCGCCGTTGCCGGGGAATAATAGCATGAAAGCTTGGATTTTGTTGATTTAACCATATAAATATGTATATATGTTCCTTGTATAAAGACGTGCCATATTTTGTTATTTGTATAATTATATTTTACTTTCACTATATGTTGTAAATATATAAATAGAGAGATACATGTTAATAATAACTAACTTGTTTTTGTATGTTTGAATAAATTGTATATTTAGTTATTTAATTTTACTAACCCAATGTTAATGTGGAATATGTGTAATAATAATATTTTTAATTTGTTGATTTTTACATCTATAATTTTGAGTCAATACTAACTCTTTTTATTTTCAGGTTTAGACTTAAGCTAACACGATATTGGAGACGAACTATTTTATTACATGTTTCTTTATTTACAATTTTTACTTTTATTTTAATTTAGGAATTCTTATTTTAAATGTATCATGATCATGCATTCAATTAGGATAGTTTTTAGTTGTAAAAGAGAGAAAGAGAGAGAGAGAGAGAGAGAGAGAGAGAGAGAGAGAGAGAGAGAGAAAAAAAAAACATTAGTGTATTGATTGGCAAAATTACAAGCTCACATTGATGTTTTTGGTGAGACGTCATTAGAAGCATTAGTAAATTCTTTTGTTGCCAATATAAATTTATCTGTTCAGTAGCATGAAGAAGCTTCCCAACGATGGTGCGATCCAAGATTGTTGAGGAGACTTATGAGTTCATGCTAGCCCATACACTTGAACAAGAGAATCTCTCAGGAGAGGAGAGATCCTATGAGGGACAACTGTCCAATGTGGGAAGGGGGTATTCAATCCTTTTCTATGTGCTAATAATTCAAATCTCTCTTTGTCACATGATTTTGTAGGTTCCTCTCTTTTCTTGGAGAATATGGGTCCAAATAATGACGTGTTGACTTTAGCATACTTCAAGGAGTTGGATCTTTCAACACTGTATTGTAAGAAGTCCTTGGAGGATGGTGGAAATTTCTACCCTTCACCCTATTCAACAGGAGGCATAAAGTCCTCTTGGATAAGCCATTCTCTTTACCTCAAGCTTGGCTATCTATTGGAGCATTATTGCACTTGGGAAGTAGTACTTAAACATTCTACCCCTTTATTATTTTTGGTTCCTTTGGAGATGCTTTTTGGTGTTTATCTTTTGCCAAGGAGGACATTGTCCAATTTAAGTGTGAGGGAGTGGTTTGGTGATATACTTTGTCCAAGTTTTTATCAATTATCTTGGTGTTTTCTTAGTGGTGAGCTACTTTAGAAAACTTCGGTTTAAAAGTTCTAAAAATTTAAAGATTTAGAAGAGTGAAACTTTTGGAGCTAATTTGGAATGGAAGTTTGTGTTTTTTTATCTCTTCTCCTTTATCTTTTTGGTCCCTTGGTATTGGTTGTTCTGGTTATATTTATTTGGCCATTGAGAATAATGTCCAGTTTAAGTGTAGGAGAGTGGTTTGATTGACAAGTTTTCTATGTACTCTTTAGCTTTCTTGGGAGAACAAATTTTTTCAAAATTTTCTGAGAAATTTTCTGATTTTCTAGAGATTTCAAGCCTTATTTTTAGTGCATGTCTTTATGATGAATTATAGAGCATATGTTTTAGATCATTTATGGCTTATGAATGACTTTTTGCACTCACTTGGACAAAGTAGTTCTTGATCAAATGCTTTACATTATTCTTAAACCTGTTTTTTTTTCTCTAAAATGCGTGGAGCATTCTAGAACTTACTTGAATACCTCTCGAGGCGAAATAAGAAAGACATTCATGATTTAACTTAGGGATGACGGTAATAGGCCCTCTTTGGATAGTTTAAGCTTTTCAAGCCTATCTAGTGCTATATTATCCCTAGTGCCTATTTTGAGCTTAAATTGGTGATTTCTTTCTTTACAACCCGTCACGATATTTTGTCCATTACTTGTACTGAGAGTTTGTATAATTTCCAAATCTTTATACTCTTCAAGGATGAAAGTGTGTGTATGTTGAGAACAATGTAGGGAGAGAGATCATGACCTGTTACTTTCAGTCATAGATCAATTACAATTGGAGCTGGGAAAAGAGAGGAAGTGGAATGAAAGGAAGAAATTGAAAGATTGAGAAAGAAAAGAATGCGAGCTGAAAAAAGATGAGAAAGAAGAAAAGAAACGAGTGAAGAGAGAAAATAGCAAGCTGCTAGAAAGAAAAGTAAATGAAAAAGAAAAGAACAGCAGCAGAAAAAGAAAAGAATGAGTATAAGAAGAAAGAATTGAAAGAGAATTGAAGACAAAAAGAGCGAAAAAATCACAAAAAATGGATGGTGAGTGAACTATAAAAGTAAGTTCATATAAGATACTTGCTACTATTACTGGAAAATTGATTGATCTTGTGAGGAAAAGAATTGATGATAAGAAGAGTTGAAAGAAGAAGAAAGAAAAAAAGAAAGAGCAATACAGGATTTGCTTGAAATGTGTAAGGGTTGTTATATAAGGTTATGGTTTGATTGGTTCTTGGAATAGGAGAGCAAGAAGAGTTGGGAATTATAGGTTTATTTTGGTTACCCTTTTCTTGCTTACTCTTAGTTTTTCTTTGACTTTTGATGTTTCTATATCCTTCGTTTGCTAAGCCGCATTACAAACCATTAGCCTTACATTACAAGCTTAAAAGTCCTACTTGATCTAAGTAGAATCATGATATGTCTCAGATTAGTGGAGAGAGTGTACGAAAAGTAAGAATATGGAATGCATATTCTTTTTTAACTAACTTTTTTCTAATGGTTTGAGAATATTGTGAAGTATTGTGATGGTTCTACTAAGTCATTTATCACTACACAAGTCTTGCATTGGCTGTGAAAGATTTAGTATCATATGTCTTATGTTCATAAGTAAAGAAAGCATTGAAGATATGTTTTGGGAATTGATTGAGTGATGTGAGTAAAACATTGTGTTTTTTCTACAGAGTAGAGGCGGCGCCGGCTGGGAGCCTAGAACCGGCGCCGACTGTACACTGGATGCACGGACTTCAAAGAAATGGAAAAATTGGAGAAGCAGAGTAGAATAGAACCTAACTGGTGCCGGCTGTAAGGCTGGAGGCGGTGTTGGCTGCAGTCTAGAACGTATGCGCAAAATTCAGAGAAAAATCGACAAACAAGTAGAGAAATAGAACACAGGCAGCGCTGGCTGTAAGGCTGGAGGCGGTGCCGACTGTGGTCTGTTCCTGAGGTGGTGCTGCGATCTTTTGACGCGTTTTTAGAAATCTGGGGAGTTTTAGCATCTTCCAACTTCTACTCGGCCAAGAACTTTATACCTACGAGTTTAGACACTTCTTAAGGCTATAAATAGATGAAAAACACAAGGAAAAATGGGAGAATTCATTGATCATCATAGAAAATCACTCAATCTAAGGAGGAATTCTTCAAGTTCAAGGAGGATTGTACAAAAAGGTTTTCAAAGGAAGAAGAAGGAGGCTTGTTTATGAGTTCTTTCTTTTACACTGTTTTCTTTTTCTTGACAATGATGTTTTAATTATTCTATTGTAATTTGACATGTTTTAGATAATCATGATTCTTGGAGTTATTTGATCTTTTGATTAATTGACTGTTCTTATTGGTATTTAATTACTTGGGCATATTCCGAGATTAGTTAGTTGTTTCTATTGTTAACTTTCTAGACCAAAGAGGTTGATGATGGTTGCAATTGATTAATTTTCGCATTCATTGGCTGTTAACTTGCCAGACCAAAGAGGTTAATTGCTGAGGATTGAGTAATTAAAGGTTAAATGATGTTTGCCAGACCAAGGATTCAGTGATTAATTTCATGTTTTAAATTTGCTAGACCACAAAAATTTAATTAAGGATTGTATTTAATGCATCTTTTGGATGAATTAGTTGAGACAAACCAAGTGATGCTAATTTATCTTAATCCTTCATGGTGCCGAGAGAATGATTGATTATGATAATGGTTAAGTTCTTGAAGATCGTAGTTGTCTAATCAATGGTTTGAGTTGCATACTTCTCCATCCTTGACATGTACATATTTTTATTTTATTTTCTTTTTATTTTTCCTTTTTATTTGATTTTCACTTTGTTGAGTCGGTTAAATAATGAAAGACGGGTAATTAATGTTTACTTGTTCCTTGAGGATCGACACTCGTTTGAACCCTATGCTCAGTAATGATGAGTACGCTTACTCATATGTGTGATTTGGGTCCAACGTTTTAATTTAAACTTGATTGGGAATGTGCTTAATTTTTGTATAATTTTTATACCCAAATCTAAACGCATCAAGCACATAACCATTGCGTACGAGATTTGTCATTGCATACCATGCTTGCTAACAAGAGCTGGCCCGTAAGGTAGGAAGCTCTTAGGGTAATAATGAACACTAGGATGGCTAAAGGGGCATTGGTTTGAGAGCATTTGCTGAAGATGATTGTATACTTCGAGGAGGCCAAGGTCCTAGGCGTAATGATAGATCCTGAGAGCTAAATTCACATAGTTCTTAAAACTCTGCCCGATTTATAATCTCAATTCAAGTTGAACTACAACATGAACAAGTTGGATATGAATCTCACGGAGCTTATAGAAGAGTTCCAGGTGGCAGAGAAGATCATGAAGTCTGTGTCAAAGGTTTTGGTCTCTCGTTCCGTTTCTTCTTCTGGAATTAAGGCAAAGCCTAAGAAACTGAAGAAGAGGAAGGTCTAAAACAATACAGGGGCCCACCCAAAGCATCTAGTCAGGCCAAGCCCAATAAGAAGCCCAAAGACAAATGCTTCAAGTGTGGCAAGAAGTGGCATTGGAAGAAAGATTGTCCGGACTTCTTAGCCAAGTCTACTTCGGTATTGTTCTATACCTAGAGTCTATTTTAATGGTTGGATCAACATCTTCCTGGATAGTTGATTCTAGAGCCACTAACCGTGTCTATAACTTTTTGTAGGGGTTTAGATGGATAAGAAGACTCAGCAAGGGTGAGCATGGACTTCAAGTAGGCAATGGAGCAAGAATATGGGCTGAAGCAGTGGGAGATCTTGAGCTTATTTTTTTTATTGTAATAGGAAGTTAATTTTAAAAAATATTTTATATATTTCTTGTTTTAAACCAAATTTGATTTCAGTTTCCAAATTGATTAATCAAGGATATTCTATTTTTTTTCATTCTGGTGTTTCCATCAGTAGATATGGTAATTTAATTTGTACTAAAAACATGTATAGAAATCTATTTTATATACATCCTATTAAAAATTAAGTAAACAATATTCAAATTGAACCTGATAATAAATTGAGAAAGGCCACATCAAATGACTCATATTTGTGGCATTTAAGATTGTGACATATAAATCCCAATCAGATTCAGAGGCTAATTCATGATGGGCATTTAGGTTCATTGAGAGTGGAAGAATGGCCTCCGTGTGAATCTTACCTTAAAGGTAAAATGATCAAAAGGTCCTTTACCAAAAAAGCGGGATAGAGCCATGGAAATACTAGCACTAGTGCATATGGATGTTTATGGTCCGATGGCTATACTAGCTAGGGGAGGCTACGAGTACTTCGTCAATTTCACAGATGATCAGACTCATTTTGGTTATATTTACCTAAAAAGGCGCAAGTCTGACTCTTTTAATAAATTCAAGGAGTTTAAGGTTGAAATAGAGCATAAAACAGGTAAATTAATTAAAACTTTGAGATCAGATCATGGTGGAGAGTACCCCCTCGGTGAGTTTAAGGATTACTTAGTACATCACAGCATAGTATCTCAATTAATTATGCCTGGGACTCCCCAACAGAATGAAGTAACTGAGAGAAGAAATAGAACTTCGATAGAAATGGTTAGACGCCTGATGAGTCATATGTCTCTTCCTATTTCTTTTTGGGGATATACCTTAGAAACAATGGCATATATTTTACGCTTATTGCCTTCCAAATTAGTACCTAGGACACTCTATGAAATGTGGACTGGATGAAAGCCCAGTTTGAACCATCCCAAGATATTGGGTTGTCGAACTTATGTGCTGATAAAAGGAAGTAAGCTGAAACCAAGATCAAAGTTGTGCTACTTTGTTGGGCACGCAAAAGGAACAAGGGGTGGATATTTCTATCATCCTCAAGAGCATAAAGTACTTGTTAGTACTAATGCTAAATACTTAGAGGATGAACAACTTACTTCCACCATGGGTTCATGTAGAATAGAGTTAGAAGAGAAGTTAGTCACTGATTCAACTTCTGGTACTTCTAACACCTCGATCGAGGAACCAAGAGAAACACTACCGAAATTCCTATACAAACTGAGCCTTATCATAGTGGGAGGATCATAAGAGTTCCAGAAAGATGAACTAGAGAGATCTATGATCTAGTCTCTGATCATCAAGAATAAGATTCTATTAGACACGAGGAGGTCATTGTTGATACTGATGCAGACAAATAGCAGCTAGCCATGAATGTCAAGATTGAGTCCATGTACTTCAATCAGGTCTGGGATCTTGTCTCTATGCCTGATGGGATAAAACCTATTGGGTATAAGTGGGTTTTCATGTAATACCCCATATTAAGCCACCTTTAGTATGTGGGGAAAGTCATGCATGTCATACTATTTCTTTTATATTGCATTTGGTAAATTAAATTATTTTCATGAAAATATGAGTTTCATGAGTTGTTGGTCCATGAATTAATATGCTCTTGAAATGGTTTTGTTATTTGAGTTAGTTGAGTTTTTATTTTGTTGAGGAGAATTCACTAGGAAGAGGATGAAACAAGTGAGTAGGAATTAAGGGAATTTTAATTAGGGAAAATTTTATACAAGAATTATTGTGGAATAGTAGATAAAGCTTAGAGTCTAATTCTTGATGGGTTTGAGTTCGAATCCTAGCTCCTTCAAATCCTTTCCTTTCTTTTATTTTCTCCTTCCCTAATTTTTTCTAAGCATTGGCCAAAACACTCCTAGGGTAGCCACCACCTTGGAGCCAATTTCCTAAAATTTAGGAGGGCGATTTATCTTGAGAATTATTTTATAAAATATTTGAAAACAAATTAAATTTTTATTTCTAATATCTTATTATAATCTTTTAGAGAATTTTAAATATTACTAATTTGAATTTTTGAAAGCTATATCTAAATAATTTATCTTATCATGATGAATCTAGATCTTTGCTAAGTTGGCAAAGATGAGATCTTTCAGTATTTATGGGCTGATTATGATGACTTTATGCTAGTTGAATATAAGAGTTGTCATATAGTGAGTTGATTTGGATGAATGCATGGTCATGATCAATAGCATGGCAGAGGAAGTTGTGTATGTGGTCTAATGAACTAAATTACCTAGATACCATGGATGAATTAAGTGATTAATAAAATCATGAAAAGTCATATTGCATGAAATAGTGGATGTAATATTTGGATTCTAATTATAGAATCATTTATTCTAGATAAGGAATGAGTGCAAGTAAGGGCCATAAATTGAATTGGGTCTAACTATTGATTTATCCAAGTAAGTCCCTACATAACCGTTTTGATAAATGTTACATGTTTGCAAGTAATTTTTACAATGTTATTTGGAATTTATGTCAATATGATGTTTTGACAAGAAGATGGAAACGTTGGCCAGACATGATGAGTTACACTGTGTTGTTTTGATACTTGGGTTGGAAATATGCATGTTTTACTTTCTAAATGGGTTTATGAAATTTGAACTGTTCAAACTCAAAAACGATTTCTTACTCTATCACTAAATAATTTGGAAATGCTATTACGAAAAATCACGTTTTGCAATCATGCTAATAAAAGACTTTCGAAAAAGGAAAAATGATTCTGTCCCTAAATGGGGAGCGTTAAGTACTCAACGGGGGTAGGCTAATAGTACTAGTCTTGAAGAGTAAGAGTGAGTCTTCTGGTAGGAAGCCACCTCCAGAAGATGAACTTAACTTGGATAGGCGACAATACTACATAGTCAGGCCATCCGAGCTAGCATATTAGTCCATGTGGACATTGTTGATCCGTATTGGACAACTAGAGTGTTAGGTGTAAAGATGGAGGAGTATCTCACCCTAATGGGAAGATCCCCCACTGCCCATTATTGAAAGAATACGTTGGAACGCTATTATGGTGGTAATCATGATATGAATTATGATACTATTGTTTGGATCATTTACTAATTCCTACCTAATGAATTATGAATGTGATGAAATGGTAATTTATTGTGAACTAGTTTGGATTCATTGAGTAAGGCTTCTTTGTATAACTATTATTGATGAAATTAACTTGCAAACACGATTTTGTGATTTTGATAAACCGGCATACATGAAATGGTTATAATTGACACTTGAATACACGAGACTTACTAAAATACCAATCTCACACCTTTTATATTATGATTTCAGGGGAGTACTTATATTGAGCTGGTTGAAGGAATAAGCGATGATCGCCTTCGCCCATTTGTTTATTTTATTTTATCTTGTATTTCTTTCAAGTGATGTTTGTTAGTTTTGATCTCTCGGACTTATATAAGTATTTCCCCCGGATGTAATAAGAGTATTTTATTATTTTATTTAATTGGATTTTTCTCTATTATTTATTATTTGCACCTCATTATAAAGACCCATGGTCCTCTGGATGGGGCGATATCTCGCCCTATCTGGGTACATAGGTAGTAGAGTGTTACAAGTGATATTTGAGCCTAGGTTTAGGCAAATGATATTATTGAGTAGTACTTAAACCTAAGGGATCGAGGTTCATTGAATAATGTTTAAACTCTAAGGAATGAGATTTAGTTCTGATTTCTTTATGTTTCTTTTATAGGATGACTAAAAGATCCACAGCTGTAACCCGAGACTGGCTATTTATGTGCGGTCCTGCGAGTGGTAGAGCATCTAGCCCTATACCTATACCAGATTCCTCCTCATCATCTGAGTAAGAAAATGGAACTTGAGGGTGGATGGATCCCCAGTGAGGATGAGATCGACCATGAGCCGCCTATGATGGAATACTTAGGCATAGAGGAAGGACCCGCAGATCCAACATCGGAGATACTTGCATTTGAGTGGAATAAGGGTTTGGCAGAGTATGAGGGTGATGATAAAGGGGTGATTGGAGGTGGAGGAGTGATTGAGGATGAGAGTGAGGGTGAGCTAGGAGAACTTAGTGTTGAGAGAGAAATAGGAGAGCTTGGGGGCAGAAATGATTGAGGATGAGGATAGAGTAGACACACCTGCGACCCCATCTATAGAAGAAGGAACCCCGACGTTGCTGGGAAGTGAGTCTTATAAGTTGGAGTCTAGGAGACCTAAAAGTGCACTGATGCCGGATATAGAGAAATTGAGGGATGTGAAGTTGAGAGCCAAGTT
This sequence comes from Voacanga thouarsii, assembly GCA_026120185.1. Lineage (NCBI taxonomy): Eukaryota > Viridiplantae > Streptophyta > Magnoliopsida > Gentianales > Apocynaceae > Voacanga > Voacanga thouarsii. The sequence goes on along the minus strand of JANUWF010002024.1, from coordinate 3,181,553 downwards.
AAGGGGTAGAGACTCTAGAGAGTTCATGCTGGGGCGGCCTAGGAAGAAGCATAGATTCTTTGGTTTTGAAAGAGATTGAGATGTAGATTACAACATAGATCATGACAACAGCAGTGCGGGATGGCTAGTGGAACCTCCTTCAGAGACTTCCAAGGACTCCAACGACTCTAGTGATGCTTAGAGTTTTAGGACCATTAATGCTAATTCTTTATTTTGAGACGTTTGTTTATTTATTTGATTCAGAACTTATTCTTTATTTTGAATTTTGCTTAGCTAGAATAAAAGGGGTACCTAGTAGGGACTCCTTTATTTTGTGCCGATTTGGAATTGGTTAATAAAAATGTGATTTATTTTATTTCTTTACCCTATATGGAGCATTATTTGCAAAATTTATTTTCTGATACATTGCAAGTTACTTCAAATCTATAAGTTGAACAATTGCAAGCTAGGAACTTCCCCTTACTAAGGTTTGTATTGGGTGCAAGTAGATGGCACCAATGCATAGAACTTCTATGCGAGAAAGAACCGTTCGGGAGAGTGAGCCAACCATTCCTGAATTCAAGCAGACGCGTCGGTCCACCCTAGAAGTGGAAGAAGAACTCGAGCAAGAGCAGGAACTGACATCTCGAGGATCCTGAGAGGTGACCATGGGGCAGGCCTTCGACAAGATGGTTGCCATTCTTCAAAACCTAGCTAGAAAAGTGGATAATGTGTATAAGAAAGCGCCTAGGGGTGAGGATAAGGCCCTAGAACGATTCTTGAAGTTCCAACCTCCGACGTTCAGGGAGAAGTAGAGGAAGATGAAAAGGCAGAGCAGTGGATTGAACAAATAGAGGATATCTTAGTGACTTTTCAGTACTCTGAGAAGAGGAGGGTGAAGTTTGCTACATTCAGGCTGATGGGACCTGCCTGAGCTTGGTGGCAGTGAGTCCAACAGGATTGGGAGAGAGAGGATAGTGATTGGACATGAGAGAACTTCGTGGAGGCCTTCCGAGCGGAGTATATACCGCGATGGATAGCGGAAAAGGGGAAGGACAAATTCCAAACTCTCAAGTAAGGGGGAATGACCGTGGCTCAGTATGCTGCATGGTTTACCCAGCTGTTCAAGTACTGCCAGTGTCTGGTAGATACCGAGCAGAAGTGGACACGTCAATTTGTGAAGGGTCTTAGGCAGGATTTGAGGAGGGCACTAGCACCTTCTCTACCAGTGACATATATGGTTGTGGTAGATGCAGAAACTCAAATGGAAAATGAGGATAGGAACTGGCCAATGAACTAGCCATTCCAGTCGAGTCGAACACCGATAAGGCCCCCGGCTCACAAGTGACCCGCTGGCCCGATGCAGTGGAGAAATAAGGGAAAATAGCCTAGGACAGTACTACCAGGTCCTGTGTCGAGTGCGTTGATGTGTCGAAAATGTGGAAGGCGAGGTCATGTCGAAAGAGATTGCTGGTCAAGGGGAGTGACGAAGAGATGTTTCAACTGTGGAGACCCGAACCACCTGATGAACAATTGCCCAAGACCCCTCAGAATGGGGCAAGGAGTTGCGACTCAACCAGCTAGGGCTGCTAGAGGAGCTCTTGTTAGGACAACTGGAGGACGAGACCAAAAGCCTCAAGTGAAAGCTAAGGTGTTCGCGCTAAACCGAGAAGAGGTTGGAGTTGATTTAGTGGTAGTTGAAGGTACACTTTCTGTGCAAGGTCACTATATTTCTATTTTAATAGACACCAGATCGACTCATTCATATATGAACAATAAGTGTGCATACCATTTGGGTTGGGACGGGGTAGAGTTACCTTATACCATGTTAGTGAGTACACTTTTGGGGAGGTAAAGAGATGCGAGTAAGGTAGTTCAACGGTGTGATATTGTGGTTGGAAAGGAGATTTTGAAGACGGATCTCATAATCTTGCCCATCGACAACTATGATCTGATTCTGGGTATGGATTGTTTTATCGAAGTATGGAGCAAGAGTGGATTGCAAGGCCAAGACAGTGCAGTTTGTTAGACCCAGACACAATGTATTAGAGTTTAGCGGGAGAAAGGTGAGGAAGTTAAAATTCTTGATAATTGGAGCAAAGGTGCGAAAAATGTTGAAGAAGAGTTGTGTAGGTTATATGGCTTATCTAATCAATAAGCTTAAGGATCAGTGTACTTTGAAAAGTACCGAGGTGGTGAAGGACTTCGCAGATGTATTTTCTACCGAACTTACTTCTCTTCCACCTTCCCAAGAAGTCAAGTTTACCATCGGTCTAGTTCTTGGAGCTGAACCGATATCGTAGACTCCTTATTGGATGGTGCCCGCAAAATTAAAAGAATTGAAGGAGCAGCTAGAAGAATTGGTTAAGCAAGGGTACATAAGACCCAGTACATCACCATGGGGAGCCCCGGTGTAATTTGTTAAGAAGAAGGATGGGACGCTGAGGTTGTGCATAGACTATAGAGGGCTAAATAACCTCACAATCAAGAACAAGTATCCCCTACCCTTGATTGACGAGTTGTTTGACCAGTTGCAAGGCTCTTGTTACTTCTCCAAGTTGGATCTCCGACAAGGTTATTATTAGGTGCGAATCAAGAAGGAGGATATTCCCAAGATGGCCTTCAACACTAGATATGGCCACTACGAGTTCGTGGTGATGCCATTCGGAGTAACTAATGCACTCGCCATTTTCATGGACCTTATGCACAAGGTTTTCCAGCCGTACGTGGATAAGTTCATGGTAGTGTTCATAGACGACATTTTGATCTACTCGAAAAGTCCCGAGGAGCATGTGGAGTATCTAAAGTTGGTACTAGAGAAATTGAGAGAGCATAAACTCTATGCTAAGTTTAGCAAATGTGAGTTTTTGGTTGGATTTAGTGGCCTTTCTTGGTTACATAATATCTAAAGATGGAATCAAGGTGGACCTATTAAAGGTCGAGGTTGTCTTAAATTGGAAACAACCAGAGAGTGTAACCAAGATTAGGAGTTTCCTTGGATTGGTAGGATATTACCTTCATTTTATTAAGAACTTCTCTATGCTGGCGACATCGATAACCTGATTGCTAAGGAAGGATGTGCCGTACGTCTAGAATGATAAGTGCAAGAAGAGCTTTCAAGAGCTTAAGAGGAGATTGATGAAAGCACCAGTGTTGAGCTTACTTGAAGAAAGTAAGGCCTATTCCTTGTATACGAATGCTTCTAAGGAAGGACTAGGGGCGGTGCTGATGCAGGATAAGAAAGTTATCGCTTAAGCATCAAGGAAGTTGAAGCCACATGAGGTAAACTATCCGACGCACAACTTGGAGTTAGCTACGATAGTGTTTCCTTTGAAGAAATGGCAATATTATTTGTATAGAGTGGAATATGAAGTCTTTATGGATCATAAGAGCTTGAAGTATATATTCACGCAAAAGGACTTGAACTTAAAGCAGAAGAGATGGATGGAGTTCTTGGAGGAATACAAGTGTCCAATTAACTACCATCCAGGGAAAGCGAATATGGTAGCTAATGCGTTGAGTCAGAAAGTGAGAATGGCTAGCTTAAGGGTGCAAGAGGTTCAAATAGTATAAGAAATCTTGGGGTAAAAGGCAGAAGTGGGAGAAGGAAAAACTAGTTTAAGCAACCTGAGGTTGGAGCCTGAGCTAAGCCAAGACATTAGTAAGGTTCAGCAAAATAACTAAGAGTTTTAGGTCTTCAAGGCAAAGGAAGCAAATAGAGGAAATAAGGAGTTTTGGACGGATGAAGCGGGAGTGATGTATTTCTGAGAACAGCTATATGTACTGGACGACCCCGTATTGAAGAGAAAGGTAATGGAGGAGGGCCACAAAAGCAAGTATTCTATTTTTTTGGGAGAAGTAAAGATATACGAAGATTTGAAAAGGGCCTACTAGTGGTCGGGAATGAAAAAAGATGTGGCACAATACGTCTCTACTTGCTTAACATGTCAGAAGGTAAAAGTGAAGCATAAGAAGGCAACCGAATTACTACAACCATTGCCTATTCCTGAGTGGAAGTGGCAAAAAGTAACGATGGATTTCGTCACCAGGCTGCCGATGTCAAAAACTATGAAGGATGCCGTGTGGGTTGTGGTTGACTGGTTGACCAAGATAGCTCATTTCATTCTGGTAAATGTGAAGGACTCTATGGAAAAATTGGCTAAGACGTATATTTGAGAAGTGGTTAGATTGCATGGTATGCCGTCAAGTATTGTATCCGACAGGGATCCCAAATTTACCTCAAGGTTTTGGACCAAATTTCAGGAGTCAATGGGGATGACTCTAAAGCTCAGTACTTCTACTCATCTGCAGACAGATGGATAATCCAAAAGAGTTATCCAGGTATTGGAGGATATGCTTAGGGCTTGCGTGTTGGATTTTAGGGATAAGTGGTTGGATTGCATACCTTATGCTAAATTGACCTACAACAATAGTCATCAGGCATCAATTGGAATAGCACCCTACAAAGCGTTATATGAACGAAAATGTCAAGTACGTTGTATTGGGCATGGTCAGAGGATGGTCAAATCAACAAGTCTGGGAAAGTGAATATTGAAGAAATGACTGACAAAGTGAAGGTGATAAGGGAGAGACTGAAAGCCGCCAGAAGAGTTATGCCGACAATAGAATAAGGGAGTTGGAGTTTCAAGTGGGAGATCGGACTCTTCTAAAGATAACGCCGAGCAGAGGGATTTTGAAGCATCCTAAATGAGGGAAGCTGAGTCCTAGATATTTAGGACCTTTTCCAGTGATTGAAAGGATCGGACCCGTAGCATATCAGTTGGAGCTGCCAGAAGGGTTAGCAAGAATTCACAATGTGTTGCAATTGAAGAGGTACAACCCTGATTCAAAGCATGTATTGAACGAGGAACCATTAATTCTTCAGCCTGATTTGAACTATGTGGAGAAACCAATTAAAGTTATAGATTGCAGTGTCAAGATATTAAGGAATAAGAAGATACTGATAGTGAAGATTTTATGGGAGCATCATGGTTCTCAGGACGCGATGTGGGAGATTGATGATTGGGTGAGGAGGAAGTATCTGAGTTTATTTTAGAGGAATCACACTCTGAATTTTGGGGAGAAATTCTCTTAAGGGGGAGAGGATATAATACTCCGTATTAAGCCACCTTTAGTATGTGGGCAAATTCATGCATGTCATACCATTTCTTTTATATTAAATTTGGTAAATTAAATTATTTTCAAGAAAATATGAGTTTCATGAGTTTTTGGTTCATGAATTAATGTGCTCTTGAAGTGGTTGTGTTATTTGAGCTAGTTGAGTTTTTATTTTGTTGAGGAGAATTCATTAGGAAGAGGATGAAGCAAGTGAGTATGAATTAAAGGAATTTAATTAGGGGAAAATTTACACAAGAAATGTTGTGGAATAGTGGATAAAGCCTAGAGTCTAATTCTTGATGGGCTTGAGTTTCAATCCTAGCTACTTCAAATCCTTTCATTTCTTTTAGTTCTTCTTCCCTAATTTTTTCTATGCCTTGGCAGAAACACTCATAGGGTAGCCGCCACCTTGGAGCCAATTCCCTAAAATTTAGGAGGGTGATTTACATTGGGAATTATTTTATAAAATATTTGAAAATAAATTAAATTTTTATTTCTAATATCCTATCATAATCTTTTAGAGAATTTTAAATATTACTAATCTGGATTTTTGAAAGTTATATCTAAGTAATTTATTAGGAGATAAAATATATGAATATACATCTTGTAGCCACCACTTCTTAAGGAGATAAGTCTCCATATTTTAATTTTCTTCAAATAAATTATAAAAGGGAAATAAAAGAATAAAAACTAAATTTTAAATGAAGTATTTATCTCTTGATAAGGATTTTTGAAATTAAGAAGGATTTCGGGTAGCTTCAAGGGAAAAGGAAACCAGAATTTTATATTGTAAAATAATTATTTAATAGCCATTTAAATTACTTAAATTAGTATAGGGAATAAATTAAATTATTGCTTAAATAAATAACCTAATTCCTTCCTATATTTTTCTGCAAAATTTCTTCAAAGCTGCCGCCACACATTAGAGCAATTGTAACTCCACTAAAACTCTCCAAAACTTAGCTAAGGTTATCCAAGAAAACCTCAACCAATTAGGACTTTGTTTTAGCCAAAAAAAAAAAAAACCAGAATTTTCTCTCCAATTCGTTCAGAATCTCAGCCACAATTCAGTACCATACTGCACCAAAATTCCAGCCGAAAACCTACACAAACCCTCTATAGTATAGCACAAAAATACAGCTACACAAAGGCTCACTTTTCTTCTCTTGTTCTCGCCACTATAGAGAATGAAACCAACCAGATTTCTTCTCTCTTTCTGTCCTAATTTTCGGTCATCATAAGCATAAAAAACACAACAGAAATAACCCCTAAACTACTATTTAGTTTCGGCACCCAAAGAAGGACCAAAGCTGTTCAAATTTTCTCTTGTGATCAAGAATCCATAGTAGGGTAGAACTCCTCCAAACACCTAAACACCAAACCCTAGACTTTTCTATTAAGAAAACCACAAAATTCCTACCCTCTAAACCCCTTAAACTCATAAAACAAACATCATTCTACCTGCACAAAAATTCAGCCAGCCTACTCGAAGAACAAATCCAAAATCGAATCTCTCTACAAGGTACTTGGTCTTCAACCCTTCAATTTACCTCTTACTCCATTCTTTTCCTCTTTTCTCCCTTAAATCACATCCATAAGGGACTAATTGTATCCTTTTCTTGGTGAGTCTCGATCAAGGACATCTCGGTGGACCAATCTCTTCAACTATCGATTGAACTCAAGCTAGTCATCAAGGAATTGTCGTGTTTTAAGTCTAGATCACTAAGAGGTAATCAAGATCCTATCTTTACTGATTTAAATGGATTTAGTCTTTAAAGTATTAACTTATGAATGCTTATGGAGTCTAGCACGAAAGCATGATTGAACTAGAATGATGAATAGGTTGATGTAAGCCATAGACAAAGAATGTATGAGATAGGACATTGATGCATCTTGCCATGATGAATCTAGATCTATGCTAAGCAGGCAAAGATGAGATCTTTCAATGTTTATGGAGCTGATTATGATGATTTTATGCTAGTCGAATATATGAGTTGTCATATAGTGAGTTGATTTGGATGAATGCATGGTCATGATCAATAGCATGGCAGAGGAAGTTGTGTATGTGATCTAATGGACTAAATTACCTAGATACCATGGATGAATTAAATGATTAATGAAATCATGAAAAGTCATATTACATGAAATAGTGGATGCAATATTTGGATTCTAATTATAGAATCATGTATTCTAGATAAGGAAGGAGTGGAAGTAAGGGCCATTAATTAAATTGGATATAGCTGTTGATTTATTTAAGTAAGTCCATGTATAACCATTTTGATAAATATTAAATGTTTGTAAGCAATTTTTACAATATTATTTGGAATTGATGTTAATTTGATGTTTTGATAAGAAGATGGAAATGTTGGCCAAACATGATGAGTTACACTGTGTTGTTTTGATACTTGGGTTGGAAACGTAGATGTTTTACTTTCTAAATGGGTTTATCAAATTTGAACTGTTCAAACTAAAAAATGATTTCTTACTCTATCACTAAACAATTTGGAAATGCTATTACGAAAAACCATGTTTTGCAATCAAGCTAATAAAAAAATTTCAAAAAAGGAAAAATGATTATGCCCTTAAATAGAGAGCGTTGAGTACTCAGCGTGTAACACCCCACTACCTATGCCCCATTAGGGCTGGGGATGTTGCCCTGTCCACAAGACAAGGGGTCTTTATAACCAGGACATACAAAATAAATAAAAGAAATAATTCAAATTTAAACCTATTACAACCCAAGAAATACATGAACAAGCTCAAAAATAAAAGTTTGCTACTGTCTCTCAAAAGAAATATATAGGAAAAATAACAACGAGTCTTCAAAACATAGGTAATTCTCTAGCTAATAACCTTTACAGCAGGATCGACCTAAAAACATGGTATAAAAAGTGGTGAGACAAAAATCTCAGTAAGCCCGTGTGTGCTTTGAGTGTTTCAGGTAAAACAGTTTATGTACGCAAGTTGTAAAAGTTTTATAAAAGAAAGTTCTGGCAAGCTTCAAATAAATTTCACAAATGAAGAGCGGTGTTTTGCTTTCCAAAATATACATGTGCACAATAAATACAACCACTCAAAAGAGGTAGACATGGAACCACACTTTGTGCGCCATGACAATATAACGGTCAAAATGCCACAATTTGTGCATACTGACACAAGGTAGGTGTACGGCCTACCGAGTGAGATACTCCTCCATCTCTACACCTAAACTTACCGGTTGTCCACTCTGAAAACACATAGTCCACTTGACTGAACTTGCTAGCTCAGACCGGTATGACCTACAAGACTGGCATCTTATTCGGAAAGGACTCACCCCTCAGAGGTGGCCACCTATTAAGAGACTTACCACAACCCTTCAAAGACTAGTCCTAGTAGTCTACCCTTATTAAGTACTTAATGTTGTTTGTCCCACTTAGGAGGAAAAAGATCATACAATGATTCACTTGAAAATAGCAATTATGGTTTCTAAAATTCTTGCCAAAGTTGGGTTTTTAGGAAAAGTTTAGCGTTTGGTGTTAAATTGTTTGTTTAGTTTCAAATGGTTTGCTTGACTGAAAGAAAAAGGAAAATTGTCCATGATTGCCTTTACAGTTCAAATACTCGTATACATTGAGTTTGACTTGCCACAATAACTTTGGTCTTCAAATGGTTCTATGCAGGAACTTACCTGATCTTTTACTCTTCTCTAGTTCAAAAGCCTTCCAAGGTCAACCTAAACCCATTTGGGGTAAACACAAGGTATAAGACAATTTCTAGACCATATTTGTCTTAAATAAATAACTCCTAGTTCAACTAGTCACAACCACAACTAACTATGACCATAATGTCTTAGGCTTTAATACTAGTTGATAAAATACTTTATAAAATAAACTAGCTTGATGAGTTAAAATAAATGGGTGTTATAAAATAAATAATAATAAGTTATAGTTTCAAATAATAAATAATGAGTAATATTGCTAATAAATAAAATTAGTGTTAAAGTATACTAAAAAAATCCTAAATAATATTGGTAATCAGTAATATTTAAATAGTATTATTATAAATAATAAATTACACTTAATTTTTTAATCAATAATTAATAAATAACCAATAAAATTAATAATAAATGAATTTAACTTAATTTTTAATTAATAAATAATAAATAATTTTTAATATAAATAATATTTATGGATATAGATAAAAATTTTAGTAAGGCTAATTAATATGGTCTACAAAGTCATTTGATATTAATTAATTTTAATATTTTATTATTTATTTTTAATAAAAAGATTTTATTTATTTAACTAATAAAATAATAATATTTTTGTTAGCCTTAAGGGCCTTCTTTTATGTTTTGATTTATGACAAATGTTGATATGGACTAACGTGTCAATTTATTGTGATAGGACATGATTGACCTTTGTTCTTCTAAAGTCTTCAGATAAGAATTGTTGGCGACTCCTTTATCACCGATTTCAAGAATGGAAGATCAATTGGAAAATCAAGTATAAGGAGTTATACATCAAGAAGACTTTTTATGAAGAATATTAGACTAGGAAGTATTCATTAGGATATACTTATTATTTCCTATGTCCTCTTATCTTTTGATTCATTTGTCTTTACCTTGAAGCTTCAAAGGAGATGATTTTCAAAGTTTTAAGAATTCACAGAATTTTGGATGGTACAGTTTGAATCCAAAAGGTTCATCCAAAATCCTGTAAACCGGGTTGAAAAATTGTCCGTCGGGGATGTGCCATTTTGGACTTAACTTTTGGATGCATCTTCGTCCAAAACCCGAGTCCAAAACTCGGATGAGTTTAAATAGAAAAATTTATAGCCGTTTTTTTATGATCGTTGGCACTCTACTTTTTGGCTCTATAAATAGTCCTTAAAGCCAGATTACAAGTAAGATTTTTGAAACATCCATCTTAGAAACACTATTGCTCAATATCTTTAAAAATCTCCTTTTATCTTAGCTTCAAAGTGAGTTCATTGTATATTAAAGATAAAAGTATTTTTTTGCTTGTATCCGAGAGAATATTGCTCAAGTAAGCGAGTTTATCTCTGTTCTATTGATTTTCAATTCTCAACTTGTAATAGCAAGGTTGTGTGGTAAAACCCATAGGGGTGATCCTTGTTGTGTATATGTTCAAGGTTGTGTGGTAAAACCCATAGGGGTGTGTATGTTTAAGGTTGTGTGGTAAAACCCATAGGGGTGATCCTTGTTGTGTGATTGTTCAAGGTTGTGGTGTAAAACCCATAAGGGTAAGCCTTGATGTGTTTGAGAGGTTGTGTAAAACCTAGTGTGGTGATCCTCTCTTGTATGTGGTTGTTTCATTAAGTGAGGTTAATGAAATAAGGTTGAAAATCCTTGAGTGTGAGGCTTAAGGTAGTGGACGTAGATCATTGTTGATCGAACCACTATATATCTCTTGTCTCATTTTATTTCAGTGGTTCATGTATATTGTTTTTATGATCTTTCACTGTCTAAATCTGAATACACATCTACGGGTGCTTGGATAGCTTTCAATGCATCAATAAAGTCAGTCCAAGTATCTTTGTGATCATCCTTGTTCAGCATTTTAGACTTTTCGGAAAAATTATTTTTGCTTGCCAAAAACCTTATTCACCCCCCCGCCCCCCCTCTAAGGTTTTTCATTTGGTATCAGAGCGAAGTCTACATACTTTTGGTTTAACAGCCTTGTAGAAAAGATCTTAATGGCAAGCTCATCTTCTCTTCCATATGTTGAAGGATCTTCAACAAATCGTCCACCTTTGTTTAATGGAAGCAACTATACCTTCTGGAAAAATAGAATAAAAATTTATGTGTATTCTATTAACTTCGAGTTATGGAGTTTAATAGAGAATGGTCCTTTTATTCCATCAAAGATGATTGATGGCATAAAAATACCTAAACAGAATGATGAGTATAGTGTGGAAGACAATGCAAAAATGACTCTAAACTTTCAAGCTATGAATATTTTGTGTTGTGCACTAGATGCGACTAAATACAACCGTGTTAGTGGTTGTGATTCAGCTCTTGATATGTGGAGATTGCTAGAAGTCACCCATGAGAGGACAAATCAAGTCAAAGAATCAAAACTAGAGCTTATTATTCATGATTATGAATTATTTACTATGAAGCCAAACGAAAGCATCACTGACATGTTCACAAGATTTACTAATATCTCAAATGGTCTGAAAGCTTACAGAAAGGTTTATTCCCTTGGGGAACAAAACTGAAAAATTCTTGATGCTTTACCAAAAAGCTGGCAACCTAAAACTCTTGCTGTTGAAGAATCCAAGGATTTGAAATCCTTACCTACTGAAGAGTTGATCGGATCTCTTTTAACTCATGAGATGAAGCTTAAAAGGTTTCATGAATCTGATGATCATGATAAAGGCAGAAAAGGGATTGCTCTAAAAGCTGAAAGTGAAGATGAAGAAACAAGCTCTTTGGAAAGCAGTGAAGGCATGGACGGTGATAACTTAGCAATGATAGCAAAAAAATTCAGAAGGATGTTCAAAGGAAACTACAAATGAGGAAGGAAGCTTATAAGAAAGAGAGAACAAACCTCCAGCTTCAAACCTCAATGCTTTGAATGTAAAAGCACGGATCACTTCATTGCAGACTGTCCGGTTGCAAAAGGAAAGGAATGAAAAGTGTCTAAGAAGAGGAAAGGCCAGAAAATCAAGAAAGGTAAAGGATTGATGGCAGCTTGGGACTTGAATGATGAATCTGGAGATGAAGAATCTGAGGAAGAAACTGCCAACATTTGCTTCATGGCTTTGGAAAATAAGGTAAACTTTTCAACATCAGAATGCATATCTATTTCGCATACATCTATGACTAAAAAGCATGTTGATCCTAATGAGTTGTTATGTGATATGTTTTGTGAATTAAAAAAACTGTCCAGAAAAAAATAAAATTTTAAAGTTGAAGGTAAATTGTCTGATGAAAGAAAATGAAGCTTTGTTGAATAGCTACGAAATGTCTCTTGAAATACATATGTGTGCTGAAATTGAAAAAGATGTGATCATGACAGCATTACATCATGCATCTCTGGAAAATAGAAACTTGTGTGATAAAATTCAAATTCTTGAATGCATGGTTAGCACCTTCAATGATATGAAAATTAGAGTAAATGATCTTACCAATTGCATTGAAAAATTTACAAATGGTAAAAACAATCTGGAAAAACTTCTCGGAACTCAACAGCATTTTGGTAATCGAAGTGGATTAGGATATAACCATGAGGATAACAACAAAACTTGCATGCCCAGATTTGTTTATGATGGAAATCAAAGTGGCTTAGAATATAACCAGGAGGATAAAAATAAACCTTGCATGCCCAGATTTGTTTATTCTGGAAATCGAAGTAGCTTAGAATATAAACATGAGGATAAAGACAAAACTTGCATGCCCAGATTTAGCTTAGCCGAAAATCAAAATGGCTTAGGATATGAACATAAGAATAACTACAAAAAGAACAAGTTTCAGCATGCTAAACCTACGCCTTCTCACAGCATATACAAGGCATGCACGTATTGTGAAAAACCTGGACATATTGTTTCAAGATGTCTTATTAGAAGAAAAGTGGAATCTGGTGAAGCTACTTTCTAGAAAATTAAAGAAAATGTTACTAACCTTCATGGACCCAAGAAAGTGTGGGTACCAAAAATCATCTCTTCTTCTCATGTATAGGCACGGTCTTTAAGCTTTACCAAGTGGTTCTTGGACAACGGTTGTTCAAGACACATGACTGCAAATGCAGCATTGCTAAAAGATATTCAGACAACAAATGAAGGATTTGTTACATTTGGAGACAAGAAAAAAAGGAAGATTCTCAGCATTGGTAATATTGGTAAAGGTTCATTAACATTTATAAAGCAAGTCTTACTTATTGATATTTAAAATATAACCTGCTCAGCATTAGCCAACTTTGTGACAATGGTTGCAAAGTTATTTTTGAAAAAGATTCTTACTCTATACTTGACAGTGGAAATCTCGAAATCATCTTTACTGCCAAACGCATGGGAAATTTATATGTGTCTTATCTTAATGACCTTGTAGCTAATGGAATTAGATGTCTATCCGTTCATGATAATGATAGTTATCTTTGGCATAGGAGACTAGATCATGTATCTTTTGATTTGTTAAACAAATTATCCTCAAAAGAACTTGTTAGAGGGTTTCCAAAAATGAAATTTGATAAACACAAAATCTGTGATGCATGTCAATTTGGAAAGAAAATCAAAACTTCTTTTAAACCAAAGAAAATGATCTCCACCTCAAAACCTTTTGAATTAGTTCATATGGATTTATTTGGACCTATGAGGACTGCTAGTCTTGGTGGTAAAAAATACGCATATGTAATTGTTGATGATTTTTCTAGATTTACCTGGACATTATTTCTTGGACAAAAAGATGAAGCCTTTATTGAATTTTCAAAACTGATTAAGCGCGTCCAAAACTCGATTGGATGCAAATTAGTCTCTATCAGAAGTGACAATGGAAAAGAATTTTGTAATAGCGAATTCACTCTCTTCTGTGATGAAAATGGAATCTTTCATAATTTCTCAGCAGCTAAAACTCCTCAATAGAATGGTGTTGTTGAAAGGAAAAATCAGACCTTGCAAGAAATGGTTAGATCAATCCTTTGTGAAAATGTTCTTCCAAAATACTTTTGGGCGGAAGCTGTTAACACATCATGCTATACAATAAACCGAGTTATGTTAAGACCATTTTTAAGAAAAACTCTTTTTGAACTTATGTTTGACAAAACTCCTTGTATCTCTTATTTTAAAATTTTTGGATGCAAATGTTTTGTTCTAAATACAAGAGATAATCTTGGAAAATTTGATAGCAAGTCCGATGAGGCTATATTTCTTGGATATTCTTCCAACAAGAAAGCTTAAAAAGTATACAATAAAAGAACACTTTATGTGGAAGAATTTGTGCATGTTGTATTTGATGAATCTAACACTTATACGTCAAAAAGAGATGATGATGATGATGTAGGAAATTCAAATGAAGCTAAGTTAGATCAAGTAAATGCTCCATCATTAGATACTCATGCAAAAGAGGAGAAGATCAAAGAATTACAGAATGAACAAGAGAAAGATCAAACTAAAGATTTTGCAAATCATCAATTGCCAAAGGATTGGAAATTTAAATCAGGCCATCCAAAGGAGCAAATCATTGTTGATGGTTTTGGTGCAGAATTTTTTTGTTCTCTTTGGCATGATTTTGCAGCTGGTTTTTTATGGGTGTTTGAAGATCTTTTAATGGTGGTTTTCCAGCCTTCATCTTGAAGAAAAATAGAGGAAGTTCCAGCTGTTCATTTGTTCTAATGGTGGTTTCAAATTCCATGTTTAATGTGGCTAATTTACTGAAACGAATTCTGGTTTTGGGATGTTTGCACAGTCCAAAAATTCATTGAATTTTCAGCCTTCAACCATACATAAAATGTTTGTTTTTCTTGCAGAAATTGGGTAGGCAAGCTGGCTGAAACTTTCGAAAACAGTCTTGAAGGAAATCTAAAAAATTTTCCAGATTTTTATTTACCAAAACATGAGTATGATGAAGATGAAGTTTGAAGAAATAGCTATGGTGTTTGAAGAAATAGCTGATTTTTTAATTCTAAGCTAGGGATTTATCATAGAATTTTTATGATTAAAAATGGATTAATGAATTAAGGATAGTTTAAATTTCAAAGATGTTAGGATAAGGCTAGCAAAATTAAAGGGGACAAGAATTCCTCTAGAATTCTTTTTAGAACAAGATCACATGGTCAAGACATTACCATTATGTCTTCCTTAAGACAACATTCCTATCTTTAGGGAATGTAAGAAAAATGAAAATTCAAACATGGTTAAGACAATTATGAATAAAACTTAAGTGATGGATTTGAACTCAAGACTTTAGAGATTAAATCACAAAGCTCTAACCACTTAACCACACTAACTCTTGTTCTTATTTTCTCACCCAAATATTCTTCTTATCTAAACCTCAAGCCATCTTCCTATTTTGACCTCAAGCAAAATTACCTTTTTACCCTTTCTACCCAATAAGCATAAATAAGCCATTTAACCTATAAACCCCAATTCTAAGGCACATAAAATCATTCAAAAAGGTATATTTTATGCATGATGACATGATATGTATCCCATCCCCCTTACTCTAGGGTTGGCTTTAGGTGGGGTTTCACACAGCGGAGGTAGGCTAGTAGTACCAGTCTTGAAGAGTAAGAGTGAGTCTTCTGGTAGGAAGCCATCTCCAGAAGATGAACTCAACTCGGAAAGGCGACAATACTACATAGTCAGGCCATCCGAGCTTGCATATTGGTCCATATGGACATTGTTAATCTGAGTTGGACAACCGGAGTGTTGGGTGTAGAGATTGAGGAGTATCTCACCCTAGTGGGAGGATCCCCTAAAGCCCATTGTTGAAAGAATACATTGGGACGCTATCATAGTGGTAACTATGATATAGATTATGATACTATTGTTTGGATCATTTACTAATCCGTACCTAACAAATTATGAATATGATGAAAAGGTCATTTATTGTGAACTATTTTGGATTCATTAAATAAGGCTCTTTTGTATAATTGTTATTGATGAAATTGACTTGCAAACACGACTTTATGATTTTGATAAACCTGCATGCATGAAATGGTTATAATTGACACTTGCGCACACGGAACTTACTGAGATGTCAATCTCACACCTTTTATATCATGATTTCAATGGAGTACTTATATTGAGCAGATTGAAGGAATAAGCGATGATCGCCCATTTGTTTATTTTATTTTATCTTGTATTTCTTTCAAGATATGTTTATTAGTTTTGATCTCTCGGACTTGTAAAAGTATCTCCCTCGGATGTAATAAGAGTATTTTATTATCTTATTTAGTTGGATTTTTTTTCTATTATTTATTATTTGCACATCGTTATAAAAACCCCTGATCCTCTGGACGGGGTGACATCCCGCCTTATCTGGGTACATAGGTAGTGGGGTGTTACAATACAGGAGAAAGAGAGGTGCGGATAGAAAGGTTGAAACCTATAAAAATAAGGTTGGTTATTAAAGGTTATACTCAAAAAGAATGGGTAGATTATGAAAAAACCTTTTCACCAGTAGCCATGCTTAAGTCTATCTTAATTCTCTTAGCCATCGCATGTCATTATAACTACGAGATATGGTAAATAGCTGTCAAGACAGCCTTCTTAAATGGCTATCTTAGCGAAGACATCTATATGTCCCAGCCAAAAGGTTTTATTGCTAGAGGTTAAGAACAAATGATCTGTAAGCTTAAGAAGTCCATCTATGGACTTAAGTAAGCGTCACGAGTATGGAATATACGTTTTGATGAAACTGTGAAAGCTTATGGTTTCATTCAAAACGTGGATGAACCATGTGTGTATAGGAAATAAGACAATGGCAATGGGATTTTCTTAGTACTTTATGTAGATGACATTCTAGTCGTTAGAAATGATGTAGGGATATTGTCATCCGTTACGGTTTGACTATCTAGTCAATTAGCATGAAATACATAAGGGAAACTAGTTATATTCTAGGTATTAAGCTTCTTAGAGATAGGAAGCAGAGAATATTAGGCTTATCCCAGTTTACTTATATTGACAAGATATTGGTCAAGTACAGCATGAATCAATGTAAAGGGGTTATTATACCTTTTAGACATGAATTATTCTTATCTTCCAAGCAATGTAAGTAGAAAATGACTAGGATCCCTTATGCTTCGGCTGTGGAAAGTCTCATGTATGCTATACTTTGTACTAGGCTAGATATCTATTTTGCAGTAGGTATGGTGAATAGATATCAGTCAAACCCAGAGGAAGTCCACTGGCAAGTCGTAAAGCATATACTCAAATATCTTAAGGAAACGAGAGATGATATGCTTGTATATCGTGCTGATGGTTTGGTTCCTAACTGTTACAAAGACTCAAGCTTGTAGGCAAATAAAGGTGAAAGAAAATCGACTAATGAATATGTCTTCACTTTATCTGGAGGAGCTATTTCATGGAGAAGTATCAAGTAATCTTGCATTGCTGATTCTACCATGGAAGCTGAGTACGTTGCTACTTCAGAAGCTTGTAAAGAAGCTGTGTGGCTTCAGAAGTTCCTCACAGAACTTGGAGTAGTACCGCAGATGGATAGGCCTGTCACGATTTATTGTGACAACACTGGAATGGTGTCACAATGCAAAGAACCTCAAAACCATAGGAAGGGCAAGCACATAGAGAGGAAGTATCACCCCATTCGGGAGTTCATCTAAAAATGAGAGATTGTGGTTGATCAGATTTCCTCTGTCAACAATCTGTCGGATTCTTTTACCAAACCTTTAACAAAAAAGGTGTTTCACAAACACTTAAATGTCATAGGGGTAGGCACTTGTGGACTTTCTTAGTCTTTGTAGTGCAAGTGGGAGATTGTTGGAAAGTATGCTCTTAAAGACTACGTATTTTATATAAATATATTGCAATAAAATGTTTATTCATTTAATTTAGTTTGTTTCTTATATTATTGCACATTTAAGGTCCAAGTATGACAAGTAATAGTTCTATGTATTGAGTTGTTTTTCACAGTAAGGTATAGACCATGTGTACTTGTCAGACAAGTAAAATTGAGTTCTTAGATGTTTGATGGAATTGGGCATTTCATAAAGGTAAGATTATTATGCCATGAGTGCTAATGAGGAATGCTTTACCTTGAATCAGTAAGTAGTTCACTTACATCACTAGCATAAGCGTATTTCAAATATGTACAATTGGACCTATAGTAGCAGTCTCTTATAAAGTACTATGATTATAGAGACCAAAATATTACTGCTACTGCGTGGACGGCAACCTTCATACTTGAGTATGAGTTGGTGGTCTGGCGAAGCTAGGGTTTTATACTTTGATATATGTTGGGTTAGATGTATTTTGTGAGATAAATATCCTTGTATATTGGGTGTATTACTCTAGTTAGTTAAGACAGACTTATGCAACAGAGTTTCTATGCTTCACTTAGTGAAATTAAATCATTCCTTTGTGATTGTCCAGGATAATCTAATAATCCAGGGCCCTGGGAACGTGACTCTAGAATGTGTGCTTTTGGGTTGCTTCCAATAATAAGTAAGTACATTCCAATGGGTCATGGATTATCATATTAGAGATTTAAGGATGGTAGATGTCTTTGAGATGGGTGTTAGTACATTTATCCTGTCTCATTAATGGGGTTACATATAGGGGTATTTTCGTCATTTCACTTGTAGGTCGGAGATATTGCTTTAGCAATATTATTCTTGGGGTCAATATTTTCATATGGTGATAAATGAAATATTTAAAATGGAAAAATGCAACTATTTAATAGTAAGGGCATTTTAGCTATTTTAGCAGCCATGAATAATATGTTTTTTGGTCCCCAGAGTAGCTCAAATTACCTTAGTGTTGTTTAGACACGATCGAGCTTAGTGGATAATTGTTTGGAAGAGAATAAAATTTATGCTAAGTGTCCAATTAAAATTAATTAATTAGTCTTGAGTTTTGATAAGGCCCAGAAAAAATAATTAATTAACTAAGAGAATTGGACTGGAATAAATTAATTAATTGGGCTGATGTATGTTGACATATATTAAGATTCCAATTAAAATTAATTAATTAGTCTTGTGTATTTAATGAAGCTCAGAAAAGATAATTAATCAATTAAGAAGATTGGGCCAATCTTAGATTGGTTTTGGAGCACAGCACCAAGCCCATAAGGGCTTAGTGTTTTCGGCCATTAGGGCTTAATGAAGCCCTAAGGTTGGCCGAAATTAAGGTGCAAGAGAGGGAGATATAATAGCATTGGTTGTTATCTGTTCTCCTCTCTCAAGAGTGCTAGCTCTGCTTTTCTCTCTTGTGGACATTTTTTCTCTTCCTCTTCTCTTGAAGAAGAGTATCTTGATTATCCAAAGAAGGAGTTTTCACCAAGCTAACCCAATAGTAAGGTAGAGTCATACTTTAGAAGATGAAGAGAGGAAGCTTGAAGACACTTAATGTGTAGGAGTAGAAGATTGACGGGAATACCGGTCGAACTGCAAGCACCTCTTTTTCCCTTTCCAACACAAGTTCTAGTGCAACTCGGCCCCTTGTTGATTAATCTGTGACAAATAAAGAAAAGTAAGTACTCTCTCCAAGATGTGGCTTGGAAAACTGAAAATTTTCAACTATGTTTTCTTTGATATTTTCCGTTTTGATCCTTCACACTACTCTCACCACCTACAATTAATCTATCATTAATGCCCCTAACGATAGGCTAGCCGACCTGACACTTATCTTAGGTTTTAATTATAATTCCTCCGTTAGTTCTTGATTCTCGTAGAAATCCATCTTATAGGGAGTCATGCTTAGAATGACACTAGGAAATCCATAATCTCTAATAGGAATCTGTGATGGAAGTCGTGAGACCGTTGAAACTCCTCTCCTACTTAATCTTTTGAGAAAAATAGGTTTTTAGGAAAAAACATTTCTTTAAAATCAATTTGTTTGTAGTAACTTTGGTGAATACCCAAAAATTCAATCATTATTCTCTATGTCTAGGATAATATACTTTAAGAGAATAAACGATGAATTTTTATTTTGCTACTTAAATTAAAACTATTTTCTAGGAACTAAATTTAAAATACTTAAATTCAAAATTATTCTCTAGGATAAAACCCTTTGGAAGAATAAACTATGAATTTATTTTAAATTACATAGTTCTATTTTAAAACTCTTTCCTTAATTGTTTTATCTAGAGAAAAAATTAATTTCTCAAAAACCTTAGGGCATTTGATCACAAAATTAAATAAAATAAACATGCTCTAAAAATAAACTTGTTACATTCGATTTGTAACACCCCGCTACCTAGGCCCGCCAGGACCGTGGATGTCGCCCCGTCCAAAAGACAAGGGATCTTTATAACTAGGTCATACAATAGTGGAATAAAAATGATATTTTAACTTAAAATTTATTACAACTCAAGAATAAATCCAAGAACAAACCCAAGAATATCAAAAATAAATCTATAATAAAATTTATCCACTCTCATCTCCCCAAAGCATTACACAAAATAAATTATCAGAAAATCTTCCAAAGCAGGTAATATCTAGCTACTCATCCCCACAGTATGATCGACCTCAAATCATGGTAAAAAGGGTGATGAGACAAAAATCTCAGTAAGTCCGTGTGTGCTTTGAGTGTCGAATGAAAATAGTTCGTGAATGCAAAGTATAAAATCTTTATAAGAGAAATACTGGCAAGCAATAAATATTAGTTAAAACCAAGAGTGGCGTTTTGGCTATTCCCGCCATACACAATAATTAAAATCAACCACTCAAAAGAAAGGGTCATGGGTTACCACACATTAGGCCCCATAACAGGTTAGAATGTCGATACTTTGTGCAGACTGACAAAAGGTAGGTGATCGGCCTACCAGGCAAGATACTCCTCCTTCTCTATAGCCAAACAACAACCGGGCGTCCATTCCAGCAAAACACAGTCTCTTGACTGAAATAAAAACTGTTAGCTCGGACCGGCATGACTAAGTAGTACTGACGTTTCTCTAAGTTGAGTTCATCTTCTGGAGGTGGCCTCCTACTAGAAGACTCACTCTTGCTCTTCAAAACTAGTACTACTAGCCTCCCCTTATTGAGTACTCAATGTAACTTATCCCACTTGGAAAAAAAAATGAACAAAACATAGTTCCACTTGAAAATGGCAATTAAGGGTTTCCAAAATCTTTGTCAAAATCAGTTTTAGAAAGAGTTTTAAGTTTTGAGTAAATCTGCTTATTAATTTTCAAATAATTTGTTTGACTAAAATAAGAAATGAGTCAATCCTCAATTGCCTTTACAGAAATGAGTGTCCTTACACTCTACATTTGGCTTGCCATTAAAAAAATATATATCATTTTTGCATCAAACAGGTTTTATGCAGGAGCTTACCTAATCCCTGCTCACAATAAAGGTCTCCAACAGCTGACCTAACCCCGCATGGGGTAAATACAAACCACAATCAAACTCAAGCCAAAATCCACTTTCACAAATAAAACTAACTCAACTCACTACTACAACCATAATCCTAGTGTCCCAAGCTTTAAAGCCAAATAATAAATAAAAAGGTCTATAAGCCAAGGCTAATTTTGATATTTAAAATAATTAGTGTTTTGCGAAATAGGTGCCAATAAGTTGAAGGTTTAAATCTTGCTAAATTAATTTAGAGTTTATTTGATGAAGGGTCCTAGGTGGTATTAGGTAAAATAATAATTTATTAATAATTAATTGTTGGAAAATAATTGATAATTAAAATTAGTTGAAAACAAAGTTTAATGAGTCTTGATTAAAAGATAATAAATAAATTTTAATAGGTTTCGATTAAAAAATAATAAATAAATTTTAATAATAAATATTTTACTTGATATGATTATTTTCATAAAAGGCTTTATCATTTTATATAATATCTATATATTTTATTTTTCTAGCAAAAGCTATTATTTATTTGACTAAAATATCCTTTTATATATAATAATCTAAATCTACCCTTCCTAGGATTCTTCGAAATTACTAGCCAAAAATCATAATATTAAATATTTATTGAAGAAATAAAATTAGCTTAGGGACAACTAGGTCATGATCATAATTCTATTGCTAACCACAATCATGAACATATTCACCCCTTCACATCATCAAATCATCCAAATCATGAACATAAGCATAGATCCAAATTTACTAAGGCATGATCTAACCTTTACTAGCATAAATATAACCATGGTTTCAACAATCATACTTGAATGTAAATCCTATTCACCAACGGTGATATAATCTCTAACATGCTTGATCACATATATCACTCTCAACATGGAGACATGCATTAAACCCTAAAACATCATAAGATCATCCAAGATAAATCATCACACGCATCAACCCCAACTCCATCATATAAACACATTCATTCATACTTCAAACTCAACTCATCACAACAACACATGCTTAAACCACACTCATAGCCCATCTGCATCCAATATCATCCTAGAGACATGAATCTAGAGCCTAAAAAGAGGGTTGAAGGGACTTACTTGATTGATGAGTGCCTTTTAGGAGTTTTGAATGGATCTCAACTCCTAGATGTCTAAATCCGTCCAACGGAGATGAAGAAAGCATGGCCATTGGTGA
This sequence comes from Voacanga thouarsii, assembly GCA_026120185.1. Taxonomy (NCBI): domain Eukaryota; kingdom Viridiplantae; phylum Streptophyta; class Magnoliopsida; order Gentianales; family Apocynaceae; genus Voacanga; species Voacanga thouarsii. Next base: position 3,159,276 of record JANUWF010002024.1, on the reverse strand, counting down.
AGAAGTCATTCAGCCAAGAAGGAGAGGGTGTTCGGCCAAGAGAGAGAGATAGAAAAGAGAAGAAGAAAGTCTATTAGCATGTTTATTCATATACATATTCATTAGAGATCAAAGATTAGCGAAGATGAAGTTGATTGAACAAACCCATCTTGAAGGTGTTCTTGAGCCTTCACAAAAATTTTGATTTTTTTTTTATCCAAAAAAGCAAGTTAGATTTTGGAGTTTGATGTTAAAAATGGTATGGATGGACTCACAAAAGTGAGTAGATGAAATTTGAAATTTTTAAAAGAAGTTTAAAGTGGTTTGGAGAGGTATTAGGCGAAAGAAGGAGTAGGTGTTCTATGTGTGCTTGAAGGTTAAAGAGAATGGAGAGGTTTTGATTTGAAGCTACCGAAATTCTGAAGGATTAGAGCTGGCCGAATTGTTTGTAAGGTTTTGGTAGATGATTTTCTGGTTTGGAAGGGAAAAGGAAAGGCTAGTTGTTGAAATCCTAAAAGAATATCTTAAGGAATCAAATTTGGAGACTAAATATAGCAAGAATATCTTTGATCATTGGAGAGCTTTTGGGAAGCTGCTATGGCCGAATTGTTGTGCAGTGTTTCTGCTAGATGAAAGCTGATTGAAGAGGGGTAATGGTGGTCGAAAAGATGGAGTGAAATGGTGAAGAATAAGTCTGGTTGTTTGAGGAACATTTTATAAGAGGTTGCTAAATTAATGTTGCTGGACTTTTGGTATCTAATCAAAGCATGATTGCAGAAATTTGCTGGAGAGATTTTCGGGCAGCCATGTCTGATTTTTATGCAGGAGCTTGGGGAAGACAATGGAGTTCTGATCATGGCTGTTTAAGAGTGGTTTGTGCAGAAGAAAGCTGAAGTTTCGGCCAGGGATGAATTAGGAAACAAAGTTGGAAATTTTTCTGTACATAATTTTTCTCAAGGTGCTGGAATTTCTGGACAGTTTCGGCTGCCATTTTTCAGTCAGCTTGCAGAGAGTTTGGAGCAGATTTTAGGGATCTTTCAAGACTGGTTTCCAGCCTTCTTTATGGAGGAAAAAAGTGGCTAAGATGCTAAGCAAAAGCTGAAAGAAAACAGCTTGGTTTTGAACCTCCAAAGCTGCGAACTCAACCAGAAATTTCTCTGGTTTTGCACAGCATTTGTGCAGTCCGAAAATGGCCAGAAAAATTCAGATATCAAGCTGATCAAAAGGCCATTTTCTGGAAGCATTTGGGAGGGAATAATGGCTAAGAATTTCGACACCTTGAAGGCACAAGAAGCTGGAAAAATTTCAGTTCATGCCATGAAGGAAAATGAACCTCACTAGAGTGCAATTTTAGAAGGTTCACTAGAGGGAATTAATTCTCTTGGAATCCTTCCCCATCTCTTCCACATTTTCGGTCCATAAGATGTCTTTCACTAGGACATTTTGAATCTTCAAAGCCACAACACTTTAATTGTTGACCGAAATCTACATAGAATTAGTTTCATGTTGGGTCGCGCTGTCGTGTGTTTATCAAAAGAAACAAAAAGTGGGAGTCTCATCTCTCTCTTTGTCTATTTTAAATAAATTTAGGAAAATGGAAATTTAAACTAAATAATGAAATGTAGAGTTCCAAAACTCCACGATTTGATAGGAAGTTATCAACTCAAGAAAACGTGTAAGGAAAAAAAAACTTTTTGGGGCATTTTTCATTCTCGCAACAAATGAAAATTAATTTATTAGAACTAAATGATGTAATACGAGAGAATTTTTAGAGGGAGATTCCAAATAACGATGGAATTTAGAAACAAAACAAATTCATCTCTAAATACAAACCCGACATGGATGTTGAAATAAAGTCTATTTACCTCTAATTAGAAATGGATTAAAGATAAATTAAAATGACTTAGCAATATTAATTTCATATATGAAATTAGAGATAACTTCGTCCCTAATCCATTTCTCAAGCTGAGGCAAATTTTTTTCTGTCTCTAATACCTTTCCTCTTTCATTTTTAAATCTAATAAAGTTAACCCTGAGACTTCTAAAATTTTATCATTTATTCCCTAGATTAGTTACAAAACAGTCTCTTTTTTTTTTTCTTTTGAAAATTAGCTTAATGTCTCCTAATGTTTTTATAATCTTTTAGTTTAGACAACAAAGTTAGTTATGATTAAGTCTTCTAAATTTGATAAATAACACAATGACATAATATATCCATCAAAATAAATATACACATGGCTAAACCAACACATATACTTTGCTTATATATAAATATTATGTCTATAAGCATTTATGATTAAGTCCTTCAAATTTGAAAAAAAAAAAATAACACAATGACATAATATACATAATATATATAAATCACGGACAATCTCAAAGTACAAATTTATTTCTAAACTAATGTCAGTCTTGAAGTAGCTGCAAATTTATTTCCAAAGCGGTGTCAGCCTCAAAATAGCAATAGATTTATTTTCAAATTATGGACGAGAAGTAACGTATTTTTTTAGAGAGAAAATTTAATTTATTTCGATTTCAAGGGCGATAAAAATTTATTTTCAAACCGAATTTATTTCCAAACCATGTCGAAGTAGCGAAAGATTTATTTCCATAAATAGCTTATTTCTCGAGATAGAGAAAGTAATTTATTTCTATCCTAGAGAAAATATAGATTTATTTCCAAACCTTAGTCAGTCTCAAGCAGTGAAATATTTATCTCCATCATACGGACGAAAAGTTACACTACAAGAAAAATGCAATTTAGTGACAAAAACTAGCGACGGATTTTTCACTGTTACTAATTTACAAGTGAATAGCAACAACATAAGAATCTGTATATAATTTGAGACGCTATTGCTACAGAAAATCAAATTTTGAAAATAAAATAAAATTTTTTGGATTTTTTAACTATCCACTGCTAATTAGCAAAAGATTATGACAAATTCATCTAATCATGAATTAAAACTAAAAGATTTTAAATCTGTCGCTAATTAGCGACGGATTTATCTAATTTTGAACTAAAACTAAAGAAAATTAAAATCCGTAATCATAAATTAAAACTAAAAGAAATTTAAATCCATGGCAAATCTATCACTAATTAGCTACGGATTTGCAACGGATTCATCTACTCGTAAGTTAAAACTAAAAAATTCAACTTCCTCACTAATTAGCGACGGCTTTGTGATGGACAATCAAAATTCTAAAATTAATTTATTTTTTATGTGATCCTTCGCAAATCTGTGGATAATTTGTAATAGATTTGCGACAAAAAATTGGATTGTCACTGATCCTCACAAATACCTTGCTAATCCATTGCTAATCCACAATAAATATACTATATAATTAATGTATAATACCAAAAAAAAAATCACAAGAATATCAATAACCTAGTGGTGGAGCACGTCCTCAATCACAACAAGGATGTAAGTTCGAGCCTCGTGTCTGACATAATCATGTAATATTCTTAAAGGTTCGAGGCGGCTAATTACAAATTTTTTAAATAAATATTTTTGTCCTTCGCTAAATTAATTAAAATTTTTAAATAAAAAATTTTGACTGTCGCTAAGCTATCACAAAATTAGCAATGTCTTAGCAACCACCTTTAATTACAAACTTAATTATAATGTCATCATTTAAATGGTCATCACAAGATTTTCATTCCGTCGCGAATTGCAATGCCCATTTTAGTGACAATTGTAATCCATCACTAAACTCAATTAATGACAGATTAGCGATGGATTTGATCATCATTGAATTATTTTTCTCTTTTAGTGTAACGAATTTTACAAGGTAGAAACAAATAATTTATTTTCCTTAGCAGATATTTCAAGATAGAAAAAATAGTATATTTCCATCTCAACTGAAATATTTCCAACCAAATTTATTTTCAAACCTTTGACAGTGTAGAATTAGCAATAGATTAATTTCCACCACAGGGATGGTAAATAGTAGATTTTTTGAGATCGAAAGTTTAATTTATTTCCATCTCAACAGAAATATTTCCAAACAAGATTTATTTTCAAACTTTTGTCAGTCTAGAAGTAGCGATATCCACCACAGGGATGTTAAGTATCAAATTTTTCGGGACAGAAGAAATAATTTCTTTCCATCTCTAGGGTGGTGTCGATTTTTTTCTAAATCGTTATCAATCTATATGTATTGATAGATTAATTTCCATCTTACTGCAAAAATTATTTCCATCTCAGGAACAATATTGATTTATTTCCAAACAATTGTCAGTATAATTTATTTTCACCCTAGGGATGTTAAGTAGCAGATTTTTTGAAATAGAACAAATAATTTATTTTCAAAGCTAAATTATTTCAAGATCTTCGTTATTGAGGTATTTAGGAAATAGGTATTTAGGCCCATTTTTATATAGTATGTCATAATTCTATCCTTGTTCCTTGTAAAATTGGGGTGGCACATTATCCATCTCGAAGTAGCGGATATTTTGAGATGGAAAAAATAGAGATTGTATTTCATCCAATTATGGAATAACTCACTTGGATGATATCAGAACCCTAAATCTATTTGATGCGTAAATTTTGAATGTATAAAAATTATTATATTCAAATCCAACCCTTAGCCAAGTTTTAATCAAAATATTAATCCCAAATTATACATACAAGCAAGTATACTCATAGCAAGTATAGTATAGGGAATTAACAAGTAACAATCCTCAAAAGAACAAATACACACTTTTCACTTTTCATTCATTATTTAACCAACCCAATAAACTGATAAGATAATAAAAAGAAAAAGAAAGAAAAATATATACAACTCAAGGATGTGAAAATATGCAATTTAGACAAATGCTTTTGAAAATATGACAATAAATCACTTAGCACATATCACAATCAACTATCATGTTGGTCTCATGAAGGATTTAATATACATCCACTTCGTTTGCAAATCATGGAATCACTATCTTCTAGTTAAATTAGTGAACATATTTTGTCCCAATCAATTTGTCCAAAAGATATATTAAAATTAATCCTCATATAAACCCCTATATGTTAGGTGATTTAAAATAGAAAATTAGACAATGAATCCATATTCTAGCAATTATCAACTAACCTTTAAATACCAAATTCTTAACAATTAATCCCCTTTTCAAGCAAGTTAAGAGATAATAAATATAAAATTAATTAATTGAACAGCTTTCCTTTTCCTTTTTCAACCAAACAGCCGACCCTTCTATTTTTCTTTTATTTTCCTTATTTCTCTTTTCCTTTATCACATGGCGGCTACCCTAGGTTTCCTAATAACCTGTAGCTACCACCATCATACCCTGATGGGCCATGATATCTTAATTAGTCCAAGACTAATTAAATAACTCTTTTATTAATTAATTAATCCACTTAGACCCAATATAAAATTACTTAAGATAATTAATTAATAAATCAATTAATCAAATTAGTTATTTTATTAATTAATTAATCCACTTGGGCCCAATATAAAATTATCCAAGATAATTAATTAATAAACCAATTAATTAAATTGGCCTCATTAATTATTCTAACCCAAATAAATAATTAATTAGACTTCTAGAATAATTTTTCCAATAATAAATTTACCCAATAAGCCCATATAGTAAATAAATTTACTAAGGTTATTTGAACTACTCCAGGGACCAAAAGACATATTATTCTTGGCTACTAAAATGGCCAAAATATCCATACTAACAAATAGAGGATATTCTACCGCCTAACAAAGTTGGCCTCAGTGTGAATCCTGCCTTAAGGGAAAAATGACCAAAAGGTCCTTTACCCAAAAGGCGGATAGAGACAAGGAGATATTGAATCTTATTTACATTGATGTGTGTGCTTCTTTGTCTACACCAGTAAGAGGGGAGTTTGAGTACTTCATCACCTTCACAGATGATTGTACTAGGTATGGCTATATTTACCTGATGAAACGCAAGTCTGACTCTTTTGACAATTTTAAAGAGTTTAAAACTGAAGTGAAGTGTCAGACAGGTAAACTAATTAAAACTTTACGATCGAATCGTGGTAGAGAGTACCTCCTTGGTGAATTCAAGGATTATATGGTATATCATGGGATAGTATCCCAACTCTCTGCACAGGGAACATCCTAGCATAACAGAGTAGCTGAGAAAAGAAACAGGACATTGATAGAAATGGTTCGAAGCATGATGTCTCATGCCACTCTTCTAGAAACAGCGGATATATTCTGAACTTGGTGTCTTCCAAATCAGTACCTAGGACGCCCTATGAGATGTGGACTAGGCGTAAGCCAAGTCTAAATTATCTCAAGATATGTGGGTGTTCAGCTTATGTACTGATCAAGGGAGACAAGTTAGAACTAAGATCAAAATTATACTATTTTGTTGGGTATCCAGAAGGAACAAAAGCTGATTACTTTTATCATCCTAATAAGCAAAAGTACTTGTAAGTACTAATGCTAGATACTTGGAGAATGATCATAGCACATCCACTAAAGGTTCAACAAGGCTGGAATTGGAGGAGAAGTTGTCTTCTGAATCAACTTCTTCTAATCCGATTATAGAACAAGAAGAGGCACAGCCTCAGGAACCTGTACAAATAGAGCCTTATTGTAGTGATAGGGTATATAAGGTTTCAGAAAGATGGACTGGAGAGGCTTTTGATATAGTCTCTGACCATAAAAAATAAGATCCCACTAGATATGAGGAGGCTATTACCAATACCGATGCAAACCTATGACATAAAGCAATAAAAATTGAGATTGAGTTTATATACTTCAATCAAGTTTGGAATCTTGTAGCTTCACCTGAAGAGATAAAACCCATTGGGCGTAAATGGATATACAAAAAGGAGAGAGGAGCAGATAGGAAGGTGAAAACCTTCAAAACTAGGCTTGTGGCGAAAGGGTACATTTAGAAAGAAGGTATCGATTATTTGGAAACCATTTCCCCGGTAGCCATGCTTAAATCCATTCGTATCCTCCTTGCCATCGCATGTCATTATGACTACGAGATAGGGTAAATGGATGTCGAAACGGTATTTCTAAATGGCCATCTTAGTGAAGACATCTATATTTTCCAACCGAAAAGCTTTATTGCTGAAGGTCAGGAGCATATGGTTTGTAAGCTTAAAAAAATTCATTAATAGACTTAAGCAGGTATCTAGAGTGTGGAACATTCGTTTCGATGAGACTGCAAAGTCCTACGGTTTCATTCAAAATAAAGATGAACTATATATGTACAGGAAACTAGAAGGCATAAATGTGATTTTTCTTGTACTATATGTGGATGATATTCTACTCATTGGGAATGATGGGGGACACTCTCATCTACTAAGGTTTGGCTATCTAGTCAATTCAGTATGAAGGACTTGGGAGAAGCCAATTACATTCTTGGCATAAAGCTTCTTAGAAATAGGAAATAGAAAATGTTAGGGCTATCCTAAGCCACATACATTGACAAGATACTAGCTAAGTTCAGCATAGATTCTCTATACTTCAGCTATGGAAAGTCTCATATACTCCATGCTAAGTACTAGGCCAAATATCTACTTTGTCGTAGGCTTAGTTAGCAGATATCAATCAAACCCTAGGAAGGTTTATTAGCAAGTTGTAAAGTATATTCTCAAGTACCTTAAGGGAACGTGAAATGATCTTGGGGAAAGCTCCAAAAATATGGATTAAGCTCAAGAATAAGAACCCTAACAAACTCACACACAAGAACACAAAAATGCAAAGAAATTAACATGCTTGTAATAATATGAATCTATCCTACTTCAAAAACACCTTAACACCCTAATCTAATTAGAGATTAGAATACCAAGGATAGGAATTTAAAGACACCCAATTCAATCCTATCAAACACACAAGGCAACCTAATATATAACAATGGAGAATGTGTTGAGATTATCCCATAAGATTTAGAGATAAGATCAAAAGAGGGACTAAATCCTTTGATTTATTCTTGATGTTTAATGGAATCACCTATGAGGATCACCCTCAAGAACTCTCTCTAGAGAGAAAAACCTGAATTCTCCTTCTCAAAATACCAAAAGTTATTTTTACAAAACTATAATAGCCTATTTATAGTTGCTTTGCCCTAAACTATTAACCAACTAAATCTAAATATTAAATGGCCTTAATACAAGTTTCGAGACCCCATTACATGCCTTAAAATAAGTTAAAACAGAATAAAAGTTGTAGAAATTAAATTAGAACTCAAAAGGCTAAAAAATGAAAATTTGCAAAAGTTCAGATCTGGCCAGAATAGGGCCAGCGCCAGGTAGTTCTCCTGGGGGTGGCGTCGGGTCAAATCTGGAGGAACAGATCTCATGCACAAAAGTCGAAACAAACAAACGAGATTTTTTCCAATCCACAGCTGGCGTCGGTTCTAGCTTCTGGGGCTGGTCCCAGGTCTATTCTGTTGGAACAGTACCTGCGTCAAAATTTGAAGAATATTTGCATATCACAACTGGTGCTTGGTCAGTCGATCTGGGTGTTAGGTCAGCTCTAGGCACTCCAATCCTTGCTTATTAGACCACCATTCATTCCATTCCTTTTCCATGCGTTCTCTTGATCTTCCAAATAGTTTTGAAGTCAAGATTATTTCCATTTGAAGCTCCCTTAGGTCACATTCCTTCATTTGCCCATTTGCCCTTTAATCCTTATTCATTTGTTTACTTGACCTTCCACAAGGATTGTTGCCTTTTTTGAACATCTTTTTGCCTTCCTTTTATTATCAACTCTTTCATTAATCTCTTGGCCCTTAGTTTGTTGACTTGGTTGGCCTTAAATTCTCATTGAAACCTCCTGAAAATAGATTTCACCTAAGTTGCCATGAGTTGTGGCTCAGATTTCTCTTTGTCTTCTTTTGAGTGGCCTTCATGCCTGGGGCGATTCCTATCATTTCCCCCTTCATGAAAAGGATTCATCCTTGAATCAAAACTTGTACAAGAATTCAAACAAGAGAATTTTTGTGAAAGTAAAATATCATGCCCTTGTACTTTACTATTTTCTATACTTTCTCTTTTCACTACCAATATTTTCCCTCTCACTTTACCTCTTCAATCTTTTCTTTTTTTTGTCCTCTTGTTTGTCTCACTTTTCTTTTTCTCTCCAACTTGAGGTGGTTACTATTCTCTCACCCCCCATCTTCCTTTATTTCCTCAATTTTTATCTCTCTTTCTTTTCTCACCTCAACCTCTTGATCCCCCTTCTTTTGTTCTTCCCTATTCTCTCATTTTTTCTCCTCATTTCTTTTCTCACTCATTTTTTTTCCTCTCCTTTCCCTCTCTTCTTTCCTTTTCTTTTTCCCTCGGATATTTTGATCTCTCAAAACATCACTAGGGGATAAGAGAAGTAGAGTGATCTTCTTTCCATCTTTTCTCAAAGAATAAATGTTCCTCTTCCCATCATGAACCATATTTCTATCAAACAACCAAGGCCTTCCCAACAAAATATACCCTACATGCATGAGAAATACATCATAAACCATTTTATCCTTATACTTTCCCATATCAATGGCAACCTTGGCTTATTTGTTCACCTTCACCCCTCCACAATTGTTTAACCATTGTAGCTTGTAGGGCCTAAGGTGTTTAAAGGTTTCTATTCCTAACTCCTTCACCAATGTAGCACTAATCACATTTTTACAACTCCCTCTATCAATGAGGATACTACATAGTTTTTGTTTCATTAGACACCTTGAAAAAAATATATTCTCTCTTTACAAATTTTCTCCTTCTTCCACTCCCTCACAAGTATTTTCAACTTTCATTGCTACTCCATTCAATGCATATGGCTTATCAAGTTTATCCCCATCTCTTCCATGCACTCTATCTCCTCCATTAGATTTGGTGTCATTTTGCGAAATTGAACGAGATGCTTCATTCTCACTATTTCCACTCATTTTCATTTACTTTTACACCACTTCTAGCTAACTCCTTGAATGTATTTACTTTTCAATAAGTTCTACTCCATTTTGCTCAATTTCTTCTTGCTCATTCTACTCTAACACTCCCAATAGGTTGGGCTTATCGTATAGAAAGAATAGAATGTTGTAAAATTCCTTAGTCTCCCCGCATATTGAATTCAAAGGTTCCATATCTTCTTTATCATTACTAAGCTCCTCATCAACATTTTTCTCAACTTCTTCGTACAACACTTCATCATTTTAATCGAGCATTCCTTGGCATTTGGTCTCATTTTCTAGCTTCTCCTCCATCTCAAAGCCATGTGATTCATTTTCTTCTACTCTTATTATCACCTTTTGCCCAACCTTCTCAACTTTTTCTACGTTTTCTTGCATCTCATAAAATCTTTCATATTCCAATTTATTTGGGCAATCAACCTTTGTATGCCTTCTACTACAACAAATCTCACAAGTTAATCCTCTTCTACTCCTTTGTTGCACCATGATTGTAGAGGATTGAAATTCTTCCCCATTTTCCTCGCAACTTATCCGTCTCCTTTGGTTGTGGTTGCAAACTTGGGCTCCGGTTGTAATAATGGCCACCACTTCTACTATTGTAACAATTATAGCTTTTTCCCTTATGCACCCCTTCTTCCAGTGTCTTATGCACTATATTCCTCCCATTTTATTTCTTTTTGGACAATAATAGGAATTGTGCTCAAAACTTCCACACATTTTACACTGACAATCCCTCAAGTTCTTTTGCACCCCATGATTTGTTGTTTTTTGTACTCCTCTCATATAAACTTCCTCATTCCAATATTCCACATTCCTATGTTCTTTTTCATATTCCCAATTTTGTTCCTCAAAACTACCATATCCTTCCCTACTCAAATAAGATTCTCCATTGTTTTCACTCCTCCTACTCCAATCTTCTATAGGACTTAAGTTCTCATATTCTTGATCACTTTCCACTAGGTCTTTACTATAGCTATCATATTCCCTTCCACTTGTACTTGGCCCCTCATCATGTTCATCTAAATGTCCCATGCTCTCATAATCATCCTCATCATATTCTTGCTCATATTCATTTTCTTCCCCATGACTACTCTCACCATAGTAAGATTCCTCATAATTGTCATACCCTTCACTTTCGCTCCAACTAGCCATTATGATTTTTCGTTCTAGAGAAGTACCCACAAAATTGAAGTAGAAAACTCAAGAAAAATTCTTCACTTCACTCCCTCACGTGTTTACTCTCAATATTTAGTGGTCACTCTTCACTCGTGTTTGCACTCTTCCTAACTTTTATCAGAATGTGCTCTCCCTCTTAGCCTTTTCAAACTCTCAATTCCTCACTCAAGTTCTTCCCAACTCTTTCCCATTTTGAAGGATTTAGTTCTACTAGTCAAGTGAACTAAATTCCAAAGGATAAGAAAGAAAGGTGTCTTAAAGGCAATTGATCAAACACTTGGTGTGCAATAAGGAAAATCCATGAATTTCAAAGAGTTGTTACACAAAGTGATGGTATCACAACCTTAATAACAATTTAGCAACTAACAATCACATAAATACTCTTTACTAAACCAATTATTCATCATACTTTATGAATGGAAGCTTTGGTAGTTAAGTATAAGTAACACAATTCATTGGGACAATATATGAAACATATTGTGTGCATTCCCATAGCTCAATTTAGTATAGCAAATTTTAACTTAGTTTTAGCCCCAAATTAACAAATTTTAACATCAAGTGACTCCTCAAACATCAATAGACCATACAGGGCCAAATTAACAATATTTTCATAGCAAAAATTCAAGTTTTTTACTTTAAAAATAGCAATAGAAAAAGTGACAAAAATTTAAAAATTAATAGATATTGAAGAAAATTGTACCTTAGCCCAAAGAAAGTTGGTTGATTAGAATATACATAATGCAAGCTCTGATACCACTTAATATGATCTTGGAAAGCTCCAAAAATGTGGATTAAGTTCAAGAATAAGGACCCCAACAAACTCACGTGCAAGAACACAAAAATGTAAAGAAATTAATAATACTCTTGTGGTAATGTGAATCTATTCTACTTCAAAAACACCTTAACACCCTAATCTAACTAGAGATTAGAATACCAATGATAGGAATTTGATGGCACCTAACCCAATCCCATCAAACATACTAGGCAACCTAGCATATAAGAATAGAGAATGAGTTGAGATTATCCTTTAAAATTTAGAGACAATGTCAAATGTGGGACTAAATCCTTTGATTTAGTCTTGATGTTTAGTGGAATCATCCATGAATCTCAAACTCAAGAACTCGATCTTGAGAGGAAAACCTAAATTCTCCTTCCCAAAATACCAAAAGTTATCTTTACAAAGTTATAATAGCCTATTTATAGTTGCTTCGCCGTAAATTATTAACCAACTAAACCTAAAAATTAAATGGCCTTAATGCAAATTTTGAGACCCCATTACATGCCTTAAAATAGGTTAAAATATAATACAAGTCGTGAAAATTAAATTACAATTGAAAAGGTTGAAACAAGAAAATTTGCAAAAGTTCGGATCTGGCCAAAATAGGGCCGACGCTGGGTAGGTCTCCTGGGGGTGGTGTCGGGTCCAATCTGGAGGAATAGTCCTCGTGCACAAAAGTTGGAACAAACGAACAAAGCTTTTTTTCAATCCACAACTAGCACCAGTTCTGGCTTCTGGGGTCGGGGCTGGGTCTATTCTGTTGGAATAGTATTTGCATCAAAATTTAAAGAATTTTTCCAGATCACAGCTGGCTCTAGTCGATCGATCTAGGCTGGCGTCGAGTCAGCTCTGGGCACTCTAATCCTTACTCATTGGACCTCCATTCCTTCCATTCCATTTCCATGTATTCCCTTGGTTTGCCCAATAGTTTTGAAGCCAAGATTAGTTCCATTTGAAACTCTCTTGGGTTGCATTCCTTGATTTTCCCGTTTACCCTTTAATCATTGTTCATTTGTTTGCTTGAATTTTCACAAGGATTGTTGCCTTTTTGTACTCCTTTTGCCTTGCCTTTTGTTATCCACTCTTTCATTAATCTCTTGGCCCTTGGTTTGTTAGCTTGGTTGGCCTTAAATTCCTATTGAAATCTTTTGAAAATGGATCTCATCCAAGATGCTATGAGTTGTGGCTTGGATTTCTCTTTGTCTTCTTTTAAGTGGCCTTCATGCCTATGGAGATTTCTATCATTTTCCCCTTCTTGAAAAGGATTCATCCTTGAATCAAAACCTGTACAAGAATTCAAATAAGAGAGTTTTTGTAAAAGTAAAATGTTATGGCCTTGTTCCTCATTATTCTCTATACTTTCTCTTTTCACTATCCACATTTTTCCTCTCATTTTACCTCCTCTATCTTTTCTTTTTTTGTTCTCTTGTTTATCTTTCTTTCCTTTTTCTCTCCAACTTGAAGTGGTTACTGTACTCTCAAACTCGTTTTCCTTTGTTTCCTTAATTTTTGTCTCTCTTTCTTCTCTCACCTCAACCTTTTGTTCCCCTTTCTTTTATTCTTCCCTATTCTCTCCTTTTTTCTTCTTATTTCTTTTCTCACTCATTTTTTTTTCTCTCACTTCCCTCTCTTCTTTCCTTTTCTTTTTCACTCGCGATATTTTGATCTCTCAAAACCTCACTAGGGGATAAGGAAAGTAGAGTGATCTTCTTTCCATCTTTTTTTAAAGAATAAGTGTTCTTCTTCCCTCTATAGACCATATCTCTATCAAACAACCGAGGTCTACCTAACAAAATATGCCCTACATGCATGGAAAATATATCGCAAACCACTTCATCCTTATACTTCCCCATATCAATGGCAACCTTGGCTTGTTAGTTCACCTTCACCTCTCCATAATTATTCAACCATTGTAGCTTGTAGGGTCTAGGGTGTTTAAATGTTTCTATTCCTAACTTCTCCACCAATGTAGCACTAATCACATTTTTACAACTCCCTCCATCAATAAGGACACTACTCGGTTTTTGCTTAATTAGACACCATGAAAAAAATATATTCTCTCTTTGTGAATTTTCTCCTTCTTCCACTCCCTCACAAGTATTTTCAACTTCCATTGTTACTTCAATCAATGTACATGGTTTCTCAAGTTTATCCCTATCTCTTCCATCCACCTTATACCCTTCACTAGATTTGGTGTCATTTTGTGAAATTGAACTAGATGTTTCATTCTCACTAATTCCACTCATTTTCATTTACTTTTGCACCACCTCTAGCCAACTCCTTGAATGTATTTACTTTTCAACAAGTTCTACTCCATTTTTCTCAACTCCTTTATGCTCATTCTCCTCTAACACTCCCAATAGGTTTGACTCATCCTCCAGAAAGAATAGAATATTGTAAAATTCTTTAGTCTCCCCATTTGTTGAATTCAATGGTTCTCTGTCTTCTTCTTCATCATCACTAAACTCCTCATCAATCTCATCAACATTTTTCTCAACTTCTTCGTGCACCACTTCATCATTTTGATCGAGCACTTCTTGGCACTTAGCCTCATTTTTTAGCTTCTCCTCCATCTCAAAGCCATGTAATTCATCTTCTTCTACTCTCATTATCACCTTTTGTTCAACCTTCTAAACTTTTTCTTCATTTTCTTGCACCTCATAAAATCTTTCGTATTCCAATTTATCTGGGCAATCAACCTTTATGTGCCTTTTACTATAACAAATCTCGCAAGTCAATCCTCTTCTACTCTTTTGTTGCACCATGATTGTAGAGGCTTGAAATTCTCCTCTTTTCCTTGCAACTCTTCCTTCTCCTTTAGTTGTGGTTGCAAACTTAGACACCGGTAGAAATAATGGTCACCACTCTTACTATTGTAACAATTATAACTTTTCCCTCATGCACCCCTTTTTCCTGTATCTTATGTACTACATTCCTCCCTCTTTGTTTAACTCTTTTTGAACAACAATAGGAATTGTGCTCAAAACTTCCACACATTTTGCACTCACGCTCCCTCGAGTTCTTTTGCACCCCATGATTTGTTGTTTTTTGTGTACCTCCCGCATAAACTTCCTCATTCCAATATTCCTTAATCCTATGTTATGCTTCATAATCCCAATTTTGTTTCTCAAAACTACTATATCCTTCTCCACTCAAATAAGATTCTCCATTATTTTCACTCCCCCTACTTGAATCTTCTATAGGACTCAAGTTCTCATATTCTTGATTACTTTCCACTAGGTCTCCGCCATAACTATCATATTCCATTCCACTTGTACTTGGCCCCTCATCATGTTCATCTAAATGTCTCATGCTCTCATAATCATCATCATCATTATATTCTTACTCATATTCATTTTCTTCCCCATAACTACTCTCACCATAGTAAGATTCCTCATAATTGCCATACCCTTAACTTTCGCTCCAACTAGCCATTGTGAATTTTCTTTCTAGAGAAGTACCCACAAAATTAAAATAGAGAACCAAAGAAAAATTCTTCACTTCACTCCCTCATGTGTTTACACTCAATTTTTAGTGGTCACTTTTCACTCGTGTTTGCACTCTTCTTAGCTTTTATCAGAATGTGCTCTCTCACTTATCCTTTTCAAACTCTCAAATCCTCACTCAAATTCTTCCCAACTCTTTCCCACTTCGAATGATTTAGTTCTACTAGTCAAGTGAACTAAATTCCAAGAGACAAGAAAGAAATGTGTCTTAAAAGTAATTTATCAAACATTTGGTGTGCAATAAGGAAGATGCATGGATTTCAAATAGTAGTTACACTAAATGATGCTATCACAACCTTAATCACAATTTAGCAATTAAAAATCACATAAATGCCCTTTACTTAACAAATTATTTACCATACTTCATGAATGGAAGCTTTGGTAGTTAAGTATAAGAAATCACAATTCATTGGGACAATATCAAACACATTGTGTGCATTCCCGTAGCTAAATTCAGTATAGCAAATTTCAGCTTTGTTTTGGCCCCAAATCAACAAATTTTAACATCAAATGACTCCTCAAACATCAATATACTATATATGGTCAAATTAACAACATTTTCATGGTACAAATTCAAGTTTTTTACTTCTAAAAATAAAAATAGAAAAAAGTTACAAAAATTTGAAAATCAATAGCTCTTGAAGAAGATTGTACCTTAGCCCAAAGAAAGTTGGTTGATTACAATCAATACAATGCAAGCTCTAATACCACTTGATATGATCTTGGGAAGCTCCAGAATTGTGGATTGGGCTCAAGAACAAGAACCCTAACAAACTCACACACAAGAACATAAAAATGCAAACAAATTAACACTTTTGTGGTAATATAAATTTATCCTACTTCAAAGACACCTTAACACCCTAATCTAACTAGAGATTAGAACACCAATGATAAAAATTTAAAGGTACCTAACTCAATCCTATTAAACATACTAGGCAACCTAGCACATAAGAATAGAGAAAGAGTTGAGATTGTCCCTTAAGATTTAGAGACATGATCAAATGTGGGACTAAATCTTTTGATTTAGTCTTAATGTTTAATGGAATCACCCATGAGGATCACCCTTAAGAACTCTCTCTAGAGAGAAAAATATAAATTCTCCTTCCCAAAATCCTAAAAGTTATCTTTACAAAGCTATAATAGCCTATTTATAGTTGCTTTACCCCAAACTATTAACCAACTAAACCTAAATATTAAATGGTCTTAATACAAGTTTTGAGGCCCCATTACATGTCTTAAAATAGGCTAAAACATAATAAAAGTTGTAGAAATTAAATTACAATTGAAAAGGCTAAAACAAGAAAATTTACAAAAGTTCAGATCTGGCCAGAATAGGGTCAGTGCTGGGTAGGTCTCTTGGGGTTGGCGCCGGGTCCAATCTAGAGGAACAATTCTCTTGCACAAAAGTCAAAACAAACAAATGAGACTTTTTCCAGTCCGCAGCCGGCGCTGGTTCTAACTTTTGGAGCTGATGCCGGGTCTATTTTGTTGGAACAGTACCTACGTCAAAATTTGAATAATTTTTGCAAATCATAGCCAGTGCCTGGTCAGTCGATCTAGGCCGGTGCCGGGCCAACTCTGGGTACTCCAATCCCTACTCACTGGACCTTCATTCCTTTTCCATGCATTCTCTTGATCTTCTAAATAGTTTCAAAGCCAAGATTATTACCATTTGAAACTCCCTTAGGTCGCATTCCTTCATTTGCCCGTTTACCCTTTAATCCTTATTCATTTGTTTGCTTGACCTTCCACAATGATTGTTGCCTTCTTTGTACTCCTTTTGGCCTTTCTTTTATTATCCACTCTTTCATTAATCTCTTGGCCCTTAGTTTGTTGGCTTGGTTGGCCTTAAATTTCTGTTGAAACCTCTTGAAAATGGATCTCACCCAAGGTGCCATGAGTTGTGGCTTGGATTTCTCTTTGTCTTCTTTTGAGTGGCCTTCATGCCTGGGGTGATTCTTATCAATACGAGATATTATATACTAGTTTACAAGGCTGGTGACTTGATTCTTATAGGATACACAGACTCATACTTCCAAGCAGATAAGGATGAGAGAATAATCTAGCAGATCCCTTCACTAATTTTTTGGCTGAAAGAGTCTTTAGAAGACATTTAGATGCCATAGGGGTGGGTACCTATGGATTTACTTAGTCTTAGAGTGCAAGTGGGAGATTGTTGGGATGTATACCCTCTTAGACTAGATTTCTGATGTAATTTTTTATTTGTACTAATAAAAATTTTATTCTCAGAAATTATTTATAAATTCTTCTTTACTTTTGTGCACAATTTCAGTGAAAAAGGCCTATTGTATTTAAATAAATAGTTCATGTGAATGGAGGTCTTTCACAGTAAGGTATGAACAATGAGTTACTTAACACATAAACTATTATTCTTAACCGAATGATGAGAATGAGAATCTTATTATGGTAAGGTTGTTGTGTTATGAATTCTAAATATAGAATGGCTTACTTTTAGCCAATGAGTGGTCTTCTCATTTCATAACACAAGCGTATTTAAAATACGTAGTACTGGACTTGTAGTAGTGGTTTCTAAAAGTACTATGTGGTAAAAACCTAGACTACTACCGCTACAGCGTTGACTTGTACTCTACAACTTTAGTATAAGTTAGTGGTCTAACAAATCTGGAAGCGTATATTTTAATGTTTTATAGTTGAAGTTCTATTGTAGGACTAATAGACTTGTATATTAGGTATATGTAACTAGTTAGTCAAGATAAACTTGTACAAGATAACTTCTATACTATATCGTCCATTATGGTTGTCCGAATGATCAAAATATCCAAGGCCCTGGGGAACATGACTTGGATATTTGCTTTAGGGTAGCTCCCTTAGAAAGCAAAACTATTCCAAGAAGTCATGGATCATTGGACTAGAAGCCTAAAGATGGTAGATGTCTTTTAGAAAGGTGTTAGTACACTTTTTTCTTTCTAAATGCACGGTGATAGATAGAGGGGTATTTTAGTAATTTTACGTTTAGGTCGGAGACATAGCTAACGCAGCATTATCCTTGGGGTCAATATTTCCTTATGGTAATATTAGAAAATATTTAAAATACAAAATATAGCTATTTATATGGCAAGGATATTTTGATCATTTTAGTAGTAGAGGCGATGTGTCTTTTTGGTCATCCGAATAGCCCGTAAGTCCTAATAATTTTTAGGTTGAGGAAATAGTCTCGGTTAAAGAGAATTTTATTTTATTCAAGAAGTCTAATTTATTATTGGACTAGAATAAAATAAAAGATGGGAGAAATTAAATAAAATTTATTATCTGGTTTAATTGGTTGATTGGGACTAAAATCACCATTATTTTCTTAGTTATTGGAGGTTGTTTTGAGATACATTTGTTGAAATAACTAGGAATATTCCTTCCTATTTGACATTTTACTTGTAAAAAGTGTTTTTGTCAAATTTGTGCAGATTTGGGTTAAAATCGAGTAGGAAGTGAACAATTCTAGAATGTACCTGGTGCTAGGCCCAGCCAATAGACCAGGTGTCAAGTCCATTCTAGTCAGCAACAGAAATTGAGCCAATGTTCAGGGAAAAACTATAACAGATCTGGCACCAAGTCTGCCAAGTGTACCTGGCGCCGGGTCCATTCTATCTGCCGAGGAGAATAGACAAAAAACAAAGCAAAAATAGGGGAAGCACAAAGTGCACCGGGCGCCAAGTGGGTCGAAGGTACCCGACGCCAGATATGCTTTGAAAGACGAATAGCATGAAATTAGGAATTTTCCAATGATTTTGGTATTTTTGAATCCTACTCGGTTAAGACTTCCTAAGTCATGAATTTAGTATCCAAGAGACCTATAAAAACACAAGAAAATACAAAAGAAGAGACACACATATATGTGGGCTTGAATCAAAGAGCAAAAATTACCAATCATTCATTAAAGGAGAGATTCACCAATCAAGGAGGATTGTTCAAGAGAGTCTTCAAGGAGAAAGAAAAAGGCTTGTCTATGAGTGCTTTCTTTTACTTTGTTTTCTTTTCCTTAAACAATCATGTATCCAATATTTTCATTGTAATTTGATAGTATTTTTGTGATTCATGATTTATTGAGTTAATTTAGTATTTTGATCAATTCATTACTTATCTTGGGATTTGATTGTTTTTTTTCTTGCAGAGTAGGTTGATTGATTTTTGTTATTAACTTTCTTGAAAAATAGGTTGGTAATAAATTCAATTAATTAGTTTCATATTTGTTATCTCTTAGCTTGTTTGGAAAATGGACTAAATGTCTAGAACATTGGTAATCAAAAGTTAGTTGATGATTGCTAGAATATGGATTCATTGACTAATTTCATATTTTAAATCATCTAGAATATAGGGGTTTTTATGAGGATTGATTTTAATGCATCTTTTGGATAAGTTAGTCGAGACATAATATGTTCACTAATTTAATTAAAAGATAGTGATTCCATGGATTGCAAACGAAATGGGTCTATATTAAATCCTTCATGAGACCGAGATAATAATTGATTGTGATATTGGCTAAGTGGTTCATTATTATGTTTTTAAAAGCTTTTGTGTAAATTGCATATTTTCACATCCTTGAGTTGTATATATTTTTTTATTTTTCTTATTTTATCTTACTACTTTATTTGATCGGTTAAACAATTAATGAAAAGTGATTAGTGTGTACTTGTTCTTTTGACAATCGATACTCGTTAATTCCCTATACTATACTTGCAATGAGTATACTTGCTCGTATATGTATTTTGAGATTAATGTTTTAATTAAAACTTGACTAAGGGATGGATTTAAATTTGATGATTTTTATACACTCAAAATTTACACATCAAGTTTTTGGTGCCATTGTCGGGGAACAATATCATGGAAGCTTGAATTTTGTTGATTTAACCATGTTTATATATTTATATATCTGTATGTAAATATGTGAATATGTATATATGTTCCTTGTTTGACTAGGTGCTATAATTTGTATACTTGTACTTTAATGTCTCTATACATTGTAATTCCTTACAACTTCATTTGTAAATGGTCTAACTTGTAAATTCTATATTCTCAAAATTTTTTGTCTTATGTAGACCTTGCTCTTAGTTTACAACCCGACGATCCAATGCCGATATAGTTGATCTTGATCCAGAAATTGAGAGAACTCTCACTAGGGTCCGCAAGGTTGTAAGCAAAAGGGTAAGGAAAGAAATAGAGGTAAATTAGCCGAACAATGGTGGTAACAGTGGAGTTAACAAGTAGATTATGCATGACTTTGTCAAACCCGCAATTTTAGGCATGGGCTCTAATATCACAAGGCCTAGGATAGAGGTCAACAATTTTGAGATAAAGCCTAACATAATCCAAATGATCTAGAATATAGTCCAATTTGATGAGTTACTTGAGAAAGACTCTAATGCCCACCTTGCGAGCTTTCTAGAAATTTGTGACACATTTAAAATGAATGGTGTTTCTGAGAATTCTATCAAACTAAGACTTTTTCCCTTTTATTTGAGTGATCGAGCAAAATCATGGTTAAAATCTTTACCCACCAGATCCATTACTACTTGAAATGTGCTAGTTGAAAAATTCTTAGCCAAATATTTCCCACCACCTAGAACATCCAAACTTAAGACTAACATTTTTGTCTTCCAACAATTAGAGGCGAAAAACGTTTATAAGTGTTGGGAGAGGTTTAAGGAAATGCTGAGAAAATGACCTCGCCATGGATTTGAGTTGGGAATGCAAATGCAAATCTTTCACAGTGGGTTGAGCTTTGCTATGAGGCAATTAGTTGATGCATCTGCAGGAGACTCCATCAATTCCAAAACCCCAAAAGAGGTATTTGATTTAATTGAAAATCTGGCTACGAATAACTATGACTGGGGTAGTTCACGATCTAGAGCTCTGTACATGGAGTACACAAGATGGATGCAATGGATGCATTAGAGGCAAATGTGGAAGCACTCATGCAGAAAATGAATCAATTGGTAATGCCTCCTTCCTAAAGGTAGATAATGAGTATGACTTGTGATTTTTGTGGGGAAAGGCAACCAAACCATGAATGCCAAATATGGGGTCTTCACAAGAAGCATTGGAACAAGTGGCGTTCGTAAGTAATGGTCGGCAAGGTAATAATCCTTATAGTAATACTTACAACCTAGGTTAGAGGAATCACGCTAACTTTTCATGGAATAATCAAAACCAACCTCGGCAAGCTTCTTCGAATTTTGGGATGCAAAGGACTCAACAACTACTGTCATAAAATGCCCCACCGTCTAAACCACCCTTGAAGGAGCTGGTCAACCAACTGGTAAGTAGAACAGAAATACGATTCCAAGGAGTCGATACAACTACGAGAAACTGCAGGCGTCCATGCGCAATCTTGAAGGTCAAATTGGACAGCTAGCCAAACTCCTTGGTGATTGTCAAACAGGATCACTTCCAAGCAACACGGAGACCAACCCACGGGACCAAGACTGTGGGAAACACTAATTTGGAACTGCTTGAATTTTTTTTTAGACATCTTTTTAATTCTCGTTTGTTTTCATTTATTTGGCTATTCTTTTTTATTAAACTGTATTCTTTTCATAAGTTTGTGTTTTTTCCTTTAATTCCGTTAAATTTCAAAGTTTGTGTTTTTTTCCTTTAATTCCATTAAATTTCAAAAAAAAAAAAGTGATTTTTTGCCAGAACTGACCTGGCACCAGACCTAACCTTTGGCTCTGCTCCAGGCCAGCATGGCCCGATAGCAATCGTGGACAAAACAGGTCCGGCGCCAGGCCCAGTCCATAGGCCCAATGCCAGGCCCATTTGGCCGCGACATGAAAACTGGCCCTCTTAGCTATTTTGTTCAAAAAATTTTTCATTCATCTCAAATTTTCTCTCAATCCATCACCGGGTTCATCTTCAAAACACCGCAGGGTCAATTTCTATACCTCCAGAACACTTTCCAAACATACAATTCGTACTTTTATTTTGAAAGTTTAGATCAAAACAAAGAAAATTTCAATCTTTCATCCAAACCCCAGTTTTCAATCCTTCCATTTGGAGCATGATTTCTTCAATCTTTTTGCATAAAGTCATTGCCCATACATTGAAGATCATTGTGGTATGATTTTTCTACACTTTCTATAGTTTCATTTTTTCTTATGAATTTTGGGTATTTTGCTATGCATTTTTCGGTGAAAATTCTTGAATATGTTTTGGGTGAAGGATTTAGTTGCTCATATTACTTGCTTTAAGCTGTTATTGGCATAAGAATGTACTTGATAATGCTTTACGATTAATGTCATTGATGTTGTGCATCTTTTTGGAAATCTTGAGCATATATTCTTGGTGAGGCATTTTTGAGATATAAGGATTTGTGTTTAGCTTAGCCTTGTGTTTATGATATGTACCTTATAATTGTTGGGTATCTCTCACACATATCATATATGGGGCAGCGGAAAAATAAGAATGAGATACCAACCCAAAATATGCATATGTGTGGAAAACAAGACATAAAAAGAACAAAGGTAACAGGTTTACGTTTTTTAGAGCGTCTAAAAAATAACATTTTTCCTTCTTCAAATCTGAGGCACAATCTAGCAATCCTCTTGATCAAACACCACGAGAGTTGAATATCCAACCATTATAATCACAGTGTGTGATTATCTCTAATAGAAATCCTCACGGAGGAACACTCTCAAGCACCAAAATGTTTATGTACTAACATAAACCAATAATGGCGGCTAGGGCTTTGCTTCAAGAACAACGAGAAAGAGAAGAGGGAGAGATCGTGTGTTGCTAGGAATGGAGTTGTTTCGTGTCTTACACGTATCTTAGGGTTTCGTGTGTATATCCTATATAACACGAAAATCCTACTGAAAAATCCTCCATCTAAGAATTCTAAAACAGTTAGAATTCCCTAATTGTAATTGGAAACATCAAGTTCTCACAATTATAATTTAGACTATATATTATTACTAATTATAATTTGGCCACAACAACTTCTCTTTCTCGTAATTAACCCCACTATGTTATCAAATAACATCTTGAGTATATATAATCATCTATTGTGTGTGGCCTATTAGGTTTCCTATTCAATTGATAGCGAACATGAATTAATCCAAACATCTTTGAGATTAATAATCTATAATTAATTAGAATTAATCATATTAATTCTAATCAGGATTGATTTATTAATTCATCAATTAATAAACTCATATTCTCAGATCATGAGCAATATCTAACAACACATCATGACCACCCAAGAGTCCAAGAAATCAAGTGGCTTGACATGAACCCTTCAATAACAAACTACAGTGCAATTAACTTCTTTCACCATACAATATCTCATTCAATTTGGAGTACGAAATTAGTGCCAATTCCCTCCAAAATATATATTAATTCTAGCCCGAATATAATAGTACTTGTACCATGAACCCACTACTCTAGATGTGTATCAATTGAAACTATTTCCAATACACATTCGCCTTGGCCAAGGACTTCTCGAGTAGTAATTCCTACAAGTGGCCGTGAGATATTCGCCCCTACTATTAGGAGTGGTGAATCCTTTATTGACCCTCTCAACTACTTTCGTTTACCTCACAATGTACCAAATATCCATCCCATAGGCGGCCCTCGATCTGGCTTCGGAGATTGGAATCAAAGCACAATGCTCAGCAAACAAAGTACCTTGGAGATCTCAAATCTAAGGATACTTGCACGTTTGCTATATTGAGATTATATCACTGGCACTAAATAGTTATCCATGTGATTATCTCATAGCTAGGTCATCTAATGTACTTGTTCCATTAACAAGCATCCATGTGTTAACTTTAAGTATCTCAATACTCATGGATATGAGAACCACCGCCTGATCAAATCAGAAAGTCTAACACATGCTAGTCTTGACGCATTATACTACAACTAAGGACTGTTTAAGTATTATCGCTATATAGTGTAGTAGGAATCTCATATCATGATTTTCTTAATACAATGTTGTACTAGGGACTTTATCTAATAGTTATATTACATAAAAGTAAACAAAAGAAACTGTAAGATAAATAATGTCTTTTATTAAAATAAAATATGTTATATACATACAAGTGATTGCCTCTAGGGCATAATACTAACAAAGATATTAATGACATGGCTCATTGAGCATTGTGATTTTGACCTATACATTAATTCATTGTCAATATTGAGCATGGTGGGTTTGATAAAAAAATGTTGATATTGTTGTTTGGATTGGCATATGGCTATCTTTCTTGCAGGTTTGTTGGAGGAGGTTGGGTGGCATTTTATTAACTATCTTATAGTGTTTTGTGTTGAGTTGGTGGTGGTATTGAATGGCGTTATAATAGCTAGATGATTAAGAGTTGAGCATTGTTTGTGTTGTAAAGAGCGAGTTGAGAGAATCCTATTTTCTATTCTACCATTTTTCTTCATCCTTCCATCATGTCTAAAAAATCTAGAGGGTTAGCACTGAGGGCTAAAAGAGCTCGAGATACATCTTCATCCACATCTTTTTTCAAGCCTCTACTTACCCAACCCACCCAAATTTCTAATCTTATATGTCAAATTTGGTATGACAGGTACCAACACAATAAGATTATAGAAGAAAAGCGATACAAAACATTTTTAGAAAATTCCCTAGAGCTTTCTACTATATTTAGTTGCCTGGGGTGGAAGCCTATCATTAGAATGGAAGGTGCTTATTGTTCTATGTGTGTGAGAGAGTTTTATGCCAATATGCAGGACAATAAGAAAAATAACCTTCAAATCATCTCCACCATGGTCAAAGGGATTCCCATTAAGTTTGATAGAACTAGACTAGCAAGAATTTTGGGAGTCCCTGATGCGAGGCAGTGGATTTCTATGGACCATAATAACCAAAAGGTCATTTCTGAGCCTACATAGGACGTGAAGACTGTCAGGGATAGTTTTCGTATGTGGAGGAAAGGGCAAATTGGGTCAAATCGGTTATTACTCAAGTAATGACCTTGAGGCCTAATAGCGTGCCATAGTTTACATCTTTGCTTTCAACGTTTATCCTAAGGCTAGTGGCTTCAATGAGTCTAGGGTCCTTGACCTTTATATTCTGAATAAGATGAGAAAAAGTGAGTCTATTCCCCTTGCTCCAATTATCATTCACTCTATGTGAAAGGTTGTTTCCTCTAACATTGCAACCAAAGCCCTCAAATTCTCTTGAGTTATTTTGCGTTTTCTAAGAGACTTTGGAGTGCAGATGGATGGAGAGTTGAGTGAGCCTACTATTGACCGCGACTTAGTGACGGAGCATACTTTCGTTCAGTGTGGGTATCGCTATGATGAAAGGGCAAAGAGGTGGAAGAGGCCATATGAGATGCAGCACCCCGGAAGGGTGGAGCTTCCCCTTGAAGAGGAGAAGGAAGAAGAGCCACCTACTAGACCTATCCCGCATGCCACTAGCTCTCATTTGCGTACTGATTTTGAAGAACGAGTGGAGGCTCAGTTGGAGAGCCAAATGACTATCCTCCTCCAACTTCGTAATTCCATTGCATACATTCGTCATGCCAGGATGTTCAAGATCAAAAGTTGGCCACTTTAATCCAATAATTTACGTATGCATCTTCCAGTCATGTAGCTAACGATGATGACAATGATGATGATAAGGATGACTCTTGACTTACTCTCTTGTATTTTATTTTATTTTCAATATTTTATTTTTACTTTTAATAACCTTTACTAGCTTTTAGGTATCTATTCTTTTATTTTCTTTTCACTTTCTTTTTCTAGCTTTATGCTTTTCTTTATTTTTTTTCTTTTTAAGTAAGTACTCTTGTAATGATTCTTCCTTGTGGTAGATTCAAACATGATGGCACTATGATGTAATGGAAGTATCTTCTTCACTTTCTTCTTCTTCTTTATTTATTTTGGTCTTTTTGGCTGTACTTATATGGTTCTCTCTTTGGCCATTAAGGACAACGTCCAGTTTAAGTATGGGGGGAGAATGGTTGAAGAAGTATTTTTTTCATATCATTTCTGTTGAAAATTTTTCAAAATTTATTGATAAGCAAGGTTGTAATTCTTATTATTACTTGGATATGAGTTTTGCCATTCATTAGGTGGATTTTTTTGTGAAATTGGTTTTGTTGGATAGGATGTTTTGCAAGGTTTGAGAATTTTGATTAATCTTGTTTATGCATTGGTGTTTGAATGTTATTTGACTTAACTAGTTTAAATATAAAAAATATGATGAATATAGGAAGAGTTTATTGACTAACTCTTGTATTATACGTTTAAATTTTGCTTAGCTTTGAGTTATGATGAGGAATGTGAGTTGATAAAAGATCTTTGAGAGGAAATATTTTGGAAAAAATGGTGAAGCATTTTTATGAGTTGAAGAATTGAAAGAATGAGTTGATTGCTTCCTCTTTGAAGATGAGAAAAAATTATTTTTGCTTGATTATGGGGGCCAATGTGAATAGTGAAGAGAAATCCACTTTCTTGAGGCTATGAATTCCTAAGAGCAAAAGAAAGGAATATTTTAGAAAAAAATGATGAGTGATGACTAAAAGGAGGCCAATACGGTGTGTGAAGAGAAATCCATGCACTTGAGGTTATTAATTCCCTAAGTCATTAAAAAAATATAGCGAAAAAGATTGGAGTGCTTTCCTTCTATCGTAACTTAAGTTGTGCAATTTTTAGATTTATAATGCTTGAGTTGGTAGATGGCTTGACTTATGTGATTCATGTTATCTACATTTTAACTTGAAGAGGGAAATAAGTTTCTTAGACTAAGGTATACACTTGATTAATTTGACTTAAAGAGTTTTGTAATGTCTTGTCCAATATTTCAAAGTCTGAGTTGTTTTCAAATGGGGTGAATGACAAGAGCAGTATCTAAAGTTTGAAAGGAAGACATAATCTTTAAATTGGTAAAGAAATTTTTGAATGAGGAAAAAATTTTTGTTTTCTTGATAATTTTCTTAATGAAAGTGTTTTGTTTGAGGAAAGTAAATGTTCAAGTACGGGGGTATGGGATAGGGGCTAAAATTACTATTATTTTTCTAATTATTTGAAGTTGTTTTGAGATACATTTGTTGTAATAATTAGACATATTCCTTTCTATTTGACATTTTTCTTGTGAAAAGTGTTTTGACAAATTTGTACATATTTGAGTTAAAATCGAGCAGGAAGTGAACAATTCCATAATGTACCTGGCGCCAGGCCCAGCCAATGGACCAAGTGACGGGTCTATTCTGGTCAGCAACAGAAATTGAGCTAACGTTCAGGGGAAAACCAGAATAGACCTAGTGCCAGGCTTGCCAAGTGTACCAGGCACCAGGTCCATTTTGTCTATCGAGGAGAACAGACCAAAAACAAAACAAAAACAGAGGAAGAACAGAGTGCACTGGTGTCAGGTGGGTCGAAGGTACCCAACGCCATATATGCTCTGGAAGGCGAATATTCTGTGCACAAAATTAGGAATTTTCCAATGATTTTAGTATTTTTTGAATCCTACTCTGCCAAGACTTCCTAAGCCACAAATTTAGCATCTAAGAGGCCTATAAAAGCACCCAAAAAAAAAATAATAATAAGAGAAGAGACACACATATATGTGGAGGTGAATCAAAGTCCAAAAATTCTCAATCACTCACTAAAGGAGAGATTTATCCAATCAAGGAGGATTGTTCAAGAGAGTCTTCAAGGAGGAAGAAAGAGACTTGGTCATGAGTACTTTCTTTTGCCTTTATTTTCTTTTCCTTAAACAATTATGTATCCAATATTTCCATTGTGATTTAACAGTATTTTTATGATTCATGATTTATTGAGTTAATTTAGTATTTTGATCAACTCATTATATATCTTGGGATTTGATTGCCTGTTTTTCTTACGAAGTTAGTTGATTGATTTTTGTTATTAACTTACTTGAAAAAGAGATTGGTAATGACTTCAATTAATTAGTTTCTGATAGGGGCTAAATTAATCATATTTTTTCTAGTTATTTGAAGTTCATTTGTGATACATTTTGTTCAATAACTAGTCATATTTCTTCATATTTGAGATTTTACCCTTGGAAAGGTATTTTGTTCTTTATTTCAGATTTTTAGGGTAAAACGAAACAAAAACATCGCAAAATAGAGGAAAGGCGATGCCAGCTAAGGTCCTAGAACCGGCGCCGGTCATGCACTGTTAACACGAACTTCGAAATAATAAAAAATTGTTGAAACAAAGCAGAAAAGAACTAAGGCGGCACCGGCTGCAAAGCTGGAACTTGTGTCGGCTGCATTCTGGAACACATTGTGTAAAATTTGAAGAAAAATCAGCGAACGAGTAGAGAAGCAGAACACAACCGACGCCAGCTCTGAGAGCCAAGGCAGCGCCGGCTGTTCCTTGGAACTAAGGCGGTGTTGTGATTTTTCTACGTGATTTTTGGTAATCTGTGGAGTTTTAGTATCTTCCAACTTCTACTCAGCCAAGAACATGGTACCTACGAGTTTAGGCACTTCCTAAACCTATAAATAGATGAAAAACACAAGAAAAATGGGGAGAATTCATTGATCATCATAGAAAATCACTCAATTAAAGGAGGCATTCTTCAATTCAAGAAGGGTTGTGCAAGAAGGTTTTCAAAGGAAGAAGAAGGAGGCTTGTCTATGAGTGCTTTCTTTTATTTTTCTTTTTTTTTTCTTGACAATGATGTATTAGTTATTTTTATTGTAATTCGATATTGGTTTAGATATTCATGATTTTTAGAGTTATTTGATCTTTTGATTAATTGATTGTTATTCTTGGTATTTAATTACTCGTGCTTATTATAAGATTAATTGATTGTGGCTTTCCGTTAACTTGCTTGAAAATAGGATTGATGGTAGTTCAATTTATTAGTGTCATATTTGTTGTCTTTTAACTTGCTTGAAAAATGGGTTAATTGATAAGAATTGGTAATTAAAAGTTAATTGATGTCTGCCAGAATATGGATTCATTGGTTAGTTTCATGTTTTAAGTTTGCCAAAATATGAAAATTTAATCAAGGATTGTGTTTAATGCATCTTTTGGGTAAGACTGGTTGAGACAGAGTATGTGATACTAAGTTACCTAAAAGATAGGGATTCATGGATTAGGAAAGAAATGAGTCTACTTTAAGTCTTCATGATGCCAAGAGAATAGTTTATTATGATAAGGGTTGGATACTTTAAGATCATGTTTGTCTAAGTAATGGCTTGAGTTACATACTTCTCCATCCTTGACATGTATATATTTTTATTTTGATTTTATTTTATTTTATTTCTTTCGATTTGTTTTTCACTTTATTGAGTTGGATAAATAATAAAAGAAAGGTAATTAATGTCTACTTGTTCCTGAAGGATCGACATTCGTTTGAACCTTATGCTCGGTTAATGATGAGTACGCTTGCTTATATGTGTGATTTGGGTTGAACGTTTTAATTTAAACTTGATTGAAAATGTGCTTAGTTTTTGTATGATTTTTACACCTAAGTCCGAACACATCAGTTTTATATTTTTTATCTCTTAACTTATTTGGAAAATGGGTTAATTGTCTAGAACATTGGTAATCAAAAGCTAGTTGATGATTGTTAGAATATAAATTTATTAACTAATTTTATATTTTAAATCACCTAGAATATAAGAGTTTATATGACGATTGATTTTAATGTATCTTTTCGATAAGTTAGTCGTGACATAATAGGTTCACTAATTTAACTAGAAAATAGTGATTTCATAAATTGCAAACGAATTGGGTCTATATTAAATCTTTTATAAGACCAATTTAATAATTAATTGTGATATTGACTAATTGATTCATTATCATGTTTTTAAAAGCTTTTGTGTAAATTGTATATTTTCACATTCTTGAGTTGTATATATTTCTTTATTTTTCTTATTTTTATCCTACTACTTTATTTGGTAGGTTAAACAATGAATGAAAAATGATTAATGTGTACTTGTTCCTTTGAGTATCAATACCTGTTAATTCCCTATACTATACTTACGATGAGTATACTTGCTCGTATGTGTATTTTAGGATTAATGTTTTAATTAAAACTTGACTAAGGGGTGGATTTAAATTTGATGATTTTTATACACCCAAAATTTATGCATCATTAGTTAATTAATTATTCATGGTCTAAGCCTAAATTGAATAATTAGAAAATTAACCTAGGCCTAAACTAGATAAAAATGCTTAAATAATTATTTTAGTTTATTTGGACTCATTAATTATTTATTAGGTAATTTTTATAAGCCCAGAAAATAAATAATTAGTATTTATTATTTTGGTTCAAGAAAAATAATTAATGGCCTAATAACCTGGACCAAAGGATTTTTTTAATTCACGGAATAAAAGAGTTTAGGCTAAGCCAAATGACTTCTGTTGATAACTCCCAATTGTTTTGAAATATCAAAATCCCGGTGTTATGTTATCTGTGAGTGAAGCCGTGTATTATTTAATTTTGCACAGAGACACGCGACTGAGAAAAAAAAAACCCAGAAGCCTTTGTGATTTCTTCTCTTGTGGTTTTTCCCTTCTTCATCTTCTTGATTTGCTAATTAATAGCAAAGAATTAAGAAGGTTTGAGACTAGTTTTTTCTCACCTATTTATTTCACCAATAAGAGATTAGGCAGTGGAATATTCTAAGAAGCAAAAGGCTTCGGCATTCATGCCACAGAGGAGTAGAAGGATC
Source organism: Voacanga thouarsii (assembly GCA_026120185.1). Classification (NCBI taxonomy): domain Eukaryota; kingdom Viridiplantae; phylum Streptophyta; class Magnoliopsida; order Gentianales; family Apocynaceae; genus Voacanga; species Voacanga thouarsii. Next base: position 3,128,289 of record JANUWF010002024.1, on the reverse strand, counting down.
GCGGGTTTTGAACCAGAGACATCATCCAGGGGTGAAGCTATTCCTATAATTCAGTCAACTTCTTCACAGCCAAAGAAAACCATAAAGCACAGAGGTATAAATTTTGATAATCCTTTCACTGTTTTTTTTTCTATGCGTTGGTTTTCGCTTATGTTTTGTGCATGCATGATTTTTCTGGTTTTTCAAGCTTCATAATTCTCTTGTGCTACTGTAAGAGTTTTGCTGGCTTAATGGATTGGCTAAAAGTACTTGCCCCATCTTTATCGAAGAATTGCTCCAACTGCATAGCACTAGCATACACATTAACTTAAAAAGGAGTGACCAATTGGGAAAAACTAAAATGGGAGAGTTAATCAATTTTTTCTTCAATAGATTAAATGCAAATAAGTACTTTTCATCAGAGTTAAAAAGGGCATCCTTTTCAAGTAAATTGGCAAGGGGTTTGGAGATTTTTTAGAATTCTTTGATGAATCTCCTATAAAAATCTGCATGTCCAAAAAAACTCCTAATGGCCTTCACAGAAGTTGGTGGAGGAAGCTTTTCAATTAGCTCTATCTTGGCTCGATCAACCTCAATCCCTTGTTGTGAAATCTTATGTCCCAAGATAATACCTTGTTTTACCATAAAGTGACATTTCTCCCAATTCAACACTAGATTTGTCTCTTCACACCTTTTGAGTACTTTCTCCAAATTTTGCTAACAAAGTTTAAAAGAACCCCCAAAAATAGAAAAGTTATCCATGAATACTTCTATTATCTCCTATATTAAACTTCAAAAACAGCCATCATACATCTTTAAAAAGTCCCAGACCTGTCACACAATCCAAAATGCATACGCCTATAAGCAAAAGTACCAAAAGGGCAGATGAAAGTAGTTTTCTCTTAATCTTCAAGGGCTATGGGAATTTGAAAGTAGCCAAAGAATCCATCCAGAGAGCAATAGTACATGTGTCTAGCTAGCCTTTCTAATATTTGATGAAGTGGAGGGGGAAGTGGTCCTTTCGTGTGGTGTCATTTAGTTTTCTATAGTCCATGCACATGCTCTATCCCATGACAAACCTCATGGGAATAAGTTCATTCTTCTTATTATGTGCCACTGTTATGCCTCTCTTCTTTAGTACCATTGTGTAGATCTCACCCACCTACTGAATGAAATGGGTATACAATTCCTACATCCAATAGCTTAATCACTTCGCCTTTAACTACTTCCTTCATATTTAGGTTTAATCTATGTTAAGGTTGTACTACAGGCTTTGCATCTTCCTCATGTAGAATCTTATGTATACAGAAAGAAGGATTGATTCCTTTTATATCTATGAATTTCCATACTATGGCTTTCTTATGATTTTGAAGCATTTGAACAAACTGTAGTTTTTACCTTTCCTGCAGACCTTTTGCAATTATCACTGGCAAATTGTTCCTTGGGGCTAGAAATGTGTACTTAAGATGGTTCAAAAGCTCTTTCAAACCTAGCTTAGGTGGGTCTTCAATGGATTATTACATTCGCCCAAGACTTGATTTCTCTATAATCTCAAAAATTGATGATCCAAATTTATCCTTAGAATTCTCTACATGTGCCAATAGCTCTTAGCTATTCTGTTCAACATCTTCCACTAACCCATACTCAGTCCACTAAATGAAGTGTTCTTGCAAAAAATCAGAAATGCAACCATCTAGAGAATCAATCATAAAGCAATCATCATGTAAGGAAGAATGTTTCTTACTGTCTGAAAGTCTTATGATAACCTCCTCCTTCTTAACTCTTAGTGTCAACTTTTCCTCATGAGCATCTATAATAGCTTTTACAGTAGTTAGGAAATATTTTCGTAGAATCAATGGAACTTTGGAGTACTCATCCACATCAAGAATAACGAAATCAACTAGAAAAATAAATTTGTCAACCTTAACAAACGCATCCTCCACAATCCCCCTAGGATATTTGATAGATTTATCTTCTAATTAGATACTCATCCTAGTAGGTTTTGGTTCACCTAAATCCAAATTACAAAAAGTGCTATAAGTTAACAAATTGATACTAGCTCCAAGATCTACTAATGTTGTGCCAAAAGTAATACTACCAATTATACAAGGAATGGAAAATTTTCCTGGATCCTTCAATTTCTATAACTTTTCTTTATGTTGGAAGAGAGCAGAACACTTTTCATTTAAAGTACAGTAGACAGCTCTTCTAGCTTCCTTTTGTTAGACAGAATATATGCCCAAAATTTAGCGTACTTAAGCATTTGTGTTAGGGCCTCAACCACTGGAAAATTGATTTGCAATTGTTTGAACAACTCTAAGAACTTTTTAAATTGCTCCTTATCTTTTCCTTTTCTTACATGATCCGGATATGGCACAGAAGAAGGATGCTTCTGTTGTTCTGTCTTTTCTATTCCTATTGTCTCAGGTGGAGGTATTGTTTTTTATGTTTCCTTTGGTGGTACTGCAGGCGAGTTTTATTCTTTCTCTTGTTCTTCTTCTACACTCTCTTTATCATTATAATTGCACAATATTGTTATAGGAATAGTCAGCTCTTTACCATTTCTCAATATGATTACTTCTACAAGTTCATGGGAGGCAAACTTTTCAAGATTCTTAGCAAGTCGTCTGATCTCATCTCCTAGATTTCGAATTAATGCTTAGTGACGCCTTATCAATGCCTCTGCCTTCTCAAAATGTAAAATGATGAACTAGCAAATTGCTCTCAAAGAGGTTCAAGTGATGACCCGTACCTCAACTCATTAATCCCCTTACTATGATAACCATCTTGAGTATCATTCCCTCAACACTAGGAACCCTAGCCTCGTCTAGGGTAAACATAAGATACATGTCACTATTGGCCCACATTATGTAACAAATTGCATAGGTTTAAACAACTTCCAAGAGTCCAAGTATTCATGACTATATGTTCAACCCCAACACTAACAACATCCAAAAATGACAATAACGGTTTAATAGTTCTAAAATTAATTGATACAAAAATATTCTAGAGTTTAGTATCAACATTAATATAAGAATAATTTGATATTATAATAACATAAGTAAGACTAATATTAATAATAATAAGTATGACAATAATAATAATAATAATATTATTAAAAGAAATAACAGAAATATTAATAATATTATTGATATCAATAATAATAATAATAATAATAGTAAAAGTAGTGACAATAGCTACAAAAATAATATTGATAATAATAATAATAATAATAATAATAATAATAATAATAATAATTTTAATATTAATAATAATAAGTAGTAGTAGTAATATTTTATAACAATAAAAGTAACAATAATAATAGTTATAATAACAAAACTAGAAGTAGTAATAATATTTCTTATAGTAAAAGTAATATTAATAGCATCAACAATAATGACCGCAAAAGTAATAATAACCATTGCCAAAAACATCAGTAATATTAAAACAACAGCAATAGTAATAATCTCAAAATAGCAACGTCATCATCCCATGCTCGCATGAAATATAAAATCTATTCATATATTCTCATATCTCCTAGAAATCATAATATAGCTTTTCTAGTAATTCCATAATTTCACCATACCATCCCACATTAAATATCATAATCCAAAGGCAACTCATATATCAATCATAATGTATATCCCAACTTTTATATCATAAAAATCGCACACACCAATGACATCCCCTCAAATATTACTACACCATCATAAATCATATCAATACTTCTACTTTGATATAATCCAATACAACTTGAGTTCAAGGACAACAAAAGAGTTAGATTAAAAGTGCTTGTTTTATGATCATTTTAAGTCGTAGATGACGTTTGATGATCAAGAAGTCTTAATTGGCTTAGTCTGTACATCTTTGAGAGGCCATCGATTTAAAGGAGGCCTAACCATGACCATCAAAAATTCTGGTCAAGGGAAGATTGAGGAGAAAGATAAGAAAAAGTAGAAGAGAAGAAAGAGGGAACATGGAATAATGACCTAGACTTGGTTTACCTTTTTGTTCTCCTTGGCTCGGAAGAAGAAAATCTTGCTTTGATATTTAATTATTTTGATATTATAAAATGTGTTATAGAAGAGAGTAGGGGATATTCTAGATGGTTTGAAGTGGCTACAGAGTTGAAGAGTGGCAGTGTGTGTTCTTAGTGTTCTTGGGAGAACAATGAAGTGAGTGAAAAAAGTTTGGGAGTTTCTTGCTTGAGAGTGGCCAAATGAGTGCTGCACTAGGGGTGTGTCTCAGTTAACTAGTTCTAGCAAGATTTCTATGAGCTAAATAAATTCTTTGGAATTTCAAAATCCTCAATAAAATGCGGGAAAATAGAAATGATAAATTGCTAATAGAGCTTGTTAAAGTGAGATGAACAAATGAAGAAGAATGTATAAAGAAATTTGTGATGTTCTTGTGCTTGAGCTGGCTGAAATTGGTGAGGATTGGAGGCTGGAATTCTAGTTTCATAAGATGAGATTTGCAAATATGTTGGTTGAGTGTATGATGGAGAATTTCATGGTTTTTAATTTTCAATTCAATCTAATTTGAATAGAGAAAAACTAGGAGTGTTTTTTGGTGCTCTAATGGAGTTTTCAGCTGCTATGGCTAGAGGAAGAAGATGGTTCGGTTTTGCACAATAAAGAGGCCAAATATATGAGAGAAAATTAGAGGAGGAAAGCTGATTGCAAAATGCTGTAATAGCTGGAAAAAAATTCTGGTTATTTAAGTTTAAATGAGTGATAAAATCTTGGGGAGTTGTTGAGCAAGAATTCAAGCCTTTTTTAATAGATTTTGCAACTACAATTTATGAGTAATTTGAGGTCCTTCCATGGTGTTTGCAGTCAGCTTCAATGGTGAAGAACAAAAGTTAAAGATAAAGCTGATTCTTAGTGTAGAAGGCTCAAGATTTTCAAGGCTATATGGAAAAAAATACTGCACTAACTTTTGAGGACTAACCTTGTACAAAGCTGGACATTTGTTCTGGCGAAATGGTTCCTAAGGCTAGCTGAAATTTCTGGTTATAGTGTGCAAGGTGATGACCAAAAGTCTCCAAGAGTGAACAAACAAATTTTCCAACTTTTACTCTCAAAGAAGGATGTTTGTTTGCAAGAAAAAAAGGCAATCTTGCTGCCTAATTTCGGTCACATGGTGAAGTATTTTGATTGAAATTAGCTAAGGGAAAGAACAAGATAATTTCCAGCTTTTCTCTAAATCAAGAACTAGTTGCTCTAAGCTATCATGGAGTTTGAAATTGAAATTTTTAATCTTTGAATAACCAGAAATTTTCTATTTCAAGGCCTTGGAATTATTTTGAAATCCTTCCCTAATTCTTTTCCTAAAATTCAGCCAAGTTGGTTCCAAATGTGCTAGAATTTTTCGAAACCTAAGACATTAGGAACTTAGAACAAAACATAGGAAAATAAAAAAATTCAACTATAAAAGAATTTTAATTTGAATTTGTTAAGACATGAACTACAAAAATAATGGAATCTAAAATTCCACTAGATTTTCTTTAAGACAAGATCACAGGGTTAGGAAATTACCATAGTGATTTCTCAAGACATCAATCCTAGATTCATGGAATGCAAGAAAGAAATTCAAATATCAGTTAGGAAAATGAAAAGAATTCTTAGTTTGATGGGATTTGAACTCAAGTCCTTAGGAATTGACCACAAAGCTCTATCCACTTAACCATATTAATTCTTATTTCCTATTTTTCCAATTTAATTATCTTCCCTCCTAAATCCTAGGCCTTTCTTTTCTCTTCTTCTCTCAACTCGAAGTAAAATTCCCTAATTTCCATAAACACTCACCAAGTACATATTATTCATATAGACCACTTATAAACAATTCTAAAATACACAAATTCATCTAGAAAATATATATTCATACAACATGTCATGAAATGCAACTCTTCCCTCTAACCTTAGTGTAGGCTTATGTGAGGTTTTACATCCTCCCCTCCTTAAAAGAATTTTGTCCTGAAAATCAAAGTGTACTTTCATATCAAGTCAGGGTATTTTCTCTTCATCCATTTCTCTGTTTCCCACGTGATATCTCGTGTGCCATGAGGCTCCCATAACACCTTTACCATTGGTATCTGTTTGTTCCGAAGAGTCTTAGTGCTTCGATCTAAAATCTTAACCGGTTTCTCTATGTAACTCAAATCAAGTTGCAATAGCAATGGCTTGTCGTTCAAAACATATTCCGGGTCGGGATTGTACTTCTTTAGTTGAGACACATGAACCACATCATGTATCCCTATCAGTCCATCCTGTAAATCTAATCTATAGGCAACCAACCCTATTCTTTCAATGATTGGGAATGGTCCCAAATATCTTAGACTCAAATTACCTCCTTTGGGATGTTTCATCTGCCTTTTGGATGTTACTAGGAGTTAACTTCAAGAATACATGGTCTCCCACTTAAAATTCTAATTCTCTCTGCCTATTGACCACATAGCTCTTCTGTCAATTCTGAGCTACCTTTAGTCTCTCCCTTATTACTTTCACCTTGTCTACCATCTCTTGAATACAAACCTCACCAATCTTGCTAATGTAACCGTCCTCCATCCAACCCTAGTATAATGGTACTTGAAATTTGCGTCCATATAGTGCTTTATACGGGGCCATTTCAATAAAAGACTGGTAATTACTATTGTAAGCTAAATCAGCATAGAGTGCGCAATCAATCCATTTATCTCTGAAATCTAGCACGCATGCTCTCAACATATCTTCTAACATTTAAATAACTCTTTGACTGCCCATCAGTTTGTGGGTGTGTTGTTGTATTGAACTTCAAATTAGAACCCATAAATTCTTGGAACTTAGCCCAAAATCATAATGTAAACCTCGAGTCTCGAGCAGAAGCGATACTTGAGCGTACTCCATGCAATCTTACTATTTTCCGTACATATGTCTCTACAAACTTTTTCATAGAGTCCCTTACATTTACCAGGATAAAGTGTGCTGTCTTTATCAATCTATCAACCAATACCCAAATAGCATCCTTTTAGGTCTTTAACATAGAAAACTCGGTGACAAAGTCCATTGTTACTGTTGGAATGTATGCCCAAAATGGCCTATGTATTTCTATATTTTGAAAATTAATAAAAATATTTCATTCATGGTTATTTGTTTACTTATATTCGTACATTAAAGGTCTAAGTATATTAGTAAGTAATCTACGTGATTGGATCATACTTTCAAGTAAGGTGTAGATTATGGGCTATTAACGCATAAGCGAAAAATTGTTCTTGATCGATTGATAAAGCTGGACACTTTATCAAGGTTTAGATTATTATACTATAGTTTCTAAATAGGGAATTGTTTACTTTTAACCAATGAATAGTCCATTCACACAAATAGTATAAGCGTATTTGGAATATGTAGAACTAGACAACGTATTCTTTATCAAAGTACCAAAATAAATAAAGATTAGTTTATCGCAACTACTGCATGAACAAGTACCCTAGGATTTAAGTGTAAGTTGGTGGTCTGGTAAAACTGGACTTGTATATTTTGATGTATGTTGGGTGAGGTCTTATCGCAAGACCAATAACATTGTATGATGGGTGTATGACTCTAGTTAATTAATCTAAATTTATACAACAAAGTTTCTATGCTTCATTACTTGAAGAAATCACCCCCTTGTGATTATCCAGGATAATCTAATAATCCAAGTCTTTTGGAAACATGACTAAGTATGTACATGTTTAGGTAGCTCCCTGTGATAAGGGGATACATACTAGAAGTCGTGGATTATCGAACTAGCTATCAAATGACGGTAGATGTCATTGAGAAAGGTGTTAGTGCATTTTTCCTATCTCAATAACGGGTGTTACATAGAGGGGTGTTTTCGTCATTACACCTCTAAGTCGAAGACACTGTACTTGCAATATTATTCTCGAGGTCAATATTTTCATATGGTGATAAATGGAATATTTAAAATGATTAAAATACCGCTATTTGTTAGCAGGGGTATTTTGATCGTTTTAGTAGCCAAGAATAATAAGTCTTTTGCTCCCCAGAGTCACTCAAATAACCTTAGTAAATTTTTTTACTAAGTGGGCTTATTGGATGAATTTATTATTAAAATAATTATTCCAGAAGTCCAATTAATTATTTATTTGGGCTAAAAGAGTTAATTGGGCTAATTTAATTACATGGTTTATTAATTAATTATCTTGAGTAATTTTATATTAGGCCTAAGTAGTTTAATTAATTAATAAAAGAACTAATTTAATTATTTATTTTATTAATTAATTATCTTAGATAATTTTATTTTAGGCCCAAGTGGATTAATTAATTAATAAGAGAGTTATTTAATTAGTCATTAGACTAATTAATATTGCATGGCCCATCAGTGTTTGATGAAGCCGCCATGTGCGAAGAAAAAAAAAAGGAAAAGAACAAGAAAAGGAAATTAAAAGAAACAGCAGTTGTTGGTTTTGAAAAGAAAAAGGAAAGCTAAATTGATAAATAGGCATCTCGTGTGCCTTGGTGATGGTTGACCGAATTTTTCCACAAGAAAATAGTTTTCAGTACTTTTCCTTAGAAAAAAAAATAAGCTGCCATTTCTTTTGTTTTCCTTAATCATTTTTTATCTCTTCCGTTTTGTTCCAATTTTCTTCATCCTAATTCTACTTTCACCGATAGAGGTCTATAGTGGTTAGAAAATCCTCTAGAATGTCAAGAGCTAGCAAACACGGTAAGTTTTTAATGCAAAGAAGCTGACGGTTAGTTGGTGTTCCCACAGAACAAGTAGATGTTCCTATTCAACAAACGCTATCGAACCCGAATCCAACTTCGGTTGTTCAAACTAAATGCCCTAAAAGTAAGTGTTCTTAGACTTTGCTAGGAAAAAATTTTAATTTGCTATCTTCGGCTGCGTATTTAATTTTCCCACGATCCTTCAATTACCTCCTCCCATTTCCATTTTGGTACAGGCAACGATTGTAGTAGTCCAGCTCACTTCTTGTGTTTTACCTTCACTTTTTAACAGGTTAGGCATGTGGAAACATATTGTACAATGTCCTTCTTCATCCCGGGCCACCAAAAAACTTTCTTCAAATCTTAATACATCTTCACTTCTCTCGAATGAATGGCATACTTACTCCTATGTGTCTCTTCCAAAATCTTCTTCCTCGGTTCCTGTTCATTAGGCACACAGAAGTGATCCCGAAAATACATCATTCCTGACTCGTCTGGTCAAAGACACTGCCTCCTCGCTTAAGTTCCCTATCCTTAAAAAGATAAAACTCAGCATTGTCTTATTGTGCTTTGATTATGTCCTACCTTAGATCCAGTGTTAACCTCAAATTGCTGATGTAAATCCTTCCTTCTTGTACCTCTGTCTTTATATCTAAAACTTCCTGAACTACCAAAACTTCTTGTATTCTCAATCTTGCCATCTTGACTTTTCGACTCAAAGCATCAGCAACTACATTGGCTTTCCCCAGATGATAGTTGATAGGACATTGATATTCATCCAGGAATTCCATCTATCTTCGCTATTTCAAGTTCAAATCCTTTTGTGTAAAAATATACTTCAGACTTTTGTAATCTGTGAACACTTCACACTTAGCTTTATATAAATAATGTCACCACTTCTTCAAGGCAAATACAATAGCGACTAACTCCAAATCATGAGTTGGGTAATTAACTTCAAACGGCTTCAATTTCAACAAGGCATAAGCTATTATCTTCCCATCCTACATTAACACTACTCCTAATCCTCCTTAGATGCGTCTGTATACAAGGCATAGGGTTTATCTCCCTCTGGTAGACTTAATACCGAGGCTGTCATCAGCCTTCGCTTAAGCTCTTGAAAACTTTTCTCACATTTCTCACTCCATACAAAGGGTACATCCTTCCTTAATAACCAAGTCGTAGGTGATGCTAAGGTCACGAATCCCTTAATAATTCTCCGATAATATTCAGCTAGTCCTAAGAAACTTCTTATCTCAGTTATGTTCTTCGATTACTTCTAAATTAAGACTGCTTTAACCTTAGCTGGGTGCATCTTAATACCATGTTTTGACACCACATGTCCAAGAAATGATACTACATCTAGCCAAAACTCACATTTACTAAATTTAGCATAGCGCTTGTACTCTCTCAGCTTTTTCAATACCATCCTCAAATGTTCAGTATGGTCTTTCAGGCTTTTGTAGTAGATAAGTATGTCATCGATGAATACTACTATGAATTTGTCCAGATAGAGCTAGAAAACCCAATGCATAAGATCCATGAATACTGCCGATGCATTAGTCACCCCAAAAGGCATTACTATGAACTCGTAATGACCATTTCTGGTATTAAATGCCATTTTGGGAATGTAGTCTTCTTTAATTCGTACTTGGTAGGAACCTTGCCTCAATTCTAGCTTGGAGTAGCAGCTAGACTCTTACAGCTAATTGAATAGCTCGTCAATCAAAGGTAGTAGATATTTATTTTTATGGTTAAATTATTTAACCCCCAATAGTCATGCACAGCCTTAGTGTTCTGTCTTTTTTCTTCGCAAACAGCACAGGGGCTCCCCATGGTGAAATACCGGGCCTTATATATCCCTGCTTCAATAATTCTTCTAATTGCTTCTTTATTTCCTTCAATTCTATAAGGACTATCCGGTATGGAGTCTTTAATACAAGTTCTGCTCCTAGAATTAAGTTTAAAGTGAACTCAACTTCCCGTGTCGGAAGAAGGGAAGTGAGTCTAGTAGGAAATACATTTGGGAATTCCTTCAGCACTTTGGTGCTCTACAGGGTGCACTGATCCTTTAGCTTATTTATTATGTAGTCCAGATATCCATGACATCCCTGTTTTAGTAGCTTCCAGGCCTTAGCTCCAGCTATCAGAAATTTCAATTCCTTTGCTCGTGTACCATTGAATTCAAGCACATCACTACCAGGTCTAATAAATTGTACAGACTTATTTTTCAAATCTATATTTGCCCATGTTTTGCTAGCCAATCCATATGCAAAATTACATCCTAATCATCAATAGTTAAAACTATAAGATTTCCTTCCAAGTTCTCCTTCCCAACTCCAATCTCACAATTCTGCACATATTTATCTGCTCAAACTATTTTCCTCAAGGGAGTACTCACCAACAGGGTGTAAGGTACTTCAATTCCATCCGAACCCATATAATATACACAAGTCTTGTTTAGATAAGAATGTGTGGATCTGGGATCTCTTAAAGTATTAATAGAACGTCCTTGAATACTGAACATACCTTCTACCACTGCCGCATCCGCTCCAACCTCTTCCTGATTTAGTACAAAGACCTTTGCCTTTACCTGTGGCTTCTGCGTTCCACTTCCTGAGGCTCCTAAGTTATTTACTTTGTTAGCTCTAATGGACTATGTTAGGGCTCCTTATCCAATTCTTAAGGGTTTAGGCAGTTGTTACGAAGGTGTGTCGGATCCCTGCAATTGTAATATTTCCTCACAGCTCTCTTAGACTAGTAGTCTTTTTCCACATGGCCTCTCTTACCACAGTATTGGCATGTTAGCAAGTTCTAGGTAGGGTTAGTCAGTGCAATGTGTGCTTGTTTCCCTTTGTTCTGCCATTGCTAGTTAGCAGGTCACTTGTAGTCTGCTGCCTTGGCATTTGCCTCGATGGGGGGAATATTCTATGAGCTATCCTATTCCTATCCCCGTTTTCAGTTCGAGTGGCTACATCCACTACTACTGAGTACGCAGTTGATGGGAATGGCACCAAAACCCTCCCCAATTCCTACCCTAGGCTCTTAACAAACTGCCTAGTTCTATTTTGTTCGCCGACCAATCTCTTGCAATACTTTGACAACTGATTAAAGCAAGTAGCATTCTATGCCACAGATATATTCCCTTACTTTAGATTCTAGAACTCGTCCTCCTTTTTCTCCACTGTCCACTGTGGTATGTATTTAGCCTTGAAAGCCCCCACGAAATTAATCTAGGCCTAACCCTGACCCGACAACTCCCAATCTTCCTGAACGCACTGCCACCATGCAGTGTCGGTCCCCTTAGCTTAAAGGCAGCAAATTTGATCATTCTCTTTTCTATGTATTGGAGCGTAGCTAAAATGTCCTCCATTTACTTTACCAATTACTCTGCCTTCTAATCTTACTCTACTTCACCTAAGAAAATAGGAGGTTGAAATTTTAAAAAACTCACCATAGCTTCATCTTCCCCTCTTAGATTTCTTCGCTCCACCAAAGTTTGTTGTATTTCAGTCATCTGATAGAATGCTTGCCCCATCGTCATCTTAGTAGGTACCATAGATTCTAACTCTTGTTCAGGGTTCGTATTCGCCTCCCTCGTTTGGTGTTAATAGTTGGGTAGCATCGTATTCAGGGGCCACAGGTTCTGGCTCTGAGACTCTCTTGCTAGTTGCAGCAACTCGATGCTTCGGTGCCATTCTATTAATATTGCTCAAGCAATGAGTTATGCAACAATGTGCAAGCATGTCAAAATGCATAAACATTCAAGCTATAGACATAAATGAAATATATGCAAGTTTTGTATAAAAGGTACAATCTTTTGAAGAATGGAGTACATCAAGATACCCTTTTTTGCGAAAACTTTTAAAGTAAAGTAATAAATCATGAATGAATTTCTAGTACATAGATTTATTGAAAATAGTAAACAATCAGTCTTCAATGCATGCAAAAACCTTGAATCTCAACTTCTCATCAGAGTCTTTAGAGTCAACCTCATATAACCAACCCCTAGAGTTCTTAGAAAAATCTATTCCTGCCCCACTCCCAAAACAAAAGGTTATAGGTTCCTTCTCTAGTCTCCTATAACTTTCTCTGATCTCAACATGATTTGGTTGAGGTACAAAAGAATGTCTATGTGGGGACTCATAATTTATCTCTCTCAAGTCATTACTATCTGTTGTCAAGTCAATCACTGAAATGGGTGGGTTTGGGACATACTCAATAGCATCACCCTCATCCTCACTATCAAATCTACTATAGGTACAGGTGGTGGCTCAATAATTTGAACCTCATCCTCAATGCTCTCCTCCATAGGTCCTTGTGGCTAGGTGTAAGTTGTGGTACAGGTTGAGGTTCTGGCAAGTCTTCTGGCTAGATACGAATTGGTGGGTGCCATGATTGTTTATTCACGATCTTCCTTGCAATTCTATACATCCTAACCATCCTACAACATGAACATCTTAGGTTAGTCAAAAGATTATAAAACTTAATGAAATATATCTAGATACTATCAATAGTCTTCTGGCTAGATACGAATTGGTGGGTGCCATGATTGTTTATTCACGATCTTCCTTGCAATTCTATACATCCTAACCATCCTACAACATGAACATCTTAGGTTAGTCAAAAGATTATAAAACTTAATGAAATATATCTAGATACTATCAATAGTTCTAAACCAAAGCTCTGATACCACTTGTAACACCCCACAACCTACGTAACGTCCTTAGCACAAGGGGTCTTTATAACCATGTAATAGAAAAATAGAAAGAAACAATCTAAATTTAAAATTTATTAAAACCCCAAAACAATACTTTTACAAGTCTTAAAATAATTAAATGATAACTAAATCTCTCAAGGAATAAATATGATTAAATTGAATCTTCAATTCCCAAGGCAACTCAAAACAACTCAACCTTCTAAGCAAGATTGTCCTGTAAATGTGACATAAAGGGTGGTGAGAAATATTTCTCAGTAAGTCCTCCTGTGTATACTTATATCAATTTATGAAGCAGTTCATATATGCAAATTTTAAACAAGTCATATTGAAAAGTCTGTAAGTCCATAAATTCATCTTTAAACATTGAGTGGTATTTTATCAGCTTTGCAAAATAAAAATATGTACAACTTGTAAAGAAATAAACCACTTAAATAAAGTCGACCATGAAACCTTGCATCATGACCGTGTACTGTGAAACCTTACATCACAATGTAAGCGGGTGTTTGGCCCACAGGGTGAGATACTCCTCCATCTCCACACTCTAACTTATCGATTATCCATTTCGGAGACAAACAATCTACATGAACTGTGTTGCTAGCATGGACTAGCCTGACCAACTAGAACTGGCGTCTTGTCCAAGCAGAGCTTATCCCCCAGATCACCTACTAATGTGTAAATTTTAGTGTATAAAAATCATTAAATTTAAATCCTTCCCCTAGCCAAGTTTTAATTAAAACATTAATTCCAAATTACACATATGAGAAGTATACTCATCGTAAGCATAGTATAGGAAATTAATGAGTATCGATCGTTAAAGAAACAAGTACACACTAATTACCTTTCATTCATTATTTAACCGACCTAATAAAGTGATAAGATGATAAAAAGAAAAACATATACAACTCAAGGAAGTAGGGATATTCAAATTAGATAACTATCCTAGAAACCATGATAATGAATCATTTTAGCAACTATTTCAATTAATCATCATTTTGGCATCATGAAGGAATTAAAATAGAGTTCAATTATTTTCCAAGTCATAAACTCACTATCTTATGATTAAATTAGTAGATTTCTCAAGTCAATTAGAAACAAATCTAACTTCATCAACTCTTTCATAATTATAAGTAATCAAACACCAAGAATGATAGAAAATTGATCAAATAGCTAAATTAATCCAAAAATCATGAATCCCAAAATAATGTCAAATTACAATGAAACATTAATTACACCATTATTCTAGAAAAAGAAAAACAAAGGTAAAAGAAAGAACTAATAAACAAGCCATTCTTCTTCTCTTTAAAAACATTCTTGAATAATGCTCCTTAAATGATGAATCTCCTCTTTTTTGAGTGATTAGAAGTTTTGATCCTTGGATTCACACATTTCTCTTGTGTTTTTCTTGTCTTTATAAGCTCTTTTAATACCAAAATTCGTGGCTTGAGAAGTCTTAGTCCCATAGAATTTGAAAAATACCAAAATCCTTTGGAAGATACCAAATTCGTGCACAAAATCACCTCTGGATAGATCTGACCTGGCGCCAAGTGCATTCTGGTTTCCTCTCAACATTGATCTATATTTTCTTTTTTTTTCCAGAGTAGACCTGGCCCCTGGTGCATTAGCTTGACTTGGCGCCAGGTCAAGTCTAAAAATTTTCACTTTTTACTCAAAATCTCTTAAATCCTGCACAAATTCATCCAAAACACTTTTCACAAGAAAAATATTAAATAGGAAGGAATATGCCTAGCTATTATATCAAAAATATCTCAAATTAGCTGCAAATAACTAGGAAATTAGTGATGAATTTAGGTCCTAGCACATTCCCTCACACTTGAACCTTTGCTTGTCCTCAAGCAAAACACTTTAGTCAAGAAGAAAATCACAAGAAAACACAAGCTTTTATTCTTCCAAAATTTTGATCACAACAAGGCTTATAACTTCCCTTCAAACTTTAGATAGAACCTTACCATTCATTCAACCATTTGAAAGCAATTGCAACTTGAAGCATTTGACAAGACATATCACAAAACTCTTGAAGTCAAATTAAGTAAGTTTGTGCTCTAGTCTAATAAAATTATTTCACCATTCAAGTAAAAACATAGATAACATGAATTATATAAGTCAAGCCATCTACTAACTCAAGCATTATAAATCTCAAAATTGCACAACTTAGGTCATGTTTTAAGGAAAACACTCCATTTTTTTTCTCTCCATTTTTTCAATGACTTAGGGAATTATAGCCTCAAGTGAATAGATTTCTCTTCACACACCGTATTGGCCCACTTTTAGTCATCACTCATCATTTTTTCAACACTTTTGCTTTCTTCCTTATGCTTTCGGGAATTAATAATCTCAAGAAAATGGATTTCTCTTCACTATCCGTATTAGCCCCTATAATCAAGCAAAAAGTATTTTCATCACCTTCAAAAAGGAAACATTTTTTTTTTCAACTCATTTTTCTCATTTTTTTCACTCACAATTAGTTTATTTTTTTTCACAATCTTTCCACTCAAAGATTTTTGTCTCCGCACATTCCTTATCACAACTTAAAATTAGGAAAAGTTTAAACTCATAATACAAGAGTTAGCCAACAACTTTCCCACATTCATCACATTATCCACATTCAAACTAGATGAGTCAAATAACACTCAAACACTAACGCATAAACAAGATTAACCCAAATTCTCAAGTCTTAACATATCCCATCCAATAAACTAATTCATTAATAAAAATCCACCATATGAATGACAAAACTCATATACCAAAATCCACCATGTGAATGATCAAATTTTAGAAAAAATTACCCAAAAATTTCAGCCAAATTGTGTATATGGAAAATATCTTCAATGCTAAACTCTCCCCATACTTAAATTGGACATTGTCCTCAATGGCCAAAAATTAACACAATAAAGTATATCCAAAAGAACCAAAAATAATAAAAAGGTAGTTAAGCAATACTCTCCAGCTGAAATCAACTCCAATAAATTTTAAAACTTGGAAAGAGAATAGAAGAGTTTGTTCAAGAAGAATTTATTCAAACCTGCAAAAGAAAACACAAATAAAAGTACAAAGAAAATAAAAACATACCAAAACAAAAGAAAACATACTCAAACCAAAACCTAAGAAAAATGCTAAGAAAAATAACGACTCACTCCCTCATACTTAAGGTGGAAAATATTTTCCTTATTAGGAGAAAACACCTAACAATAAAAACTCCCAAATAACACCAAACCAAATGCATACACACACTCTTTCCACTCGTAATACTTCCTCATCAACCCTTTGTAAAAAAAAAAACAATAATGCTCAATGGAAAATGTAAGCTTGATGAATGTAGAAAGAATGGAGGTTTTTGAAAAAGGTAAGGTATATGAAAATAATTTGTCCTAGCAAAGCAAACCACATTATCTAACATCCCTTTAGCTACACAAATATTCTTCTCAACATATGAGTGCACATGGTATCTAAAGAATGCATCAATCTTGCCATCACTAATTAACCCTTTAAAAGATTTGTCACAATGAAAATTTTCCTTTAAACTTAGTAATTGAGTTCTTAAACATGGGATCAAGAAATCCTTACTTTTCACCACATCTACAAATACCAAATTACCCCCCCCCTTTGAATTAGGTGAAGGGTAGAATTTATTAGCATACTCCAAGGGTTTCATATGATGTAACATTGAAAGATCCAACTACTTGAGGCATGATATGCTCAACACATTATCATTTGGACCATTGTTCTTCAAGAATTGAGAGGAACCTAAGAAATCATGTGATAAAGAAAAATTAGAATTATTAGCACATAGAATAGAATCGAATACCTCTCTTGCCACTTCGTTCAATTGTCCCTCATAGCGTCTCTTTTTTTCCATGGTCAATTGTACAGGACAACATGAACTCATGAGTCTCCTTAAAAATCTTAGCTAATTGTGTCCTTTGATCGCACAATCATTGGAAAGCTTTTTCATGCCACTGAACAGATGAATTTGTATTGGCAACAAAAGAATTCACTAATGCTTCTAATGACGTCTCACTAAAAACATCAATGTTGTAACTTTGGCAATCTATCATCAATGTAACTTCTTTGATCTTGTGCCCAACCTTTCACTCAAAGAAAAACAAAAATCAAATAAAAAAGAATGGCAAAATTTTAAAGAAATATAAAATATAAAATCATATACTAATAAAAAGTCTTAAATATTCACAAAGTACCTAAAAAAAACATAAGTTAGTGACATTTACAAATATTGTTAGTATCATACAGGCATAATATAATATTGAATCAAGTTAGTTAGTTACACAAAGAACATATATACATATTTATATATAAACATATAAACATGGTTAAATCAACAAAATCCAAACTTTCATGATATTGTTCCCCGGCAACGGCGCCAAAAACTTTATACGTAAATTTTGGGTGTATAAAAATCATTAAATTTAAACCCATCCCTTAACCAAGTTGTAATTAAAATATTAATCCCAAATTATACATACGAGTAAGTATGCTCATTGCAACTATAGTATAGGAAATTAATGAGTATCGATCCTCAAAGGAACAAGGACACACTAATCGCTTTTCATTCATTATTTAACCGACCTAATAAAATGAAAAGATGATAAAAAGATACACACACACACACACACACACAACTCAAGGATGTATGGATTTGCAAATTAGACAACTATCTTAGAAACCATGATAATGAATTATTTTAGCAACTATTTCAATTAATCATCATTTTGGAATCATGAAGGAATCAAAATAGAGTTCAATCATATCACAAGTCATAAACTAACTATCTCATTATTAAATTAGCAGATTTCTCAATCAATCTAACATAACCAAAAAGATCAGTTAAACTTATCCTTCAATAATTATCCATATACTCTAGGTGATAATGAACATAAAATTAGCCAATAACCCTATACTCTAGGCGAAATTAACCAATCTTTGATTACTTTGGTTCTTTACCTTAACTTCGTTTCCCAAATCCATTAAGAAATAACAAATATAATATTAATAAAATTAAATCAACTCCTAACATCGTTTCCCAAGTCAATTAGAAGCAAATCTAACTTTATCAAATCTTCTATAATTACAAGTAATCAAACACCAAGAATGATAGAAAATTGATCAAATAGCTAAGTTAATCCAAAAACCATGAATCCCAAAATAATTTCAAATTACAATGAAAACATTAATTACATTATTATTCTAGAAAAAAAAATAAAGGTAAAAGAAATAACCCATAGACAAGCCCTCCTTCTTCTCTTTGAAAACTTTCTTGAATAATGCTCCTTGAATGATGAATCTCCTCCTTTTTTGAGTGACTAAAAGTTTTGATCTTTGGATTCACACATTTCTGTTGTGTTTTTCTTGTCTTTATAAGCTCTCTTGATACCAAAATTCATGGCTTGAGAAGTCTTGGCCCAGTAGAATTCAAAAAATACCAAAATCCTTTGAAAGAAACCAAATTCGTGCACAAAATCACCCCTAAACTAATCTGACCTGGTGCTGGGTCATTTCGACCCACCTGCCACCAGGTTAAGTCTGGAAATTTTTACTTTTTGCTCGAAATCTCTTATATCCTACACAAATTCATCCAAAACACTTTTCACAAGCAAAATATCAAATAGAAAGGAATATACCTAGTTATTACATCAAAAGTATCTCAAATTAGCCTCAAATAACTAGAAAATTAGTGATGAATTTAGCCCCTATCACCTACTGAGAGACTTACCCCGACCCTTAAAAAACTAGTCCTAGTGATCTATCCTTATTGAGTACTCAACGTTATGTTCGTCCCACTTAGGAAAAATAAATTCATCAAAGTGTTTTACCCTAAAATTGCAATTATGGTTTTCAATAGTCTAGTTAAAGCTGGCTTAAGAAAAAAATTGCATTTTGTTTTGAAAAAACCATTGCCTACTTAAAAATTATTTTGTTTTAACAAGGGATATAAAATGTCTATAATTGCATCCCAGAGAGCATCTTTACTGTAAACATCATATCTGACTTGCAGGAGCGCTTTGGTACAATAAAAGCTTTATGCAAGAATTTACTTGATTTCTTGATCTCACAGGTAAAATCCCTCCACAATCTTGTTCAAGGTAACCTAGTCTCGTTTGGGATAAACACAAGGTACATGTCACTATTAACCCATATTTATGTAAAAAACACATAGATTTAAACAACTTCCAAGACTCCAAGTATGCATGACCATATGTTCAACCCCAACACTAACAACATCCAAAAATGACAATAACGGTTTAATAGTTCTAAAATTAATTGATACAAAAATATTTTAGAGTTTAGTATCAACATTAATATAAGAATAATTTGATGTTATAATAACATAAGTAATAAGAATATTATTAATAATAAGTATGAAAATAATAATAATGTTAAAAGTAATAACAGATATATTAATAATATTATTGATATCAATAATAATAATAATAATAATAATAATAATAATAATAAGTAAGTAGTAGTAGTAGTAGTAGTAGTAGTAGTAGTAGTAGTAGTAGTAGTAGTAGTAGTATTTTATAATAATAAAAGTAACGATAATGATAGTTATAATAAAAAAATAGAAGTAGTAACAATATTTATTATAGTAAAAGTAATATTAATATCATCAACAATAATGACTGCAAAAGTAATAATAACCATTGCCAAAAACATCAGTAATATTAAAATAACAGCAATAATAAAAATCTCACAATAGCAACTTCATCATCCCATGCTTTCATGACATATAAACTCTATTCACATATTCTCATATCTTCTAGTAATCATAATATAGCTTTTCTAATAATTCTATAATTTCATCATGCCATCCCACATTAAATATCATAATCCAAAGGTAACTCATATAGCAATTAAAATGTATATCCCAACCTTTATATCATAAAAACCACACACACCAAAAACATCCCTTCAAATATTACTAGACCATCATAAATCACATCAATACTTCCACTTTAATATCATCCTACACAACTTGAGTTCAAGGAGAACAAAAGAGGTAGATTAAAAGTACTTGTTTTGATGATCGTCTTAAGTCGTAAATAACGTTTGATGATCAAGGTGTCTTGATTGCCTTAGCATGTACACCTTTGAGAGCCCATCGATTTAAAGGAAGTCCAACCATGACCATCAAAGATTCCGGCCAAGAGAAGATTGAGGCTAAAGATAAGAAAAAGTAGAAGAGAAGAAAGAGAGAACATAGAATGATGATCTAGACTTGGTTGCAGAGA
The DNA here is from genome assembly GCA_026120185.1 of Voacanga thouarsii. Lineage (NCBI taxonomy): Eukaryota > Viridiplantae > Streptophyta > Magnoliopsida > Gentianales > Apocynaceae > Voacanga > Voacanga thouarsii. Next base: position 3,107,620 of record JANUWF010002024.1, on the reverse strand, counting down.
AAGATCTTTGATTGTTTTGATATTATAAAATGTGTTATAGAAGAGAGTTGGGTATGTTCTAGATGATTTGAAGGTTTTTACAGTGAATTAGTGTGGTTAGAAGTGGCTAGAGCGTTGAAGAGTGGTAGTGTGTGTTCTTGGGAGAACAATGAAGTGAGTGAAAGAAGTTTAGGAGTTTTTTGCTTGAGAGTGGCCAAATGAGTGCTGCACTAGGGGTGTGTTTTGGTTAACTAGCTCTAGCAAGATTCCTAGGACTAAATGAGGTCTTCTGAATTTCAAAATCCTCAATGAAATGCTGGAAAATAGAAATGATAAATTGCTAATGGAACTTGTTAAAATGAGATGAACGAATGAAGAAGAATGTAGAAAGAAAAATGTGATGTTCTTGTGCTTGAGCTGGCCGAAATTGGTGAGGATCTGGAATTCTGGTTGCATAAGATGAGATTTGCAGCTATGTTGGTTAAGTGTTTAATGGAGAATTTCACGATTTTTAATTTTGAATTCAAACTAATTTGAATAAAGAAAAACTAGGAGTGTTTTGTGGTGCTCTAATGGAGTTTTCAGCTGCTATGGATAGTGGAAGAAGATGTGTTCTATTTTGCACAATGAAGAGGCCGAATATATGAGAGAAAAGTAGAGAAGGAAAACTGATTGCAAAATACTGTAATTGCTGGAAAAATTCTGGTTATTTAAGTTTAAATGAGTGATAAAATCTTGGGGAGTTCTTGAGCAAGAATGCTAACCTTTTTGAATAGATTTTGCAGCTACAATTTAGGGGTAGTTTGAGGTCCTTCCATGGTATTTCCAGCCAACTTTAATGGTGAAGAACAAAAGTTAAAGATAAAGTTGATCCTTGGTGTAGAAGGCTCCAGATTTTCAAGGCTATATGGAAGAAAATATCGCAGTAGCTTTTTTGGACTAACCTTGTACAAAGCTGGACATTTGTTCGGGCAAAATAGTTCCTAAGAATAGCTGAAATTTTCTAGTTATAGTATGTAAGGTGATGACCAAAAGTCTCCAAAAGTGAACAAAAAAATTTTTCAACTTTTGCTCTCAAAAAAGGATGTTTCTTTGTAAGAAAAAGAAGGCAATCTTACTGCCTAATTTCAATCACATGGTGAAGTATTGTGACCAAAATTAACTAAGGGAAAGAACAAGATAATTTCTAGGTTTTCTCCAAACCAAGAACTAGTTGCTCTAAGCTATCATGGAATTTAAAATTGAAAATTTTAATCTTTGAATAACCAGATATTTCTAAGTTCAAGGCCTTGGAATAATTTTGATATCCTTCCCTAATTCTTTTCCTAAAATTTGGCCAAGTTGGTTCCAAATGTGGTAGAATTTTTTGAAACCCAAGACATTAGGAACTTAGAACAAAACATAGGAAAATAAAAGAATTTCAAATTTGAATTTGTTAAGACATGAACTACAAAAATAATGAAAGCTAAAATTCCGCTAGATTTTAATTAAGACAAGATCACATGGTTAGAAAATTACTATAGTGATTTCTCAAGACATCAATCCTAGATTCATGGAATGCAAGAATGAAATTCAAATATTTGTTCGGAAAATTAAAAAAAAAAAATCTTAGTTTGATGGGATTTGAACTCGAGTCCTTAGGAATTAACCACAAAGCTCTATCCACTTAACCACATTAATTCTTATTTTCTATTTTCCTAATTTAATTCTCTTCCTTCCTAAATCCTAGGCCTCTCTCTTTTCTTTTTCTCTCAACTCTAAGTAAAATTCCCTAATTGCCATAAACACTCATCAAGCACATATAATTCATATAGACCACTTATAAACAATTCTAAAATACACAAATTCGTCCAAAAAACATATGTTCATGCAACATTCATGAAATGCAACTCTTCTCTCTAATCTTAGGGTAGGCTTAGGTGGGGTTTTACAGTTGCTCTATGTATTAAATGCTCATATTCTGCCACCACCAACTAATAATACTTCTGCTAAAGAGCATGAATTCTAAAAGAAGCATCAAAAGGATGGTGACACAGTATTGTATCATGCTGGCATCAATGACCACTGAGCTTCAAAAACAATATGAGCATATGGTTGCTCATACTATTATCTTCTATCCAAGAGACCTTTTTGTTAAGCAAGCTAGGATGGAGAGATATGAGATCTTAAAATAGTTATTCCATTCTAAGATGGTAGACTACACTTCAGTGGCCACTCATGGACTTAAAACATAGAAGTGATTGAGAAGCTTAGATCACTTGGGTTTATAATTGATCACGAATTAAGTATAGTTTAAATTCTTTAATCTTTGCTAAGTAGTTTTTCTTGTGATGAACTACAAGAAAAATAAGATTGAGACCACTATACCTGAGTTGATCAACCTTCTCAAGACTATAGAGCCTTCTATGAAGAAAAAAATGATACAATCATGTTGGTTAATTATTTCATAAAAAGAAAAATGTTTCTAAAAAGAAGAAAAGGAAACCAACCAAACCTAAAGGTGGTGTGGAAAAGAATGAGATAGCTACCAAAGGCTCATATTACCATCGTGTAAAAATGGGTCATTAGAAGCGCAACTACAAAAGTTACCTAGAGACAGTAAAGGAAAAGTAGGAGAAGGAAAAGCTTACAAGCACTTCTATTTCTACTCCTAGTGTGTTTATGATTGAGATGAATACTGTCTTTAATAATAAGATATGGGTATTGGATACCGGATATAGATCTCATCTATATAATAATTTACAAGAACTAAAAAGTAATAGGGAGCTAGAGAAAGGTGATGTGAACCTATGTACTGCAAATGGAGTGATAGTTGTTGTACTTGCTACGGGGAATTATCATCTGCACTTGCCTTCTAGATTAATTATAGAACTAGAAAACTACTACAATGTACCATTTTTGCTCAAAACATTATCTTAGTTGCTTGTTTAGATTTATTTGAATTTCATTTGATCTTAAGAATAAAAGTTGTTCTTCATTAAATAATATCCATCATCGTACTACAACTTGATGAATGGTTTGTATGTTCTAGACATGAAAAATCAAGTTCTCGACATAAATAATAAGAAACTAAGAAAAGATAACACGAATCTATCTCACTTATGGCATTATCATTTAGGCGATGTAAATGAGAATTGCATCTCTAAGTTACAAGAGCTTGGTGACGTAGGGCCATTTGATTATGAATCATATGATACATGTGAATCATGTTCACTGGGTAAAATGACTAAGATATTTTTTTCAAAGAAAGGGGAAAGGGCTAAGCAATTACTAGAACTAATACATAGTGATGTATGTAGACCAATGACATTGTGAGTAAAAGGGAGTGATTAATACTTCACAACCTTTATCGATGACTATACTTAATTTAGGTATTTGAATTTAATGAAATACAAATCTGAGGCTTTGACAAGTTCAAAGAATTTAGGAATGAAGTAGATAAACAACTTGGTCAAAGTATTAAAACTTTAAGATACGATCAAGGAGGTGAACACTTAAGACAGAAGTTTAAATGTTATCGTAGAAATAATGTTGTTTGGGTGACATTGTAAATATTAAAAGCTTTAAGGCCCAATTACAATTTGCTAAACCCAAGCCCATATTTGAAAAGGGTTTTCACGTGTGATGTTGAGGCGGTGGATATATATATATATATGATTATGCATGTCGTCTTGGAAAAGAAGATATATATACCATTTATTAGGTGACTAGCATCAATTTCTTATGCTTAGTTTGAGTATAGTTCTTTGTGTGGATACTGTTAGCGAAATTCTTACACTTAAAGTTTTAGTGGCTCACAACTTGGACAATTTCCGGAAGAATTTTGCAAAAAGAAAAATTTTAAAAGCTGCATTTTGAGGTAACAAATTTTTCTTCTCTCCCTTGACCTATTTAATTTCATACGAGTGAGCCTTTTGTGCAGATTTTATTTTAAGTTCCGCTGCATGTCAAATTATTTGCATGATCGCATTCTAATAGAATGATGGGAAATCAATAATGTAATAACCCTCACTTTTGTACTTTAATTGGCTACTACTATGTATGGAATAAGAATTTATATAAGTGATCGGAACAAGAAATGATTAGTATAATGAGATGAATGTTTTGGTATGATAAAAATATTTAAGGGCATTATTGAAATTTTGAAATTATGGGGACCTGAATAGAATTTTGAATTTGTTTTACCCATACCCTAAATCTTCAAATTGAGACTACTTTTAGTAGAATGAAAATTTAAGGATATATTAAAACAAAAATTGATCAGTGTGATGAGACGAGTATTCTAATATAAATTAAGCTATCGGAGGTATTGGGGGCATTTTTGTAATTTTGACCATGATTGGGATTTTGACCGCAAATTGGAAAGAATTGAGAATTTTAATTCCCACTATTGAATTCAGAACAATTTATAGATTCTATTGGTGGAATGAATGAGATATTTTCCTGATATGGACCGAAATTACAGTTATTTTCTAAAGAAAATTCTAAAGGACGGTCGATATTAAGACAAGTCGTGTAATATGATAGGAGGAGAAAAACAAGTGTCAAACTAACATTGGGAGAGTGAAATATTTGTGAGATTATTTTATTACAAAAGCTTATTGAATAAGATTAATAATTAAGGAAATAATTAAATCAACCAATAGGAAAATGGTTGAGAATTGGATAGCCCACAATAGTTAACTTTGTGACCAATTTTGGTCACAATTTGGACCAAGATTGGCAGTGGAAATGCTGTATTTACAGCTTATAATCGGCAGCCACAAGAACAAATAGAGAAGAAAGGAAGAAGAAAAGAAAAGGAAGGAAAAATAGAGAAAAAATAGAGAGAAAATCCAAGAAGAAAAGAGAGAAGGAGAAAAGGAAGAAGCATGGGCATTTGCAAGCTTTTAAATCTTTATACACGGGGTAAAACATCATACTCCTTGAATTAAATTTGTAGATTAAATTGTGAGGATTATTTTGGTATTAATTTTATTGGAAAATTCATGAGAACTATGAGAATTACTTGAACAATTGCTATGTTTTGGGGCTATCTTATGTGTGGTGTATACCGGCTGATTAGAGAAGTTATATACTATGTTTTATATAGTATATAAAGGTGTTTTGATGGTGGTTTGGGCGGTAGTTCATGGCTGTAAAAGGAAAAGATGGAATTGAAATGAAATGGATTTAATAGTTGAAAGAAAATGAATTATTGTTGTTGTTGTTTATAATTATTGATTTTGAGTTGAGAAAGGATTAATTTTCTGAGTGCTTTATCTCTGAAAATCAGAGAATTAAGGACTCTTATGGTGGAATTTAAGATGGATTAAGTGTTATATAGTTGTTGGGAATAAGTAGAATAGATGGTGTGAAGAGATTAACAAAACAAAATTTCTGCTTGGAAGGAAATCCCGAGCAGCCTTGAAGAACAAATAAAATGTAAAAATTGGCTTATTTATTCAGAACCCCATGACCTGAAACTTGTAGTTAAATGTCTTAAGATTATTTTGGGACCAATTTTACTTGATTTGGAGTTGTGAATAAAAAGTTATGATGAAAATACTACAAGCTGCCAAAACTGTGACGGGATTGAGAAGCTGAGATATTGTAAGCAAAACTGAATGAAATGAGAAGGGAAATCGGTGGTTCATGAATTGGAAATCATAAAAGAATGTCTTGAGGACATTTTGGAACAAATTTGACATCAATTGGACTTGTAAAATAAAAGTTATGACAAATCAAAAAATGTGTGACGAAAATGAAGAAATGCAGAATTTTATTTTGCAAGGAATAAACTCAAGTATTGTCCTATTGGTGTTAATGGATGAAAGAAAGATCACAAGAACATATGAAAACCTTGGATATTTGTTTGAACAAAGAGATGGGAAATGAATTAATAAGCCTTTGATCATTCCGAGTATTTATCTCATTTTGGTAGGAAGGAGTGAGAAAGAAGAAAATAGAATATTTTCTATTCACATATTAGTTTTGTGGTAGTTGAACCATAGAATAATAAGTGAAGTCGGAAAGACTTTTGATATAGGTTATTTATCATCAAAGCTTTGTAAAGGGCTAAGAGTGCTATATGCATTATCACATTGGGCTAGGACACGAGGTGAGTCTTGTAACACCCCGCTACCTACATACCCAAAAAGGGTGGGGATGTCGCCCCGTCCAGTGGACCAAGAGACTTTATAATGAGGTACAAAGAGAAAATAACTAAATAAAATAAAGAGATAATCTTATTACATCCAAAATCAAAATTTATACAAGTCTAAAATTCAAAATTAACAATCGTCTCTCAAAAGAAATACAAAGCAAAATAAAATAAATTGAGCGATCATCTCTAATTCTTTCAATCTACTCAATAAAAGCACTCCCGTGAAAACATGATATAAAAATGGTGTGAGATTGGCATCTCAGTAAGTCTTGTATGTGCGAATGTCACATTAAATATTTCATGTATGTAGGTTTATCAAAACAACAAAATATATTTGTAAGTCTACTTTCATCAATAAACAGTCACTGAGTGGAACAATATTCATCATACTCAAAACAATTCTCAATAAATCAACCACTCAACAATACTATAGATTCATAAAGTAGGGATTAGTAATGATTCAATAACAATATCAAAGTTCATATCATGATTACCATCATGATAGCTTCCCAACGTAACCGTTCAACACTGGGCAGTGGGTGATCCATCTACTAGGATGAGATACTTCTCCATCTCTATACCCAACACACCGATTCCTATTTTTTTAGCTTTTTCATAGCTAGAAAATAAAACTTTTCAATCCTCTTCGTGGGAGAGATGGCGCTCTACCATCTCATATAACACGACTATATCCAAAGACATTACTCCATGAAATATCAAGTACATAAATCACATATGCTTCATAAAAATAGTTCAAATTTATCAAATACAATATAAAATGTTATGCTATGCATGACTTTCCCCATGAACTAATGGTTGTTTGGATCGAGGTATTACAAGTCCTACTGCCTTTTTAAATCCTGTTTTAGATAAGTGTTTTCCTAAAACGATCATGTACTTTCCTAATATAATTAATGTTTTTCTGATATATTATGAGATACTTGAGTTTGAAAGCATTATCAAGCACTCAATTTCTTGAATATCTTGAATATAAAATATCTCGTGTGATCTTTTCAATTTTCAAATCCCGATTTTGGTAAAGTGTTTTCCTAATATGGAAAATGTTTTCTTGATATGCTCAAGTGCAAGGTTTCTATATGGATTTGGAAACATGATGAACAATATGAATTCTGAATTCTTGATTTCTTGAATTTGTCAATCCTTAAATCTAATACATGACTAACTTGAATACTTGGCGTATGCACTAACTTAAATATTTGGTGTAAGCACTAACCTGAATACTTGGCGTATACACTAACTTGAATACTTGGCGTAAGCACTAACTTGAATACTTGGCGTATGCACTAACTTGACTACTTGGCATAAGCAGTGACTCGAATACTTGGTGTAAGCACTGGCTCAAATATTTGGCATAAGCACTTACTATACTTGAATACCTGAATACTTAAATTAAAATATTTTATGCTAGTATTCCTGAATACTTAAATCAGCATGTTTTCACTCGAAGTCCTTCAATACTTGATTTGAGAATGTTTTCACACAAGAATTTCTGAACTAGATTGCTTATGTTGATATTACTCTTCATGAGATCTTTTCAGTAGAAAACACTAGCACACACGGGACTCACTGAGCCTTATGCTCACACGTGTGTTATATCCTTTGAAAATTTTAGGGACCAGAAATGTAACGGAAACACAATGGACTCTCTGAGGCGCATGCTATATCTTGGATCTGTTATTCCCTTGAGTGTATGTATTAGAAGTCAAATTCTCTGTACTTTTCTATTTTGAAAAAATTTCCACAGTCTATTGAGTGAAGTTTGTTATAAAGATCTCTTGTCTGAGCAATCAAACAGGGTGACATCCCCATAAAGTTATAGCCCACTACGCTATGAAAATATGGGTTTTTACAAATAGAATAGAATATTTTAGCTGCTTTGAAAGAGGAAGTAATAGGGTCTAAATTAGTCATATATTTCCTAGTTATTTGAGGCCATTTTGTGATACATTTTGTGCAATAACTGGACATATTCTTTCATATTTGAGATTTTATCCTTGAAAAGCTATTTTGTGCATTATTTTAGATTTTAGGGGTAAAATAAGGTAAAATCGTCGCTAAATAGACTAAAGGCGGCGCCAGCCATGACAAGACAGGACAGGCGGTGCCGACCACGTGCTATTGGCACACACTTTGAGGCGATGAAAAATCGATGAAATAGGGGCTGAACAGAACACAGTCAGTGCCAGTTGGGAGCCCGAAGGCAGCGCCGGCTGTGACCTGGAAGAACTTGGCACGAAAATTGAAAAAAATCGGCAAATGGACAGAGAGATAGAATGCAACTGGCACCGGCCCTAAGCAGGATAGGCAGCACTGGCTGTGTATTGGTACAGAGGTGGTGCCTTGATTTTCGTGTACGTTTTTGGCAATTTTAAGAGTTTTGGTATTTTTCTACTTCTATTCGGCCAGAAACCCTAAAAGGACGAATTTAGGCACTTCTGAAGCCTATAAATAGAAAAAAGACACAAATCAAAGATATAAATTCAAGGAGCAAAATATAAAATCACTCAAGTTTAAGGAGGAATTCATCAAATCAATTAAGATTGTACAAGAGAGTCTACGGAGAAAGAAGAAGGAGGCTTGTCTATGAGTGCTTTCTTTTAACTTTGTTTTCTTTTCTTGAACAGTGATGTATTAATTATTTTATTGTAATTTGACATTGTTTTTTATATTCATGATTTTTAGAGTTACTTTGATCTTTTGATTAATTGATTATTATTCTTGGTATTTAATTACTTATGCTGATTACGAGACTAATTTGCTATTTCTTTCTATTAACTTGCTTGGAAAAGGAGTTGATGGTGGTCTCAATTCATTAATTTCATATTTATTGTCTATTAACTTACTTGAAAAAATGGTTAATTGCTAAGAATTGGGTAATTAAAAGTTAATTAATGTCTGCCAGGATATGGATTCATTGGTTAATTTCATGTTTTAAATTTGTCATAATATAGGGATTTAATCAAGGATTGTGTTTAATGCATCTTTTAGGTGAATTAGTTGAGACATGATATGTGATGCTAATTTGTCTAGAAGATAGTGATTTCATGGATTGGAAAAGAAGTGGATCTATCTTAATCCTTCATGATGCTAAGAGAATAATTAGTTATGATAATGATTGGGTACTTTAAAGTCGTATTTGTCAAAATAATGGTTTGAGTTACATAATTCTCAATCCTTGACATGTATATATTATTTTATTTTATTTTATTTTCCTTTTTATTATTTTCACTTTATTGAATCGGTTAAATAATGAAAGAAAAGTGATTACTGCATACTTGTTCCTTGAGGATCGATACTCGTTTTAAATCCTATGCAATGCTTAATAATGAGTACGCTTGCTCATATGTGTAATTTGGAATTAACGTTTTAATTTAAACTTGATTGGAAATGTGCTTTTTTTTAATGATTTTTTATACCTAAATTTGTACACATCAAGTTTTTGGCGCCATTGCCGGGGAACAATATCAGAAAGACTTGGATTTTGTTGATTTAACCATGTAAAAATGTAAATATGTAAATTTGTACAATTGTTCTTTTTACAAAAATGTGCCATCCTTTGTATCTTGTGTATCTTTGTAATCTAATTTACTAACTTTGACTGATGTTTAATTGACTAATTTGTTCTTTTAATTTTGTTTGAATTATGAATTCCGTTATCTAACTTTCTTCTTGTCTTTTCTAGGTGTTAGCCTTGACAAGGAATTTTTTATTTTCTTCATTTTTATTGATCTTTTCATGAATTGAATTGCATTATTCATCATTGTTGTGTGTTCATTATTTTTATTTCATTTTTCACAAAAAAAAGGAAAAAAAATTGACGCCGGCCAGGCCCGGAACCGGCGCCAACTCCTATCACATGAGGCATTAAAAATAGGCCAATTTAGCCATTCTTTCTTTCAAACTCTCCAACTCCTTCTCAAATTCTCTCTAACCCGCACCGGCTCCGCATCCTAAACCTTTCAAATTTTGATTTCTCACCTTCCCAATACTTCTAGAGTATCAATCTATCATTCTTTTGTTGAGTCTACGAATCAAAATCCTCTAAATCTTCCATTTTTTACAAAAATCCAATCTTCAATCTACCTTCAAAGAGCTTTGATTTCTGAAAAAATTATTCATATTTTGCCTCCCCATGCATAGGAGAACATAAAGGTACGTTTTTTCTTGAATTCCCACGGTTAAAATGTTGTAGGTAAATTTTTCTAATTTTAGGTATATTTGTTTTTGCCAAAATTTGGGATATTTAATGTTCTCTTACATTGTGAATCAATTTGTGATCTTCATGACATTGGATATATTATGAGTTGATGATTCTTAAGAACTTTATTCATTCACATGATCATTAGGGAGTTTGTGTATTCACTTAAGGGTATGATTATTGTGAAACTCCAACTAAAACCAATCTTAGAGTAAGGGGGTCGGGATACATATCATATTTTCTTACATGCATAAATATATTTTTGTATGATTTTAGGTGCTTTAGATATATGATTTGTAGTCTAAATGGCTTAATTGTGCTTATTGAGTAAGAAGGGCAAAATAGTAATTTTACTTGAGGTGGAAATAGGGAGATAGCTTGAGGGTTAAATAGGAAAAATATTTGGGAGAGAAAATAAGAACAAGAGTTGTTGTGGTTTAGTGGTTAGAGCTTTGGAATTAATCATTGAGATCTTGAGTTCAAATTCCATCATTGGGGTTTTAGCATGATTAAATTTTATTTTTGTATAGGAAGGCTATATTTCGGCCCTTGCATGCTTTAGGGAAGAGTAGGAGTCTTATCTTAGGGGAGACATGAAAGGAATGTCATAATCCTACTCTTGTGCCCTACAAAAATTTCTAAGAGATTCCTACCCTTCTTGATCCCTAGCTCTCCTTACTTCTTAATCAATTAGATTGTTCCATTTACCTAAGCTAATTTTATTTCCAGAAAATTCCAGCAAAGTTCAGTGGCATTGAAGGTTCGAAAATGTCTAAGTGTGAGGTATCTTATTGACCAAAAATGGGGAAGAGTTATGGAAGGTTCCCAAGAGAATTAATCTCTATAGTTGAACCTTCAAAACTCCAACTTAGTTATGTCATCTTCTTCATGCAGTAAACTGAAATTTTTTCTAGCTTCTTGATCAGTCCAATTGTCAAAATTTTCAACCATCTTTCCCTCCTAAATGCTGCCAGAAAAATGACCAATTCACTCAGCTTGAAGCCTAAAAATTCCAGCCAAAACTGAGCTGCACAAAAGCTGTGCAAACCAGGAAAATTTTCTGGTCAGTTTCGCAGCTTGGTGAGCTAAAAACCAAGCTGTTTCTTCCAGCTTTTCAACTAGCAATTCAACCTTGTTTTTCCTCCATAAAGAAGGCTGGAAACCAGCCTTAAAGGACCCTCCAATGGCCCTTTAAACCTTCTACAAGCTGACTAAAATATGGCAGAAAAATCAGCCCAGAAATTCCAGCAAGCCTTGCGAAAAAACTGAACAGAATTTCTGACTTTGTTCCTTCTTCACCCTTGTCCGAGACTTCCTCTATTTTTCTATACAAACACACCTTGATCAACCATGAACTAAACTCCAGCATCCTCACCATTGTTTTGCACGAAAAACGGCTCCATGGCTGCTCCTAAAATCTCTCCATCAATCACTCCAATCAAGCCATCAATTGGAGTCCATAATTGCAGCAAGATATTTCAGCAAGCTACCATAGATTAACCCTCAAACAACCAGAAAATACCTTCACCATGGTACACCATATTTTGGCCACTCTTAAGCTCCTTCAAACATCATTCATCCCAGTAGAAACCCCAACCAATCAGCCGGCCATTGAAGCTTCCAAAAGTTCTCCATCAACCAAGATCTCCTTACCATATTTGTTTCCAAATTTGATTCTCTAAATTATTCTTTTTGAATTTCAAACAACCACCTTTCCTTTTCCTTCCAAATCTGAAAATCCAATTACCAAAACCTTCCAAACAATTCAGCCACTCTTTCCCCACAGAATTTCGGCCAGCTCTCTCTCTCTATTCTCTTCATTCTCTTCAACCCTCCAAGAACACCAAGAACACCTACTACCATTCTCACGCCTAAGGCCATTCAAAACCACTTTAATCTTCTCCAAAAACTCTAGATTATACCTACTCATTCTCGTAAATCCATTCCTGCAATTTTTAACATCAAACACGGAAATCAAAGCTTCACTTTTGGATCAAAAACTAGAATTTTCTTGAAGGCTCAAGAACACCTTCAAGGTAAGCATAAACAATCATCTCCATCTTCTTCCATCTTCGACTTTGATGAGTATATACTAATGAACTCTCTTTTTCTCTTTCTCTTTCCCTTTCTCTCGAAACTACTTCAAGGTAGTCATCATTCAAGTAAGCCTCTCCAATCTTCTCTTTAAAATTCTAGATTCATGTCTCTGGGATGTAGTAGGATGAGGATGGGATATATTTGGAGATTGATTATGTGTTTTGTTATGGAGTTGGGATTGAAGTATGAGAATGAATATGCTTATATGATGAAGATGGGACTAATGCATGAGATGATTTGTTTTGGTTGAATGTATGGCGTTTTTAGGGTTTGTTGCATGTCTTCATATCGTGAGTAGTATGAATGATCAAGCATGTTAGAGATTATGTCACATTTGGTAAATAGGGTTTTATGTTCATGTATTCTTGTTAAGGCCATGATTATGATTATGTTAGTGGAGTTTGGATCATGTGTTGGTAGATTTGGAACTATGTTTTTATTCATGATTTGGATGTTTTGTTGATTGGTGTAGAGTGTATGTTCATGATTACGGTTAGCAATAGGAATTATGATCACAACCTTGTTGTCCTTAAGCTAATTTTATTTCATCAATAAAATGATTAATACTATAATTTCTTCTAGTAATTTCAAAAACCCTAGGAAAATGTGGATTTGAACTCTTATATAAAATAATGATATTTTAGTCAAATAAATGATAGCTTTTATTAAAGAAATAAAATATATAGATATTATATAGAATAATAATATCAAATAAAGCCTTTTATATAAATAATTATAATAGGTAAAATATTCATTTTGTAAGTTTTATATTCATAAATACTAATAAAATTTATTTATTATCTTATAATCAAAACATAATAAAATTTACTTGCTATTAATTTTATTTACCAATTATTTTCTAACCATTAGTTATTAAAAATCATTATTTTAAATAATATCATCTAGGACCTAGGACCCTTCATCAAATAAACCCTAATTTATTTATAGCAAGATTTAAACCTTCAACTTATTAGTATCTAATTCACAAAACCTAGTTATTTTAATATCAAACTAGATTTATTTTATAAACCCTTTATTTATTATCTAGCCTTAAAGCTTGGGATACTAGGGTCATAATTGTGGTAAGTTGAACTAGGATTATTTGTGAAAGTGAATTTTGGCTTGAGTTTAATTATGGCTTATGTTTACCCCAGGCGGGGTTAGGTCAGCTTTTGGAGATCTTTATTTTATCTCAAGCAAAGGATCAGGTAAACTCCTGCATAAAACTTGTTTGTTGTAAAATGTTACTATGGCAAGCTAAACACAAAGTATGAACACTGATTTGGTAAAGGCAATTAGGGAATGTTTCCTTTCTTATTTCAGTCAAACCAATTCTTTGAAAATCAACAAGCAAATTTATTCAAACACTAAACTGTTTCTAAAACTGACTTTGACAAAGACTTTGAAAACCCTTAATTGCCATTTTCAAGTAAAGTTATGTTTTATCAATTTTCTCCCAAGTGAGATAAACTACGTTGAGTACTCAATAAGGGTAGGCTAGTAGTACTAGTTTTGAAGAGTAAGAGTAAGTCTTCTAGCAGGAGGCCACCTCCAGAAAATGAACTCAACTTAGAGAAACGCCAGTACTACTTAGTCATGCCGGTCCGAGCTAGTAGGTTTCAGTCATGTGGACTGTGTGTTGCCGGAGTGGACAACCGATTTTGTTTGGGTGTAGAAAATAAGGAGGATCTTACCCGGTAGGCCGATCACTTTTTGTCAGTCTGCATAAAGTGTGGCATTCTAACCGTTGTATAGTTATGGGGCCCAACGTGTTGTAACCCATGGCCGCCCTTTCGAGTAGTTGATTTTATTGTACCTGTATGGTTGGAAAAGCCAAAACGCCACTCTTGCTTTTGAACTCTATTTATTGCTTGCTAGTATTTTTCTTATGAAGTTCTTACACCTTACATTCATGAACTGTTTTCACTGAACACTCAAAGCACACACACACGAACTTACTGATATTTTTATCTCATCACCCTTTTTACCATGATTTCAGGTCGATCCTACTGTGGGAATGAGTAGCTAGTTGTTGCCTGCCTTGGAAGATATTCTATTATTTAATTTATGCAATGCTTTGGGAGTTGAGAGTGAAGAATTTTTATTTTGGATTTATCTTAAATTTTTGGATTGTAATAAGTTTAAATTTTAAAGTATTATTTTATTTTTGTTTGTGTGACCTAGTTATAAAGACCCCTTGTCCTTTGAACGGGACGACATCCCCGGCCCTGTTGGGCCTAGGTAGTGGGGTGTTACAATTATGGCTATTATGGTAATTGAGTAACTAGTTGCATATTGGCCTGGAATTATCTTACACTTGATCACTATAATGTCATGATGATTCCATAATTCACATGATCATGTTATGAGCATCTAGATACATTTAGTTTGTTCAGCACATTTACGCTTTCCAGTGAGATATTATGCTTATTCTTGTAGGTTATATGAAAATTATGCTGGATTGATTGGAGGAGGTTGAATTGGTTATTATGTTGATGAAAGGTATACTTTAAGGAGTTTGGAAATTGTGGTGTGAACTAGTTGAGAGTTGAGTGTGGTGTTGTTCATTGTGTTTGAAAAAGGGGAGATTATATTCTTCTGAAATCTTTGAGCTTCCTAGTACTTATACTCCTATCTTCACTACTATCTACTTTCTAATATGTCTAGAGCACGGGGCCAATCATCCAAAAGGGCTAGAGATTCTTCTTCCTCAGCCTATTCGTCTATAGACCCTATATTCCTCAGGCCAGCAGAATTCATTTATCCATCTTATGAGGAGTGGTATGATAGGAAGTCCTCAAATAAGATTATTATGGAGCGTACCTTTGTACCTACCCTAGACCGAGCCCTTAAACTAGAAATGATATTTAGGAGACTAGGGTGGGGACCTATAGTACAGCTTAAGGGGGATTATTGTCCAATGCTCATAAAAGAATTCTATGCTAACATGGTTGCAAAGGACAATAACCATCTTCCACACATTGAGACATGAGTAAAGGGAACCCCATTTTCATCACAAGGAACCATTTAGCCATTCTTCTCCATGTGTATGATAATGATTCTTGGCTAGGGATAGATACTAATCATCAAAAGATTCTTTCTAACCCTAATTGGGATGCCATTGGAACTAGAGCTACTCTAGGGTTGCACAAAAAAAATACTTTCAAAGCCAACAGCTTCTACTCTAACAATGATCTTACTGCCAACTTTCGGGCTCTAGTATACATGTTTGCTTTTAATGTCATACCCCGAGCCAGTGGATTCAATGAGACATGTACTATTGATATGTACATCTTGCATAAGATGATGACCACTCAGCCTATCCCTCTTACCCCATTGATCATACAATCCATTAGGGATGTGGTTCATCATCGTCTCTTTACCAAAGCCTTAGTCTTTCCCCTAATAATCATGAAAATTCTAAGAGATTTTGGTAGTAGTATTGAGGGAAAATTAACTGAGACTACCACTGAGCATGACCTGGTCATGGAGCAAACGTTGATGAGCTGTGGGTACAAATATAGCCAGGAGATGAAGAAATGACTAAATCCCTATGAGGCAAAACATCCTGGATAAGTTCAGCCACCATCTATGGAGGGGCAGCACCCACCACCACTATCGCGAGCGTGAGCCAGTAGTTCACAGTCACAACCAATGACTAACTTTGAGACCGTGGTGATGGGACAGTTAGCTCAACAGACGGGGATGTTGCTACACATGTGAGACTCCATTGATGACATTGCCCGGAGGCAGACTATTGATGAGCAGCAATGGGCTCAATGAATGCAGCATTTTCTAGGACCGTATAGCGGTGATAGCACTTCAACACATGATGATGATGATGGGGAGGATTGAGATGATTTTTCTGTACTTGTTCCTACTTGTAACTTTCTTTTTCCTTTATATTTTCATGACTTTTCTAATTATTTCTTGTACTTTCTTTTTTGTACTATTTTCTTTACTTTTTGCTTATTTTTCTTTTCTAGGTTTTATATTTTGGTGTGTTTCTTTTGTGTATTTTTCTTTCTAAGTACTTCAACAATGCTCCTCTCTGCTAGAATTCAACTCTTTTGTAGGAGAATGCATAATGCAATGGAAGTATTTTCTTTCTTTTCTTTTCCCCTTTATTTTTGTTCCCGTGGCAATATTTCCTTACTCTATTTGTTTGACCATTGAGGACAATGTCCAGTTTAAGTGTGGGTGAGTAGTTAGAATGGGAATTCTTCTATGCTTCATTCTTCTTGAAATTCTTTGAACCTTAGAATTCGTCTATGCTTCATTCTTCTGAAATTCTTTGAACCTTTTGAGTAAATTTTTCAATTTTTTTTTTCTGATTTGTTGAGCTTTCATGATGCATTTTTAATGTATATCTTTGTGCTAGATCATAGAGCATATATTCAATATCATTTGTGGCTTATGCATAACTTTTTACACATACTTGGACTAAGTAGTTCTTGATCAAATGCTTTACATTATTCTTAAACCTGCTTTTCTACTAAACTTCATTGAGCATTCTAGAACTTACTTGAATACCTCTCGAGGCGAAATAAGAAAGGCATCCATGATTTAACTTAACGATGTCGGTAATAGGCCTTCTTTGGATAGTTTGAGCTTTTCAAGCCTACCTATTTTATATTATCCCTAGTGCCTATTTTGAGCCTAAACTATTAATTTCTTTCTTAAACCCATTATCATACTTTGTCCATTACTTCTTTCTGAGAGTTTTATTTACCTTCCAAATCTTTGATTGCTCTTAATGGATAAAAGTACAAGTACAAGAATTATGAGGGAGAATGCTTATGTAAATGTCATGACTTATTACTTTCAGTCGTGCATCATGTGTGGAGTTGGAATTGTGAAAGGAGAAAGGAGAAAGAAAAAGAAAGATTGAGAAAAACAAAAAGCTACTAGAACGTGTTGAAAGAAAAAAACTGAGAAACAAACAAAAGCAACATTTGAAAAGAAAAGAAAAGATGAAAGAAAAAGAAAAGAAGAGTACAAGAAGAATGTTGGTTAAGTTGGAATAAGAATTGCTGAAATTTTGATGATCATGTGTAATATGATTGATGCGTTGAGAACTATTGATGAAAAGAATGCAAGATTTCCTTGAACTGTAATATGATTGCTATACAAGGTTATGGGTTTTTGATTGGTTTTGTGATAGGAGAGCAAGAAAAGTTTGGAATCTATTGGTACATTTTGTTTATCCTTTTCTTGCAAACTCTCATCTTCTTTGATATTTGATTTTCCTATATCCTTCGTTTGACAGCTACATTACAAACCCTTTAGACTTACATTACAAGCTTAAAAGTCCTACTTAACCTAAGTAGAATCATGATATGTCTTGGATTAGTGGAGAAAGTAAATGAAAAGTAAGCTTATGAAATGCATATTTTTTTTGAACTAAATTTTTTCCAATGGTTTGAGAATGATGTTAAGTGTTGGGATGGTTCTACTAGTCATTCTTCACTTACACAAGTCTTGTATTTGTTATGAAAGGTATAGTAGCATATGTTTTGTTGTCTTGAATAAAGAAAGCATTGGAAATATTATTTTGAAATTGATTGAGTGATTTTGTGAAAACTTGTATTTTTCTACGTGTCTTTGATACTTTGCTTAAGGATAAGCAAAGAGCTAAGTGTGGGGGAATGTGATAGGCCTAAATTAGTCATATATTTCCTAGTTATTTGAGGTTATTTTGTGATACATTTTGTGCAATAACTGGCCATATTCCTTCATATTTGAGATTTTACGATTGGAAAGGTATTTTGTGCATTATTTTAGATTTTACGGGTAAACTAAGGTAAAATCGTCGCTAAACAGACTAGAGGCGGCACCGGCCATGACAGGACAAGACAGGCAATGCCGACCACGTGCTGTTGGTACGTACTTCGAGGAGATAAAAAATCGATAAAACAGGGGCTGAACAGAACACAGTCGGCGCCGGCTACGACCTGGAAGAACTTTGCATAAAATTCGAGAAAAATCGGCGAACGGACAAAGAGACAGAATGCAACCGGCGCCGGTCCTAGGCAGGATAGGCAGCACTGGCTGTGCACTAGTACAGAGTAGTGCCTCGATTTTCGTACATATTTTTGGCAATTTTTAGAGTTTTGGTATTTTCCTACTTCTATTCGGCCAGAAACCCTAGAGGGACGAATTTAAGCACTTCTAAAGCCTATAAATAGAGGAAAAACACAAGTCAAAGGTATAAATTCAAGGAGCAAAATACAAAAGCACTCAAATTTAAGGAGGAATTCATCAAATCAAGGAGGATTGTACACGAGAGTCTACGAAGGAAGAAGAAGAAGAAGGCTTGTCTATGAGTATTTTCTTTTAACTTTGTTTTCTTTTTTTGAACAATGATGTATTAATTATTTTATTGTAATTTGACATTATTTTTTGTATTCATGATTTTTAGAGTTACTTTGATCTTTTGATTAATTGATTGTTATTCTTGGTATTTAATTACTTATGTTGATTACGAGATTAACTTATTGTTTTTTTCTATTAATTTGCTTGGAAAAGGAGTTTATGGTGGTCTTAATTCATTAATTTCATATTTTTTGTCTATTAACTTACTTGAAAAGGGGGTTAATTGCTAAGAACTGAGTAATTAAAGGTTAATTGATGTCTGTCAGGATATAGATTCATTGGTTAATTTCATATTTTAAATTTGCCATGATATGGGGATTTAATCGAGGATTGTGTTTAATGCATCTTTTGGGTGAATTAGTTGAGGCAGGATATGTGATGCTAATTTGTCTAGAAGATAGTGATTTCATGAATTGAAAAAGAAGTGAATTTATCTTAATCTTTCATGATGCTAAGAGAATGATTAGTTATGATAATGATTGGGTACTTTAAGATCGTGTTTGTCAAAATAATGGTTTAAGTTAATAATTCTCTATCATTGACATGTATATATTCTTTTATTTTATTATATTTTCCTTTTTATTCTTTTTCACTTTATTGAATCGGTTAAACAATGAAAGAAATGTGATTACTGCATACTTGTTCCTTGAGGATCAATACTCGTTTTAAACCTTATGCTATGCTTAATGATGAGTACGCTTGCTGATATGTGTAATTTGGGGTTTAATTTAAACTTGATTGTGAATATGTTTATTTTTTTATAATTTTTTATACCCAAATCCGTACACATCAGGAAGAAATTTTGATTTCAACCAGGAAGAGAATAGATAATTTATGCAAAGCAAATGAAGACTCATAGAGTTTGAAATGTCCTAGCTAAGCCTAGAATTACTAATGTAGTTCTAGATCAGAGCAATCACTTAGCAGTCAAGGGTATGCAGAGGCTTGCCTCCTTAGCTAACTTAGATTGTACATGGAAACATTTTCAACGACTTCTTTAATCCTAAAGACTAAGGAGCCCATTTGATATAACTAAAATCTAAATAGTTAAGTATAAATTATGAAAATTACTATCTAAAGACTTAATTATGAAATATGAAGTGTAAATAACAAGATAAATTTAATTATAATATGTTTTACACTATATATTAGCATAATTTAGACTAAATAAAAAATATAATTAATAATTAGAAAAATATCTAACATATTGAGATATCATAATTAAATAACTTTCATTTAACTTACTGCCTCTTTTTCACAATATAAATCAATTTAGACTTGAAAAGTTTTTTCACAATATAGGTTATTTTACAAAGTTCTATAAAAATTTATTACTTTTTTTTTTTTTGCCAATTCTACCCTTCCCTGTAATCTCTCTCTTTTCATTAATTATGACCAACTCTCTCCAATAACCAAAACAGACAAATACTCTATCCAATACCTCTTCTTCTCTCTTTAATCTTAGTTTTACAATCCCCTTGAATTTTCATTTTGAAACTCTCAACTGCAGTAATTGTTACTTCTTCTCAAAATCCTTCAATGGAATTTTCTGACTACAATTTTATGTTCCTTCATATCTCCCCATAATTTTCATAGCATAGCAATAGTTTATCATATTGTAGGAGAAATCATGTCCTTCAAAGAAGTTCCTTGATATGCACTTATAGATCAGAATCGCACACTAGAGTGTGAAAGCCGATGCACAAAAGATAGTGAAATTAGAAGCATTAGACTAATCATTAATTTAAATAAGCCTACTGATAATGGGATTGATTTGAATGTTGAAGCCACTAATGAAAGGGAGCTTTCACCTGAAGAGAGGCTTCAGTATTTTATTTGGCAGATGATCAAGATTTGGATTCCCAAGTATTAATTTCTCAAAGTTGTGTTTCATTTTGACCAATAAAGGCATGTAATCGGTTCATTCCTTGAAGAATAGATTTCTGTGTTTGCAGTACTTCTCTAGGTTTTTGTAGTGCTCTCTCTTAAGAATGGATTATAGATTTGTTTATTTTGAAGTTGTTGACATTTTGTGTTTAGTTTATGAATTCCACTTCTATTCATTTAAATTAAATGTTCTCTGAATAATTCAAAAAAAAAATTAAATGTTCTTTGAATAAGAAGGGAAAAAGAATGAATTTTCAAGTCATGTATATGGTTGAATACTAGTATAAGTTTGCCATAAAATCTTCTACAAATAGATATGTGAATACATAATTTCTAGATTTTTTTTTTCTTGCCGTGGACTTGTCTTTGAATCCTTTTTTTTTTTTTTTCTTGTCCTAGTCTAGACTTTGCACATTGTTTGCTTGTTTGTCAATCTTGATCACATCTTAGAGTTTGGCAATGAATAAGTGTGAAGAATACATATCAATTGCAGGAAAATGAACTTGTTGGATTACCATTGAGACATCATGCCTTGGTTTTGAATAATCTAATCTTTAACATGTATATACCACGGTGGAAGAAGAAAATTTTGAATTAAAAATCCAAGATTCCTTTTTTAATTGGCCAAGTGAAATTTTTATTCGAGTGAAACTAAATGAGGTACCATCATTGATGTAAACTTTCTTTTATTATTAGCTATTCCATCACTGCTTCTTGAAACCAATCTACCAAATGCATAACTTGTTGAGCAACATCCAAATCAAACTACCATCACTCTTGACATTACTTAGTGATTCCATCTGCATCAGACTACGATCACTCTTGACATCCAAATTTGTAATTCCAAGCTAGTCCTATGAATCCTGTAACATTGTATTGAACATGAATTAAGAAAGATAGTTCAGTAGTACTACCTTAATAGAGATGAAACTGAGATTGGAAGGTGAAAAACCTTTACAAATTCGGATAGCAAAATGAACTTTTTCCAAGAATAATGAACATATGAAAAAAAACTAAAATGTCTTGATAATCAAATTCTCTGTAGGACATACTGCATCAAAACTTGTTGCACCCTGAAGCAAACTAATCATTGTAGTCCTCGAGGATTAAACCCCATGGCTTTTTACAAAAGAAAAAGATATGAGGCTTTTTTACAAATTAGCTGAGCCTACATGAATGGGCAATCTATTCTTTGTTTTTTATTCTTCAAAGAATTATGGTGGATTCTACTTTTGGTTGATTGCAGAAAATTCTATGTTCTGCAAATGTGTGTAGCTACTTAGAATGGTGAATCTTTCTCTACCAAACATGTAATGTAGAAAAGACTAAAGATATAATAACTCTTGACATCCAAATCTATAATTCTCAGTTAGTCCTATGAATCCTATAACATTAATATTGAACATGAATTAAGAAAGATAGTACTATAGTACTACCTTAAGAAAGATGAATTGAGATCTTACAATAAAGATTAGAATATTCAAGTGTAAGATGCACGAGTAATAGAAAGTTAAAACACCATCATACATTAACCATATTGCAATTGGATTAGTGATTAGTTAATTGATTTAGGACATTCTGAACTAGCTCTCGATTGCATCTCATTTGCACAAGAAGGCGGCCATCTCTCTCTAAGGCAGCTTTGTTGCGACACAGAATTTTATACCTGTTAGAACTTTGAGCTTCCACTGCCTTAATCATACACTCTTACAATATTAGGAAAATATAATTGGACTTTTGTATAGAAAAGTCTTCAAATGCCTTTTCAACTGATAAAACAAGCTCATCAACTGACTTTGTATATTGCTTTTGCTGCAATGATTGGATAGCACTAAAAAATCCAAGAACTAAAACATTAAAATCAAGAGAAATTTTGGTTAACTGATCAAGCGAATATCAAAACCATCGTGGGAAGCAACTTCACAAAATTCTCTATCATTTGGATCAATATGAGTCCTAGCATTATCTTCCTGGATAAATCTAGTGTTTCTCATATGAGCTATGGGCCATTTAGCTCGAATTGCAGACAACACCTTTTCTACTAGGTAGGATCTTATAATATCCTTTGTTACAGAAGTAATTGGCTTTGCTACCATAGTTCTAGCAGCGTGATTAACACTGTTCTGCCTTGTTGGTTCCCTGACTATGGAAGCGAAAATACCTATCTTTTTGGAAAAAGTTGTATTTCCTTCATCATCACACCTTGGTCTGGCTACTGCAACTAGGAGCATTACTTTACCTATAAAAGTCTTGTTCTTATATACACGTAAAGGATCATCTTCATCATTTGAAAATAGTGTTTTTCTGGCTTCTTTGACATACAAAACCATTTCTCATCTATGTGAACTATATTGAACATGTCAACAAATTTTGGATCATCAGCCAAACTACTTTCATCTAGCATTGATATGCAAAACTTCAATTTTGTTATCTTGTTTTCTTCCTTCAAATATGGCCTAAAGGGATCTGAGTGTTGCCTTATAACACTAGATTTCAAAAGCCTTGACATTTGTAGATTTTCTAGTATTCAATGCACTAGCTAAATTCTCTAAAGTTGTTCATTAGTTCAAAGGGATCTCTCTGTTAGCCCTGAGGGCTTTCTTTTATGTTTTGATTTATGACAAACATGGATATGGACTAACATGTCAATTTATTGTGATAGGACATGATTAACCTTTGTTCTTCTAAAGTCTTCAGATAAGAATTGTTGGCGACTCCTTCATCACTGATTTCAAGAATGGAAGATCAAATGGAAAATCAAATATAAGGAGTTATACATCAAGAAGACTTTTTATGAAGAATATTAGACTAGGAAGTATTCATTAAGGTATATTTATTATTTCCTATGTCCTCTTATCTTTTGATTCATTTGACTTTACCTTGAAGCTTGAAAGGAGATGATCTTCAAAGTTTTTAAAATTCACGGAATTTTGGATGGTACAGTTTGAATCCAAAAAGTTCATCCAAAATTCTGTAAAACGGGTTGAAAATTGTTTGTCACGGATGTGCCATTTTGGACTTAACTTTTAGATGCATCTTCGTCCAAAATCAGAGTCCAAAACTCGGATGAGTTTAAATAGAAAAATTTATAGCCATTTTTTATGACCGTTGGCACTTCACTTTTTGGCTCTATAAATAGCCCTTAAAGCAAGATTTTTGAAACATTCATCTTAGAAACACTAGTGCTCAATATTTTCAAAAATCTCCTTTTATCTTAAGCTTCAAAGTGAGTTGATTGTGTATCAAAGATAAAAGTATTTTGTGGCTTGTATCCGAGATAATATCTGCTCAAGTAAGTAAGCTTATCTCTATTCTATTGATTTTCATATTCTCTGTTTGTGAGTGCAAGGTTGTGTGGTAAAACCCATAGGGGTGATCCTTGTTGTTTGTAAGTTCAAGGTTGTGGTGTAAAACCCATAGGGGTGAGCCTTATTGTGTGTATGTTCAAGGTTGTGTATATGTTCATGGTTATGGTGTAAAACCCATAGGGGTGAGCCTTGATGTGTTTGAGAGGTTGTGTAAAACCTAGTGTGGTGATCCTCTCTTTTATGTGGCTGTTTCATTAAGTGATGTTAATGAAATAGGGTTGAAAATCCTTAAGTGTGAGGCTTAAGGTAGTGGACGTAGATCATTGTTGATCGAACCACTATACATCTCTTGTCTCATTTTATTTCAGTGGTTCATGCATTTTGTTTTTATGATCTTTCACTGTCTAAATCTGAATATACATCTATGAGTACTTGGATAGCTTTCTATGCATCTATAAAGTAAGTCCAAATATCTTGGTAATCATCCTTGTTAAGCATTTTACACAATCTGAAAAGTTATTTTTACTTGCCAAAAACCTTATTCACCCCCCCCCCCCTCTAAGGTTTTTCACTCTCACATACGGTTGATATCAACTATGGCCGCTTTCCTTTCCTCACTTCCAAATACTTTGGACTATTCGAATATTAACGGAAATAATGTAGCCATAACATGTGATGTATTACACTTTAATTTTCTATCGATGCTTCTCTCTAATAAAGCATTGTAGATGGAAAGGCATTTTTGGTTTGATATGTTGTTTCACTGAGGTGTAATGTTTTCTTGCAAGAGATCTTAATTTTGTTCACTGAAATAACATGGTAAATTCTATAACTATTTAGTACTAAAATCTGCATATAAATTCTTATTCTTAAAAAAATACTGCAGTGATAAAAAAAAATGGATGACTAACACAAAAAACCAGCAATGCAAATAACATAAAAAAAACCAATGCAAATAGAAAAGGAAAGCTTATTCCTCAAAGTCCCATAACACAGTTTTTCCTGTAATCATATAGAATAGCCTATCTATCTCAATGGCTCCTATACTAAGTTTTAATTGACCAACAAAAGTTCAACTAAACTAAGAAAATTAACCAAGAATTCTTCACAGGAAAATCCAAATTTAAGATAGTTTAGCTCTTTAACCAAAGTACAATTAATAGGTATTGATTTGAAGATAAACATGCACAAAATGCCAATGAGGCCCAGTAGGCAAGACAAGCATGAAAGTGGCAGAAACACATAATTATCTGGTTGTGAATTTGGGACAAAGATAACAAATCCTCATTGAAAGGCTCAGAAAATTCAGTTAGAAAAGCATATTTAGAAGGTGTAATCTATAAAACTTACAGATATTTGGAGAAGGAATGTGTGAATCCTTATTTGGAGGTTCCAAATTTAGATCCAACTCGTTATTAGACCCTTCATCTAGAATCAGATTTAGATTAATCTCATTATTGTACTCTCCATCAGGAACCAAGTTTAGATCAAAATCAAAATTCTTTTTTTCAAAGCTAGAAGAGAAATTTTGAAAGGGTTGAACATTCAAATCAATGCTTTGAAGCGGTCAACGCAGGCATTCAGTTGTCATTCTAACCTCCCAAAAGTTGTTGCTAATGACTTCTACCGAAGTTTTTAAGAAAAATACTATAGCATGATGAAAGGAAATTTGTGAAGTAAGTACAGCCATGTTCAAGCTGTGGAAACTCAGAAAACAAAGAGAGAGAGAGAGAAGAGAGTTGTATGAGTGACCTTAGGATAATGAGAGTTGAAATTCGTTTGTAATTTAATTAGGGATATTTTTGAAAGTTTAGTGTCTAAATTATCTGGAATTTAGGACCTTTAATTCCTATACATAAATCTAAAATGACTTATATTGTGAAACGGATGTAAAAAAATTTATAACAAGAATTCAATGTGTCTTAATCATTTACGTAAGAATAAAAATTGTCATTCAACCTAAAATAATTAAGTACTTAATATTATTCGTTATCGAATACAATTAATTAAATGAGTACTTAATTAATTAATTAATTTTAAGTATTTAATTTATTTATCAAATAGGCCTTAAGTTAACCAAGTTCTAATGAGTAAAAATATGTTTCAATGGAATTTTAGCTGTCCAATAAAAGTGTAGAGCTACGAATCAGTATAATATTTTTCTTTGCTAGCATTCCTTCTTTCTCTTGTAGGGGTTCCAAAAGCTTTCCAAGTACTAGAAAGACGATGCTTAATGAATAGGAAATTTGGAGGCTTGGCATATGCATTTCAAGAGAGATTTGAATACCTGGTGTAAAACTAGGTTAAGGAAAGTTTAGGTAGTTTGAGGTTTTTATGTGGTGAGCCTAGATATGGCAAAGGTCTTTTATGGGTATTAATTGTGTCAAGATTTGATGAAAGGTACTAGATAGGAGAAGATATATAGTGGTAATAGACAATCCAAAACTTATGCATAAATCAAAAAGATGCCAAATTGGAGATAAATGCCATCTTATCTAATTAGCTGAGTTATTAACGGCATTTGCTTCTTATCCACAACCGTTAGGATAATGAACACCAATCAATCTTGAAAACATTTGAAATTTGAAATGTTGAAATATTTTAATCTCGCTAATAACTTCAACAAATTTAAAATTCAGCTAAAATATTTTAAAGTTCCAAAAAGAAATGTAATGTTGTGGCTCTCTCTTCCCTCCCTACTTGCTTGGTTGCTACCCCTTTTTTCTACTATTCTCTTAAGGGAATTAAGCTTCAAAGTTGCAAAGAAAGTTGTTTTTTAAAATAGATTTGATCTTCCTTTCTTTGCATGCACCACTATTGCTTAGGTGCTATGGTTGCAGAGTTTGGATGTGGATAGAAGGCTGAAGGAAGAAGATATGGGTTTTTGATATTTTTGGAGCAAAGAGAATTCATGATTCCCCATTAATTTATGATTTACAAATTTGTCCTTTTTGTTTGTTTCAATATTCACAAGGATTAAAAATTAGATTTTTTTTTTGGTGTTAATTGAGTAAATTTAAGATATTTGAATTTTTACTATTCTCCAATTGGCTCTTTGTGTTTGTAATCAAACCACTAGAATGTATTTGCAGTTAGGTAGGAGTTGATAAGTAATAAGTTTATTTTGCACTCCAAATTTGGGAACAGATTTAAATGTCACAAAAAATTTGGAGAGGATGAAATTATTCAATCTAGAGTTCATCAAGACATAAGCATACAAGAAAAAGAAAAACAACAATAACAATTTAAGTTGATTGAATTAATTACAACATAAAAGAAAAATAATAACAAATATTTGTAAAAATTAAGGTGATTGAATGAATTACTAACTAACATTTGTTGGGATTGATGGCAAATTTAATTAAGATAAACAATGACAACATTTGAAACTCATTTGATTGGTATATTAGGTCAAAACTTAAACCAGAATTCACAAGGAAAAAGATTTACAGGATTCATGATACTTATCTAGAAGCATCTATAAAAAGAATATATATATATATATATATATATATATATGCATTTTGATATGGTGAATAGAAAATACAATAGAATCTATTCTTCCATTTCATAGAATCATTGGTATTTTAGGACTCCGACATCAAGCCAACATACATCAATGTATGTAGTTCTATCGATCTAAGATCGAAGATTTTGGAGCTGGCATATATACATAAAATTCTACAAAATTTAGAAAATATTAAAAGACCTATCTAAAGTAGCCAATCGGTTGAGGAATTAAGGTGAGATTAGCTCAATGGAGTAGTTTTCTCAACAATGGAGACCAAAGACAAGTTGATTTTTCCTTGGGAATATAAGATAGACATGTTATTGAGATGGAGGACACCGCTTTTAATTTATCTTACTTTTATTTTTTAAATTTTTTTAAATTTCATCTACAAGATGTTAGCTCACTGTCACCGTTTAATAAATTGGGTAAGGTGAAATCTTTTTGCTTGGCATCTTTTTATTAATTTGTGTATAAGTTTTGGACTGACTATTACTTACAAGGCTACCACCATAAATTTTCTCACTAGATGGCCTTCTAAAGTTTAGACAGCCTTTTGTTGCAGGTTGCAGTGGCCAAACTAGAAAAACAAAAGGGTTGAAGAGTTAGTAGAACTTATATATCTTAAATGCATGAGGTTAGCTGTGAAAGTTGAATGAAAAATATATTTATTTGAGAAATGAGAATTTATTTTTTGATATCCTAAACATAAAAAATTATATATTCAATTTCAAATGAAAAAATTATTTGACAAGGTTGAAATCAAGGCAAGTGCACTGCTAGTAACCTAAATCTTTTTCTTTTTTAAATTGGTTTTAATTTATGAATTTAGTTTGATATTTGGGACTTATTTCATAAAATTGAAATTTGAATACTTAAGTTTTAAATTGTAGAATATGACATTTAAAGACCAAATTTTGTAATTTGACGTATAAATGTGAATATTTGATTAATTATAATTCATTTGTATACTTTGTTTCATTACTATTTTCAATTAAATAAAAAAGAATAACAATGGTAAGAAAAGTATGTATTCATATATATATAAGAAGCCTGTAAGTGAGACACTTGATGTTATCCTTCACTGCCACACGGCGCTTTGAATCTACATAAAAGGAAGTATGAAAAATTATTTTAATTCATTGAATTTAAATGAAGATTATCTAAATTTATTAAATATAACAATATTAAATTTAGATAAATAGACTCTTTAATATATTTTGATTTTAAAAGTTATTGCCTATGATAATCATGGCAATTACTTTAGTCGACTTTACCGTTTCAATCAGTCTTCCACCATCTTAAAATTTACGGTTATCAAGTCATTACCTTAACTAAGCCAGCACCCAGTAAATGCCTATTGGACAACCACTAAATTGCTTGAAGGATTTTAGATAGAGCTAAGTTAAAAGTCAATAACATGACCAATAAATATTATATTATTTGCTAATTTCATTTGCTTCCTAAATATAGTAGTTCATAGTTACTCTGCTGACTAGGATGACTTCAAAAAAATATGGCCATTGCTAATTCATATAAGGTTTCTGTTGCGACATGTGCAACGTCTTTAGGTGATACGTGGCATAACATTATATTTAGATAATTTTTTTTAAATAAAATATAAAATATTATCTCAATTCATTGAATTCAAGTAAAAATTATTTGAATTAATTAAAGTTATTTAATTATTATAGTACACAAATTTAACAACCCGTGCAACGTACGGAGAATCAAACTAGTTTTAAATTAAAGTAACTTTTATTTCAATTAAATTTAGAATAATTTTCAAATGAGTCCTCGAAAATATGTAATCGTCTCAATCAAATTCCTCAAAAATTACTTGATTTAATCTACTCCCTAAAAATATGAAAAGTGTCTAAAAATATTAGTTAGATGAATTACAAGAAAGAGAAAGAAAGAAAAAATTTTATGAGTTGAAAGAAATAGGAGAAAATATTATCAAGAAAATATTATGAATTAGAAGAATTCTAAGAAAGTAAAAAAGCAAAAAAAATTATACGAGTTAAAATATACAGGAAAAAAATATATCACTGAGAAAAAAAATTGAGTTAGATAAATTATAAGAAAGGGAAAAGAGAAAAAAAATTATGAGCTTCAAAAAAGGGAAAAGATATCTTCAAAAATAAATATGAATTATTAAAATTATTAAAAATGTGAAAAACAAAAAAATATAACTGTCTCAATCAACTCCTTTAAAAATTACTTTGTTCAATTTAATCCCTAAAAATATAAAAAGTGTCTCACAGTAGCACTAAATTGAGCAAAATAAACTTTGAAGGATTTGATTAAGATAATTACATATTTTCGAAGACCAATTTAAAAATTACCCTTAAATTTATAACAATATTTCGATAAGTGATGATAAGAATTTATCATCAAATAGGTGAAAATAAATAAGTATAATAACCTGTGCTATTAATTGAATAAGTGCTTGCTTAATTAATTTTAAGTATTTACTAAGTGTTTGGCTAGTGTTTTTTTTTTATTTTTAAAGGGTATGAATAGGACTTAGTGGGAATTATTGCTAGATATATTATCTCGTATAGCCTTGTAGGTTTAAATTTTTTAAAATAAAAAGCCTCAAACTCTTCAATAGTGATTCCTGAGTAAACTATTGGCAGAAATTCTTAGGTGCACCCAGTGCACATGCACCGGATGTACCTAAGAATTTTGCGAGTGGTACAAGCATCCAAAGCACCAGGTGCACCTAAGAATTTCCCAAACTATTGGGTTGATTTTCTATTCATCACCACCGCAACTCTTCTTCTCCCTCCACTATCTCAGGCTTCTGCCACCACCGACATCTCTCAACTCTTCATTTGTTCTCTATCTTTTTCCCTCATTTCCTTTTCTCTCACTCAAAGTTGTAGCTCAAGCCACAGGCACCACTGCTACTTCCCTCCCTATCTATTCTTTCTATATCACTCCCTTTCTCCCACCTCAAGCTATCGCTCCATAATTTTTTCTCTATTTTTCTTTTTGTCTTCTCCATCTATATTTAAAGCTACCCATTTATTGCCACTTGTCCACCCAAAACTCCTTTTGCACTCTCTTCCCATCTCAGAGCTTTTACTCTTCAATCCATAAGGGTTCTCTGTCTTAATGTTCTCTATTCAACAGTCAAGACGATGGTAAAGATCTATACTAATTTAGTGGTCTTCATCCACAAGAGATGGTGATGGCAGCGGTGGGAATAGAGTGACTGTAAGTAATTGATTAGGGTTCTAGAAAGAAATAGAAAAATGAAGGGAGAGAATGTGGGGAAAGGAAAAAAAATTAATGTTCGATGCCCATAGTTTAGAAACAAATATTTTTACAAAACACATTTAGAAATTCTAGCATTTCTTTCCTATTGACTAATATATGATTTGTAACACCCCGCTATCTATGTACTCCAAAAAGGGTAGGGATGTCGCCCATCCAAATGACAAGGGATCTTTATAACGAGGTAAATAAATAATTCATCTAAATTAATACCTCAAATAAAATTAACTGTAATACAGCTCAAGTAAAGCTCACCTAGAGTCTAAAAAAAAAAGAATAATAAAGCATTGTCTCTAAGCAAAAAATAACTAAAATGTCAAGTACAAGATCTTGAACTCTAGCCCCAACCTTGTCAATAGTGCTCACGACCTGAAAACATGTACAAAAATTGTGAGAAATAAATTTCCCAGTAAATCATGTGTGTGAGAGAGAGTGTGTACATTTGAAACAATTTCGCGATATGCAATTTTCAGAAACTAAAAGAGGAATTGCAATCAAAATCAACAGTTTTAAACATAAGAGTGGCATTTTCAATTTGCATTCTCAATAAATAACCTTATTTCAAGGAAACTGACCACTCAACAATTACGTGGATTATGAAACATTCCATCATAGCCTGAGTCATGAAACCCTGCATCATGACCCTGTAATGTGAAACCCTGCATCACAGTATGGTGGGTGTTCGGCCTATGGGCGGGGATACTTCTCTTTCTCCCAGACCCCTCTAACTTACCTATTGTCCATTCCAGAGAAATACAGTTCCACCTGGAATTGATCGCTAGCTCAGACCGGCCTGACTCCATAACACTGTCACCTAATCAAAAATGAGTTTGTCTCTCGTAGGTGACCACCTACCGGAAGACTAGCTCACTCCTTCTTAAATTAGTGTTAGTAGCCTACCCTTATTGCGTACTTAACGACTTTGCAACAAGGAAACTCATTAACATCAAATGATAGGCAAAAAGAAAATATCCAGCATAACTTGATAAACCTTATTCAAACAAGTAGTGTGAAAAACCAAGTGAGTCATTTTGAAAACCCTTTTGTTTAAGAAATCAGTGCATAAGTGAAAATAAAGAGAGAAATCTAGCCATGCTGAACATTTTATCACAACAAACTACGTTTCTTTTGCTAACACATGACATTAGACAACTTACAATTGTATTGTTTCAAAAATGGTTTTGATATAAGGACTTACCTGATCCATTTGTCTCACAAATATTAGATTCTTCCGATAACCTGATCAATGTGTCCTAGTCCCATCAAGAGAAAATACAAACATCACGTCACAAAATTGCTATAGTAGCCAAAACTAGCTCAACTTCTAACATCGAGCCATCACATAATACAGACCAACTATCAACTCCATTTCAAACATAACAGGCTAAACATGAAATATTGCATACTGACAATTGAATGTATACTATGACAATTAGTAAATAAATGATAAACTCATATATAGATAAGCAGACAAACGATTGAGTAACTATATAATTATATAGATAATTAATTATTTAATTAAAATAAAGGTTGCTCGTGAAGGTAAATAAAGCATTAAAGAAATAGGTTATTTAATGTGTAAAAACATTAAGTCACCAAAGAACTAAGT
This sequence comes from Voacanga thouarsii, assembly GCA_026120185.1. NCBI lineage: Eukaryota > Viridiplantae > Streptophyta > Magnoliopsida > Gentianales > Apocynaceae > Voacanga > Voacanga thouarsii. The sequence goes on along the minus strand of JANUWF010002024.1, from coordinate 3,075,208 downwards.
AGATAGATAATTATTTAATTACTTACTTAGCTAATTAAAGTATTGTTTATTTGTAACAATACAAAAATAAATAATTAATGACTAGGTAATTTGATGAGTATTAAATAGTAGTAATAATAATTATGACAATATTAATAATATTAATAATATTAGTGATGATAATATTGGTAACTTTTAATAATAATAATAATAATAATAATAATAATAATAGGAGTAATAATAAAATAATGATACTATTAGTATTGATGACATTAAATCAACTATTACATCGTAACACTGACATACACAATTAATCCACATAAGGAACACATATAAATTAATAATAGGAAGTTTTCTTAAAATTTCCAATGTTGAATACAATTTTCAGCTTGAGTGACACTTTTTTCTATTTGCATAATATATGTGAAAACACTTCGGATTGACCTAAAGTTTTACAGAGACATACCTAACACATATAGAACAGGATACAAGTGGCCTTGCAAAAAATCAAGCCATAATTATGCTCAGAAATTTATTTTTTGCTACTGTTGTATTCTGCCCAGAACAGACCAGCGTTCAAGAAAAATCAACAACTTTCAATTATGATATTAGAAATTTCTAATAGTTTATATTTAATATCTAAACACATAAAGATACAGTTTCTATTTTTGACCTAGTCCATATTTGGACTTTATCACTCTGAAATAACAGCTTTAAATAGACTGTACAGTAAACCAATAAACTTTATTTTTTCCTTCCCTATTTTCTGAAAATTTACTGAGATTAATTCCAGGGTTTTCTTTCATGATCTTAAACATAAATAACATCCTAAACATGTCTAGTAAACAATACCAAAAGGCCTTACAATAATAAATTACTTTGCTATTTTATTTCGAACCAAAACAAGCAATTATCATATATTTACAAAAATTCTACCAAGCATGTAATTTGTTCTAGGCTTCAAGAAATCAACTTATTTGTCTTAATAATTCAAGAAAACACATCCCTAGGATACTTTAGATAAGGCAAGACAACCCTTAGCATATGCACATCAAGATCTTTCAAGAACACATCAAGAAGTCATCTTTTCTTAGGAAAAATTTTAACTTTTTATGAAAACAACAATTTAAGAGAAAAGGTATTTTTTTTTTGTATAAACTCTTTGAAACAATGTTTCTTTTCCCAAGAAATATGATTCTCAAACATAATTCTTTGACCATCTTTTGTTTAGAAAAAAAAATCACTTTAGCAACATTTACCACAAGAACCCTAATTTTCCAAAAAACGTCAGCACTAGGGTTTAAAAGGAAAAGAAAGGCTTTGGATATTACATATTTCTATGACAACCTTGATCACTCTTAAGGAAGAGAGAAGATGTTTTCTAGCCTCTGAATCCACCTAAATCTTCAAGCTTGCAATCCAAGGATGATGCTCCAATGTGTGTGGCTACGTGCAGAATTTTTCTTAAGCAATGAAACAATTAATTCTTGAGAGCGAGGGAAGAATCTCATGTGCTATGGAGGGGGAGAGTGTGTGTGACAGCTATAGGAGAGTTTAGGGTTTCAAAAATCTGATTTAGGATGCTTTTAAAGATGAATTATGTTAGGTTTAGGACATTAGAAGAAAAATGAGCAAAATTAAGGGTAAATCATATTTACTCTGAGTTTTATTTAATAAAAGGCTTCTTATAATCATTTAATAACAATCCTAAGGGATTTTGAACTCAATGTGTCTGGCCATAATGAGAAGGAGTGGCGGCACAATGGAGAAGGAAAAGGAAAGAATTTTCTCCAAGCTTTTCCTAAGCATTAAAGGTTTTGGAAATTAATAAATCCTCCAAGATATTTTCCTAATGGTACAAGAATTAGGTTTCTCCTCTTCCCCTCTCCCTAATAGCAGCATAAGGATTCTAGAAGGCTAGGTTTCTTCTTTAAAATATTTACTTAGCTAGCATAAATATTCAAAATATGGAAATTCAATATTTTCTCCTAAAATATTAAAAATAAAAATAAGAGAGAAGTCTTGCTAGACTAAAATTTAAATAATTCCTTAATTAATACATACACAAATAAATAAAATAAACCTATAATGAATATTTAATAAATATTGTGCAAATATACAAATATATAATAAATATAAATATATATATATATATATAAGCAAATAATAAATAGTTACTTAAATTATTTATTATTGTTATTATTAATTAATAACTACTCAATAATTAAATACACAAATTTAGAGTTAGCTGTGTGTGTGTGTGTGTGTGTGTGTGTTTTCATATATCTATTTCTTTTCCTAATTAATGGTGTTATGCAAAAATATTCTATCCATCATTATTTCAAGTAGTGATTTCTCAATCATCACCCTAAGCACAACAATTCCCCTATAATCATACTCAAATAAATTCATTCATGTCATGCCAAATATACTTACATGCAATAATGCTCATGATATATGGACAATATATTCCCCCATTACTAGATGCTTTTAGGGTGGGGTGTTACATGATTACCATTTCCATTTTGATTCCAAAACTTGAAACTAACACTTCTTTGATTAAGTTATCAGCATGCATTAGGTTTATACCTAACACACTCATTTTATGATTTGATTTTTTAAAAAAAAAAGAAAAAAAATTGTATATAAAGATTAAAAAAAAATATATCTTCCCAAGTAACTTATAAAAATTTCAAAGATTGAAGCATTACTTAAGGACTAGTTGGCAGATCCACTCTACGCGTGAAAATTTTGCATGTCGTTAAAAATACTCATGTGTGTGTGGGTGTGTGTGTATTAAAATAATATTAAATATCTAATTTATCCATGACGATCAAATCAATCTCAATCATCGAAAAGGTTAGTTGGAACTATTGATGAGATTAACACCATCCACGATGAAATATAAAAATTCTATTAGATCTACGACATCAATTAGGAAAGTCAAAAAGATGAAAAACTAAAAATTACTTAGAAAATAGATATGACAATTATTTAACATGAATTTGATTAATAACTTTTGGGTATACTTTTTAATGTTAGATGAAGAATAAGAAAAAAAGATGCCTCTAAAATTTACTTTATTTGATTTCAAGTTAAAGATAATAATAGATTCTCGTATTGATAATTAGTTATTCTTTTAGTAGTAGTCTTTCAAAAAAAAAACACAAATAAGTTATGCATAATTCTTCTATAATTTATTATTTCTACATATACAAAAGCTCCATTGTTGTACATTGTTTCTGGTATGACCCCTTGTAGATGCATCTCACTTTATTTCTACTTTTAACCCTTTGTCGATCCTATTCCCTATTATTATTAATGTCAAATGGTAAGAATAAAAAAATTAATTTCTTTCCATTTGTTGGTCGTATGTTCAAAATAGTAGGAATTCATTTTGAAATGTCAATGTTATGGTTAAAACTTCCTACACTTTAGAGAATAATCTGTTGAAATTAAAAAAGTAAGTCTAAACCTTTCTGATAATCATGTCAATAATTGGAAATAAGAAAGACCAATCACCAAACTGAATACAACTTGCTCATGAAAAATCGTTGTCCTTTTCTAATTTGAGGTAGAAGAAATATACTCACACAATTAATATATTTTATTTTATAAATACATTTGTAAGCTTTTGAATATGTTTAGTAAGGGCATGACCTTAAAAGCCTTAAAGAGTCATGAAAAGTAACAATTTCTATGACAAGAATTTGTAACTGGATGTCCAGCACATACCATCTTGTAAACATAATTTATTTCATTTTAAAAATTGTATATATCATTCCTATCTGTCTCCAAGTAGTGTCATTGATTCTCATGTCTTCAATCAATAATAATCTCATAATAGTTCCAATCCCAAGAGGCCCTAAATTATTTTGTAAATATAACCACATATCACTGGAGTAAAGAATAGGAAGAGGTAAAGTCTCTTCATAATGTGTTGATGAGAATTGATACAATAATAATAGTTATAATAGAATGGATAATATAATATTCATATATTTTTTTAAAAAAAATTATGGTATGACCCCTTGTAGATGCATCTCGCTTTATTTCTACTTTTAACCCTTTGTCAATCCTATTCCCTATTATTATTAATGTCAAATGGTAAGAATAAAAAAATTAATTTCTTTCCATTTGTTGGTCGTATGTTCGAAATAGTAGGAATTCATTTTGAAATGTCAATGTTACGGTTAAAACTTCCTACACTTTAGAGAATAATCTGTTGAAATTAAAAAAGTAAGTCTAAACCTTTCTGATAATCATGTCAATAATTGGAAATAAGAAAGACCAATCACCAAACTGAATACAACTTGCTCATGAAAAATCGTTGTCCTTTTCTAATTTGAGGTAGAAGAAATATACTCACGCAATTAATATATTTTATTTTATAAATACATTCGTAAGCTTTTGAATATGTTTAGTAAGGGCATGACCTTAAAAGCCTTAAAGAGTCATGAAAAGTAACAATTTCTATGACAACAATTTGTAACTGGATGTTCGACACATACCATCTTGTAAACATAATTTATTTCATTTTAAAAATTGTATATATCATTCCTATTTGTCTCCAAGTAGTGTTATTGATTCTCACATCTTCAATCAATAATAATCTCATAATAGTTCCAATCCCAAGAGGCCCTAAATTATTTTGTAAATATAACCACATATCACTGGAGTAAAGAATGGGAAGAGGTAAAGTCTCTTCATAATGTGTTGATGAGAATTGATACAATAATAATAGTTATAATAGAATGGATAATATAATATTCATATATTTTTTTTAAAAAAATTATGTTAAATGTTGAAAAAACCTTAGGGGGGTGAATAAGGTTTTTGGTAAATTTAAAACACTTTTCAATTTTTTTTTAAAAAAATTTTCCTTTGTATTTCAGATCGAGGTGTTTGCTAGTAATACAAAGAAGAGCTTTTGAGCAGTCTTAAAGAACCGACTACGATCTGAATGAGATGAGACAAAAGATGTGAAATTAATACAAGAATGAAGATGGGTTAGTAAGAATCGTAAAGATTTCTTTTGAATAATTGAAAACATTTGAGTAAGGGAGTTCGCAACTTGTCAAAATTAAATGCAAAGAGAATGAACACAAGATTTATAGTCGTTTGATCTACCAAGATCTGCATCCACTTCCTTAAGCTCACACTTAAGGATTTTAAACCAAATTTCTTTAAACTCAGCCAATTCAATGTGTCTATCTACACCAATTACATAAGAGGATCACCATACTTAGTTTTATCAAAACCTCTCGATCAACAACAAATTAAGGTTCACCCCAAATGGGTTTTACACCATAACCTTAATGTACAAAAAGGATTATAGAAATGAAATAAAGATAGCTCATACTTTTGAGCAAATGTACAGACAAATGAGCACTAACAACCTTTACCTCTTTGAAGCAATTTGATTTTACTTTGAAACACTATTGAAAGGGGAGATTTTTGTATTCTAGAGAATAAGAGTGTTTCTTAGAAAGATAGGACAAAAATTTTCTTTAAAATTGAGTTTTGAAACCTTTTATAGAGGTAAAGAGTAAAGCTCCAATTGCTAGTTTCACGCTATCAGATTTTTTAGAGTTTTGGACTCAAGGATCGGACGAAGGTGCATCTAAAAGATGAGTCCAAAATAACACTTTTCTAGGCAAAAACATTTTGACACTATTCAGAGAGTTTTGGATGAAGTTTTTGAATGCGGAACCATCCAAACTATTCAATTAAAAAGTCTGAAGACGTAAAGACTTTGAAATCTTTTTGTTTGTGTGCTTTAAGGTAGAAATAAACTAAATCATAAGGTAAGGAAGACATAGAAATTTACACAAAATACCTTAACAAAATGATTCCTAGTCTAAAGTTCTTTCTCAAGGACTTCATGATCTTATGAGCTCTTAGGTTGAGGTTGTTCTTGATCAATCACCACTTTAGATTCCATTTCCTCAAGAGCTACTTAGCAACCTTATTTAAATGCCTTGAAAGAACTGAGTCAAAATATGTCCTATCACATATAGATCACACAAGTTAATCCTCACCAATGTTTGTCATAAATCAAAGCACAGAAGAATGCGCTTAGGGCTAACAATCTCCCCCTTTTTGAGTAATGACAAACTTGATGAGATTGTGATATAAAAATAATGATATGTACAGTACGAACATGTTAGACTAAGAAAAATAAGAATATTTTTCATTGAAATGCAATCTCTTATTATAGGACTCAAAGAGAGCTTATGAGATTAAGATAGAAGGGTTAAAGCATGTACTCATAAACATGGCTCAATAAGCTTATGGCTCAACCAACCTCCATATCATTATTCCTTCCATCACACGACTATTCTTTAAGAGAATAGCTACAATTAAAAAAATATAGATATGTGCACAAGGAGGTATAGAATATAAATCACAAGATGAAATGCTCCCCCTTAATATGTGCATATATGAACATAGGATATGAAGCCATAAAGTGCGATTTGAGAGTAAGAGTGGATTTAAAATTTTGGACTTCCAAAATGTGCATTCAAACTGGGAGAAGTGAGACTAAGGAACTTTTGGACTTAAAGTTTTGAATGTCCAAAATATGGTAAAATTAGACAGAAACTAGCCTTTTTAGAACCCATTTTTGGACTGGACGTTTGGATTAAAGAAATGTGAATCCAAAATTCCCCCGAGTATGTGTAGGTAAATGAATTTTTAGAGATTTTGATCCAACCTAGTTTTCTCAAGATATTTCAGACTCAAGGAAATTTTCTGAGCAATCAAAAATATTAGTATAAATATCCTCATTATCTGAAATTTTTAACATAGAGCATATCATAATCATTTTCAAAACAGATTATTTAGCTAGTCAAAGATCAAATTGTTAGAATTCACAATGGACTCAAATACATACTTCAATCTCCTTTATTCTCAACAACAACGATATCTCAATTTAGTTTTCATCAAATCACCCAAATCTTCTCAGTCCGTAGCACACTGTGATCATAAACAGTCATAATCACAATTTATAATTTTCATAGACCAATATACAACCAGTACATAATCGTAATTCACAATCCATATTTATAAGGGCAAAAAAATTTGCACAGCATACTTGTTCGATCAACCTAAATCCCAACATGTATTTCATAATGTGCTTCGCAGAATCTTAAGGAATAGTCAGTTTCTACATACAAGCACGTCGCGGTCCATAACACAATAACCATATTCCATATTCCATAGCACAATCCATAATAACCATCAATAGCATAGCACAACAATGCATAATCCCAACAATTATCATTTTTCTCCCCTTTTGTCATCAATCAAAATGCAAGGCACAGAGAACATAAAAAAAAAAAAAAACTGAAGTAGATTGTCAGATAGATCAATAACTAAAATGGTGAAGTGCAGAAATAAATAAATTGTTCAGAAACTAGAAAGCAGCAAAAGGTGGGCAAGCAAAGAAAATGTTGAAGTAGTCAGTAGAGAGGTTCAGTCAGGAGATGTGGATTGTCGCTGCCATAGATCCGGCACCCTTTTGTGAATGTTGTCTAGCAATTCGGCTGGACTTCCTTGAAAGTCGAAAATGGCAAAAATGATCAAATCGAAAGCATGCTTACAGAACGAAAAAATTTACCTCTGTGTTTGAATGACCTTAATGGCACTGAAAAAAATGTCTATACAAGGATGCTTAAAGTTATTAGATCACGTCCTTATAAACGTCGACTTTATCTCATTCACACGAAGCTTTTGAGCTTCTGAAATGGTAACCTTTCCTCTGCCGATGAAGCTCACAAAATTGGGTTTGCTTCTTTTTCTTTGCTTGTGAAAGCTTCTCTATTTTGCTTCTGTGAAAAAACTCTACAAACCTTCACATGATTTTTCCTTTTGATCTAGATTTCATACAATCACAGAAAGAGTGCGACCAACAGTACGAAAACATAAAGCTCCATGCTTTCTGTTATTTATCAAGCAAAACAACACGGGATCCATCCGGTGTTGTTTTTTTAAATTTAATTAATTAATTTATTTTATTTTATTTTATTTTACCCTTGATCTTATTCATCGGGCTACATAAAATTATTTACTCTTGAGCTTGAACACTCATAAATAATAAGTCTCAATTATTTATTTTTTGGACTTTATTAAATAACTCAATAAATAATTAACAAGTTCAAATAGACCAATATAAAATAACAGGCCTTTTATCTAGTTTATATCTAATTTAATTTTTTAATTATTCAATCTGGGTCCTGGGCCCTGAATAATTAATTAACCAATTAAACTAGATAAAATATATACTCTCTCTCGGACCTTTTATTTTATTCTAATCCAATAATAAATTAAACTATTTAAATAAAATAAAATAAAACCCATAATTATCAAGACCAATTCCTTAACCTAAATCTGTCAGGACTTAAGGGCTATTCTGGGGACCAAAAGACATATCGCATTGGCTACTAAAATGATCAAAATACCCTTGCTATATAAATAGTTATATTTTGCATTTTAAATATTTTATATTATCACCATAAGGAAATATTAACCTCAAGGATAATGTTGCGTTAGCAAAGTCTTCGACCTACAGGTGTAATGACTAAAATACCCCTCTACGCATCGTAATACATTTAGAGAGGAGGAGTGTACTAATACCTCTCTAATAGACATCTACCATTCTTAGACCTCTAGTCCAATGATCTACGACTCCTGAAATATTTTCACTTTTCAAGGGAGCTACCCTAAAGTAAACATCCAACTCATGTTCTCCAGGGCCCTAGATAATTAGATCATTTGAACAATCACAAGGGATGATATAGCGCATAAGCTATCTTGTACAAATCTGTCTTAACTAACTAGTCACATATACCCAACATACTAGTATATTGGCTCCACGAAAGAACCTCAACTATAGCAAATCAAAATATATGCTTCTAGTTTCGTTAGACCACCAATTCATACTCAAGCGGTAGAATATTAGTCCACGCTGTAGCAGTAATAGTCTGAGTTTCTTTTAAATAGCACTTTTAGAAACCACTATTACAGGTCATATTCTACGTATTCGAAATACACACATGTTATAAAGTGAGTGGACTACTCACTGGCTAAAGGTAAACCATTCCCCATTTAGAATTCATAACACAATAACCTAAATAAAATGAGATTCCTATTCTTATCAATCGATTAAGAACAAACATTTATGTGTTAAGTAACCCATGATCCATACCTTATTGTGAAAGACCACCATTCACATGGATAACTCACTTAAACACAATGGGTCCTTTCCAAACGAAAATCGTGCACAAATAAAATATAAATTCATAAATAAATTTGGAAAATAAATTTTTTTATTAATAAATTCAATAATTACATAAGATAAAGTTAGTCTAGAGGGCATATATTCCAACATTCCTTTTCACCACCATATGCTTTTACCTTTTTCCAGATAAGACAAGGACTTTAGTAGGGGCAATAGAGACAGGAACATCAACCTTCGGTTCCTTATCCTTTGAACTAGCTACAGTGTGCCCAGATGCCTTTCTCGGGCTTGGCTATTTTGCTTATTCAGTCTGTTGACCAACTCCTTCTTCAATATGTAGAGAAGTGATTCCTTTAGCATGTTCTTCCTCTTAGGCAGCCTTATGATTCTTCTTTTCAATAGCAGTTAGTCTGTATCCAAAAGTTTGGATTTCTGAGCTGAGGTTATCTACCTTAACAATCAACAAATTGATTACTTCCAGAATGCTCTGATTGATTCCTATGTCTTGAGTTCTCTAGTTGCCCTTACTAGAGGATTCTTCTTGAGTTTCTAACTCAACCTTTCTTTTTACACTTACAGGTTGAGCAGTCTTGCCTTCGGCCTCAACCTTTAACAACCTTTCCTTTTCATCATCGGCTATATCTCTGAGCAGCTTCCACTCATTATCCATTCTCACATATCTCATCCTCTTGAATGACTCAAAGCTATACACATTCATCTTTGAAGAAGTAGGGGTGATAGAACTCAAATCAACACCAAAGTGTCTGAACACTTTAGTTAATAAGTTTTCATAAGGCAGGGCTTTGTTAGAGGTATTCTTTATTTACATCATTAGTTTCGCAGCAAGATACCAAAACTTATTGGCCTATTCTCGAATAACGCCAACATTATCACCATTTGCATAATGTTTATAGAGGTTTTGTGACCAAAACTTGGAACCACTATGGTTGAAACCATGTGGTGCAGAATCCTACCTGGTCCATTTAACCACTTCGTGCTCCTATCACTTGAGTTCTTAAAACTTTTCCAACCAGAAAATGTTCTTTCAAACTTCCCTAAATCAAACAGATCAGTTCCTTCCAGGAACTTGTTCAATTCAAAGAAATGAATCCCGCTATCTCTAACACCGTATACTCTATTCAATGGGTGATAATCAAACTCAAGGTTTTTACCCCCAACCCTTGAAATGTACCATCGGACCATAAAACCCCCTCCAATCTCCTCTAATCAGTCTTTTCTCATATTAGCATAAAATTCTCATACTAGAGTAGTAAACAACTTTTCATTAACAAATAACAGGGCTTCCCACTAGAAAGACTCAAACATATTCAAGACATTTGTAAAATTCAGAAAAGACTTTAGATTTTTGCGATAATCGACAATCACAATTCAGTTTCTTGAAACCCATTCATTAAAATCAGATTCCCTTTTAGAATCTAGAGAACGAGGTACCTGGGTCTTGAAACTTTCCTGTTCCGGAGTTGATTCTGAGGAGTCAATCCGAGAAGCTGAGAGTTTGGGAGTGACTTCTTTTCCTTTTTTCGTTACAGCCAATTTCTCTTTCATTGTTGTAGTGATTTTACGGGCTTTCTTTTACTTAGGTTTGGTCAATTTTGGGGATTTTACCGTTGCAATCAAATGGTAAAGGCTTGGGCTTTCAGTTGTTCAGAGAGAAACTTAGAAAAGTTTTGAAAGAAGAAAGATGAAGTTCTCGGTTGATTTCAGAATCCGAGAAAGAAGAAAGAGAAAAGCCTTTTTATGATTTCCTAGGAGGTTGTGAGGATAAGTACAATCAAGTACATTGGAAAGAGGCTTTTTATCATAAGCTATCTTGGAAAAAGCACTGTCATTTTGAATTTCAAATAGAATAATCTGGAAGCAATTATTTTTGAAGGACATACGAAGCATCAGGTCGTTTCATTTTGGATTGAGGCTTTATCAAAAATGTTCATCCAAAAGGAATTCCTTAAAGAGAGAGTTTTAGAAGATGAGTTTTGGATTTACTCTTCAAAATGCTGCATCCAAAATCTCCCTCTAGCATTATATTTCTTTAGAGACCTACAAAAACAGACGATCAAATCTTTCCCAATAAAATTTTAGTCATGTAATTTTTGTGATGCCCAATCCTCTTCTCAGAGAGAAAAATCTGTCTTCAGCCAGGGGTTTTATGAATATATTATGAGTTGTTCATTTGTAGGGATATATTCTACACAAACATCACCTTTAAGTATATAATCTCTAATAAAATGATGCTTAACTTCAATATGCTTGGTCCTAGAATGTTGAATAGGATTTATCGTTAAATTGATTGCACTTGTATTATCACATAGTATAGGTTTGTAATCAAAATTGAGGCCAAAGTCAAGCAATGTGTTTTTCATCCACAGAATTTGTGCACAACAGCTCCCTGTTGCAATATATCCGGCCTTGGTTGTAGATAAGGATACATAAGCCTATTTCTTGCTATGCCATGACACTAAAGAATGTCTGAGAAATTGATAGTGCCCGCTAGTGCTTTTTCATTCAACTTTACAACCTGCATAGTCTGCATCAGTGTAGCCTATAAGATCAAAGGTGTTAGTATGAGGATACCATAAACCATAATCATATGTTCCAACCAAATATCTAAGGATGCGTTTCACGACACATAAGTGGGATTCCTTTGGACACGATTGAAATCTGACACAGAGACAAAATGAAGACATAATGTCTGGTCAACTAGCAGTAAGATATAACAAACTTCCAATCATACCTCTGTATTTTGATTCGTCCACTTTCTTACCCTTTTCATCCTTGTCAAGCTTCAGAGAAGTATTCATAGGTATACTAATTTCTTTGGTTTCATTCATACCAAACCTTTTGAGTAGTTTCTTAGCGTACTTAGCTTGATTTAGAAAGATCCCATCCATGGTTTGTTTAATTTGCAGTCCGAGGAAGAAGTTGAGTTCTCCTATCATGCTCATTTTGAATTCTTGCTGCATAGTCTTGACAAACATCTTACACAACGATTCATTAGCAGTACCAAAAATAATATCATCAATATAAATTTAGACAATGAAAAGGTCATTAGATTTTTTTGACTTAATAAACAATGTAGTATTAATCAGGCCTCTTGAAAAACTTTTTGAGAGTAAGAATCCACTAAGCCTATCTTTCATACCAAGCTCGTGGGGTTTGTTTAAATCATAGAGAGCCTTTGAGAGTTTAAAAATGTGATTTGGAAAATCCTCATAAATAAAACCCGGAGGTTGTTCTACATATATCTCCTCTTCAATAAAACTATTCAAAAATGCACTTTTAATGTCAATTTGATAAAACATGAAATTTTTGAAAGATGCAAAAGTAAGTAACATTCTTATGGATTCTAATCTAGCAACAGGAGCAAATGTCTCGTCATAGTCAATGCCTTCTTCTTGATTGAATCCCTGGGTAACAAGTCTAGCTTTATTTCTAATCCTCACTCTATTTTCATCAAGTTTATTTCTGAAAACCCACTTGGTACCAATAACCGGATGATTAAGTGGTCTAGGGATGAGTTTCCAAATTTGATTTCTCTCAAATTGATTCAGCTCTTCTTACATAGCTAGTATCCAAAAATCATCATGCAAGGCCATATCAATACAGTTAGGTTTAATACTAGAGAGTAAAATAAAATTGTCTACAAAATACCATCTAGTTTTGACTCCACATCTAGGATCACCAATAATTTACTCTTTTGGATGACCAGTTTTGTACTTCTAATCTTTTAGTAGTCCTTGATCAGTAAGCTCTTCAGTTTCTTACTTGCTTTGTTCAGCTTATTGCTCTTCCAATTCCTCTTCTTTAGCATGAATGTCTAGCGATGGTGCTTTGAGCTGCTCTTTGCCTTTTTCTTTTGAAATCCCTACATCATCATCATCTTTTCTTGATATATAAATGTTAGATTCATCAAAGACAATATGTACGGATTCTTCCACACATAGAGTTCTCTTATTATACACTCTATATACCTTTTTATTGGAAGAGTATTCAAGGAATATAGCCTCATCAGATTTGCTATCAAAATTTTCAAGATTGTCTCAGGTATTAAGAACAAAACATTTGCAGCCAAATACTTTAAAATAAAAAATTGATGGAACTTTGTCAAACATAAGTTTAAAGGGTGCTTTTCTTAGAAATGGTCTCAACATCACTCGGTTAACAATATAACACGTTGTATTTACAGCTTCAGCCCAAAAGTATTTTGGAAGAGAGTTTTCACAAATCATAGATCTTGCCATTTCTTGCAAGGTTTTATTTTTCCTTTCAACGACGCCATTTTGTTGAGAGGTTTTTGCAGCTGAAAAGTTGTGAAAAACTCAATTTTCATCACAAAAGTGTGTAAATTCACTGTTGCAAAAATTTTCTACCATTATCACTCTTAATAGAAATCAATTTGCATCCAATAGTGTTTTGGACGCTCCTGAATTATTTAAAGAATTCAAAAAATGCTTCATCTTTTTGTCCAAGAAACAAAATCCAAGTAAATCTTGAGAAATCATCTACTAAAACATAAGCATACCTCTTACCACCAAGGCTAGTGGTCCTCATCAGTCCAAATAAATCCATATGAATTAATTCAAGAGGTTTTGAGGTGGAAACATTTGCTTAGGTTTAAAAGAGGTTTTGATCTGCTTTTCAAATTGGCATGCATCACATATTTTACTTTTATCAAATTTCATTTTGGGCAGTCCCATAGCAAGCTCTTTTGAGGATAATTTATTTAGAAAATCAAATTACACATGGCCTAATCTTCTTTGCCAAAGATAGTCATCATTATCATGCACGGAAAGACATCTAATATCATGAGCTATAAGATCATTAAGATAACATATATATACATTCCCAACACAGTTAGCAACAAAACTTTTTTCATTATTTGAGATGTCCATAATAAAGCAAGAATCTTTCTCAAAAATGACTTTGCATCGATTGTCATATAATTGACTAATGCTAAACAAGCTGTATTTCAACTCATCAATCAATAATACTTGTTTAATAATGGTTGAAGATCCTTCACCAATATTACCTATGCCAAGTGTCTTTCCTTTCTTTTTGTTTCCAAAGGTAACGAACCCATCATTTGTAGCTTGAACATCTTCTAATAGGGCCGTATTTCCGGTCATGTATCTTGAGCATCCACTATCTAAGAACCACTTTGTGAAACTCATTTTCTCCAATAAACGTACCTATACATAAGATGGGAGAGTGATTTTTAGTATCCATATCTTCTTGGGTCCATAGGGGTTAGTAGTGATTCTTTTAATTCTCCAATTAGTTTTCATTCCTAAATTAATGCTTTTCCTAATCTGACACCTAGATACAATGTGTCCATTTTTACCACAATAAGTGCAACATGTAAAATTTCTGTTTGAGGAGTTTACTTTTACAAAATAAGACTTGTGTTTTACTGTTTTGTGCATATTACCATAGCCAAGGCCATTTCTATTTCCAGCCATTTGTTGAGCTCCAAGAAGTTTATTTAGGTTGCTTCGGCCATCAGTGAATTTTTCAATACAAGTAGTGAGATCATCAACTTTCATTTCCATATTATCAAATTCACAGGTTCTGACTTCAAGAGATGAGACTCTATCATGTAAACATTTATTCTCAAGAGTAGAATAGTTCAAGAAAGTAGAAATGATTTCTTTTTCAACATTCAGGCAGAACGTGGAGTCAAGAAGAGTTTTGTTCTCACTTATCAGATTGTTATTTTCAATTGATAGTGAATCAATTTTCACATTTATTTCCTTGTTCCTCTTTTACAGTCTTTTTAGTTCATGAGGCATATCAATAAGAAAAGCATTTGGATCATCAATATTATCACAAGTAGAATCATGCAATTCAACTACAAAGTTAGATGAGGAAGAGTTTACCTTATCCTCCACTGCTATGAAGCATATGTTAGCAGTTTCATTTTCAAAATCTTCATTTTCCTTAAATTCGGACTCATTTTGATTCTGAGTTCCTATTAGTCCTTTTCCCTTCTTTGTTTTCAGATCCTTCTTTTTCTTCTTGAGCATTTTGCCTTCTTTCTTTTTGGCTAGCAATGAAGTATTCCGTACTCTTGCATTCATAACATTAAGGCTTAAAAGATGAGGTCTGTCCCTTCCTTTTTACAAACTTCTTTTCTCTTTTGAAGTTTTCCTTTTTGAACATTCTTATAAATTTCTTTGCGATCATGGCCAATTCTTCGGTATCCACTTCAATTCCATCATCACTATCAGATTGACTACTGTCAGTGTCCCTATCAGCAGCTTTCAGTGCTATTCCTCTTTTGCCTTTGTCATGGTCATCAGACTCTTGAAACCTTTTGAATTTCATTTCATGAGTTAGGAGAGAGCCAATTAACTCTTCAGTCGGTAAGATTTTCAAATTTTTTGATTCCTCCATTGCTAAAGTTTTAGGATACCAGCTCTTTGGCAAAGCATCCAGAATTTTTCTATTTTGTTCACCAAGGGAATAGCTTTTTCCATAAGCTTTAAGTCCATTTGCAATGTTTGTAAATCTAGTAAACATATTAGTTATACTCTTGTTTGGCTTCATAGTGAATAATTCATAGTCATGAATAAAAAATCCCAACTTAGACTCCTTTACTTAATTTGTCTCCCCATGGGTAACTTCAAGCAATCTCCACATGTCATGAGCTGAATCACAACCACTTACTCGATTATATTCAGTGGCATCAAGGGCATAATATAGAATGTTCATAGCTTGAAAATTCAATGTCATTTTGGCATTGTCTTCAGCATCATATTCATCACTTTGTTTTGGAACTATTCGACCTTCAATACTTCTAGAAGGAACATATGATCCTCGTTCAATTAAGTTCCATAGCTCAAAATTAATTGAGCAAACATAGATCTTCATACAATTTTTCCAAAATGTGTAATTACTCCCAATGAACAAAAGAGGTCTATTTGTCGAGGATCCCTCAACATAGGGAAGTGAGGAGATATTTGCCACAAGGATCTTTTCTACAAGGTTATTTAGCTGAAGAAGAGTAGACCAACACTCTGATACCAAATGAAAAAACCTTAGAGGGGGGTGAATAAGGTTTTTAGCAAATTTAAAACACTTTTCAAAATTCTATTTTTTTTTTAATTCCTCCTTTGTATTTTAGATCGAAATGTTTGCTAGTGATACAAAAAAGAGCTTTTGAGCAGTCTTAAAGAACCAACTACGATCTGAATGAGATGAGATAAGAGATGTGTAATTAATACAAGAATGAATATGGGTTGGTGAGAATCATAAAGATTTCTTTTGAATAATTGAAAACATTTGAGTAAGGAAGTTCACAACATGTCAAAATTAAATGCAAAGAGTATGAACACAAGATTTATAATGGTTCGATCTACCAAAATCTACATCCACTATCTTAAGCTCACACTTAAGGATTTTAAACCAGATTTCTTTAAACTCAACCAACTCAATGGTGTCTATCTACACCAATTACATAAGAGAATCACCATACT
This sequence comes from Voacanga thouarsii, assembly GCA_026120185.1. Classification (NCBI taxonomy): domain Eukaryota; kingdom Viridiplantae; phylum Streptophyta; class Magnoliopsida; order Gentianales; family Apocynaceae; genus Voacanga; species Voacanga thouarsii. The sequence continues at coordinate 3,058,495 of JANUWF010002024.1, read as the reverse complement.
TGGTTTTATCAAAACCTCTTAATCAACAACAAATTAAAGCTCACCCCAAATGGGTTTTACACCACAACTTTGATATACAAAAAGGATTATATAAATGAAACAGAGATAGCTCACACCTTTGAGCAAATGTACAAACAAATAAGCACCAACAACCTTTATCTCTTTAAACAATTTGATTTCACTTTGAAGCACTATTGAAAAGGAAGATTTTTGTATTCTAGAGAATAAGAATGTTTTTTAGAAAGATAGAACAAAAATCTACTTTAAAATCGAGTTTTAAAACCTTTTATAGAGGTAAAAAGTAAAGCTCGAATGGCTAGAAATGGCTAGTTTCACGCTGTCAGATTTTTCAGAGTTTTGGACTCAAGAATAGGATAAAAGTGCTATTAGGATTCGTGGACTCCTAAACGCAGAAAATATCCACGAATCCCTTCCGAGGATCCAAGTAAACGATTAAGAAGATCGTAGATTTGTAGAATTACCTCTGTTTGGTGTAATCGATATTCTTCGATTTCGATTTTGTCACTGTACGTGCAACCCGAACGATCACTAGATGCTGCAGTGTGCGAACGTCTTCTATCGAATACACACCGCGAACTCACTCATTACCCGGGGAGTGCTAACACCTAGGGTTTGAGAGGTTTTTTTTCTAATCAATGGAGGCACGAATATTCTCAACAGAAATTGGCACACCTAAGAAGACGGCTAGGGTTTTCTTAAAAAACCACTCCGAACCTCTTAGAGTCCAACCCCAATAATATCTTATCGTATTTTAATTTAAATTCAAATTAAATTAAAACTGATATGATAAGATTCTGCCATTATCTCGGTAATTTAACTAATTAATTTACTGAGACAGATTCTTATAATTTGGACATCATCCAAATACATCGAATGTGGACATATTTCCAAATTCATTGTATCTGGACACCAGAAAAATAACCTAACAAGTTCGCTTATTGTGTAACCCTATAGGTTCATTTAACACTGGCAGTGTGCCTAAATCATATTTAAATGGCCCACAGGTTATAAGCGGTTTCTAACAAAACATTATAACTATCCAGGTTAAGTGAAGATCGGCGATCTCTTTGAGCCAAACCATAATTTTACATTTAGTCCTTTTGTCACATGATATCCAGATTAAGCATAAGGCACGGAGCATGTCATCCTTATTAAGTTTAATTAATTATTTCTTGATTTCATAGTAGACTGTTCAAACAAATGATATCAATATCTTATATTGATATGTTTGAGCACGGCTATGCATGTTAACAGTCTAACTTATCAAGGGGCCCATGGATATCTCTCCCATAATTGAGAGGGACAAATTCTTTCACTATCAATCATATTCCTCTCATTGATTTATTCTATATCCAACAGTAGTCTAATTTATTATCTAGTTAAAGACAACTTTAGACAATGTCAAAATACATAATTTATCAAATAGGAAACTATGATGAATTTAGGTCGAAGGACTTTTAATATTATTATGGCTAGAAAGTACTTATGACATGTTCCATGAAGTACTCTCACAGTGGGTCATGTCCAATACAATGTTCTCTAACATTTATTTATGTTTTGACTTGATATCCCAAATATCCATGACCAATAAAACATAGCCATCCAGTCACAAACATACTAATCTTAATTTATTATTCCTCCAATACTAATAAATGATCAGTGACAGATTTAGAATAGTCATTGTATTCATTGTTTGGTTTTACTATCAAATCACGTATTTGATGACCACAAAACAAAACGCACTATTCATGGAAAGGAAAGCCTCATATTATTATATAAAACATAACGACAATAATATAAGTACAAATTGACTTTAGGGCATATCCCCAACAGGTGCATCCAAAAGGTGAGTCCAAAATGGTACTTTTCTAGGCATAAATATTTTGATACTGTTCAGAGAATTTTGGACAAAACTTTTGGATGTAGAACCATCCAAACTATTCAATCCAAAAGTCTGAAGACTTAAAAACTTTGAAATCTTTTTGTTTGTGTACTTCAAGGTAGAAATAAACTGAATCATAATGTAAGGAAGATATAGAAATTTACACAAAATACCTTAGCAAAATGATTCTTAGTCTAAAGTTCTTTTTCAAGGACTTCATGATCTTGTGAACTCTTAAATTGAGGTTGTTCTTGATCAATCGCCACTTTGGATTCCATTTCCTAAAGAGTTGCTTAGCAAACCTTATTTGCATGCCTTGAAAGAATTGAGTCAAAACATATCCTATCGCATATAGATCATATAAGTTAGTCCTCATCAATGTTTGTTATAAATCAAAACACAGAAGAATGTCCTTGGGCTAACAAATGTCTACTTTATCTATGAATTACCAAACGAATCTCAACCATTTGATAGATTAGTTGGAAGTGTTGATGAAATCAACACCATTCATAATGAAATACCAAATTTTTTATTAGATCTACACCATTTAATTGGAGAAGTTGGAAAGGAGCAAAAAAAAAAAAAAAAGAAAAGAAAATCTATTTGGACAATTCACTCCCATCTTCACTTGTAGTGTCATTTATTCTCATGTATTCAATCAATAATAATCTCATGATAGTTGCAATCCCAAGAGGCCCTAAATTATTTTTTAAATATAACCACATATCACTGGAGCAAAGAATAGGAAGAGGTAAAGTCTCTTCATAATGTGTTGCTGAGAATTAATACAGTAATAATAATAGTTACAATGGAATAGATAATACAATATTCATATATATATATATATATATATATATATATATATATATATATTTAAAAATTATGTTAAATGTCTACTTTATCCATAAACGACCAAACGAATCTCAACCATTTAATAGATTAGTTGGAAGTGTTAATGAAATTAACACCATTCATAATGAAATACCAAAGGTTCTATTAGATCTACACCATTTAATTGAAGAAGTTGGAAAGGTGGGAAAAAAAATAAAAATTACTTAAAAAATCTATATGGACAATTCACTCATCTTTTTACTTTTAATATATACATTTAGAAAAAAGCATTACTAAGGTAAAAAAGATTAAAAAAAAAATTTATCATTTAATATTCTATATTATAACATACCTACTCTTTAACATCTTAAGGTTTTAAAACTCAACTTTTACTTCCCGCTACTTTGGGATAAAAGGTAAAACTATTAATTTGTTCTAAAATTATTTATATAGACTTCTCTTTAGATTTCTCTATATAATTGGGACTTTTCCACTATTTTAAGTTTTGATGTTATGATTATAAATTGTTATAAATTACATGTTTATGCCAAGTATCAAGTAAATATACTCTCTCTCTCTCTCTCTCTATATATATATATATATATATATATATATTAATTCTTTTAATTTAAAATGAAAATATTTTTTAATTATGAGTTCATACTATTATTTAAGTAATTTAAAATTAATAAAGATAAATATGTTATTATTACATGAATTTCATGATAATTTATTAAGGGCAAAATGTTAGCTTAAAAAATAGTTAAAAATATTTTTAAACATTCATATTCTATTTTTTTTATATATGGACAAAAACGTTCCTTCTATTCTTTTTAATATCAAGCAATGTAAATGCTATCAGCAAATAAATATTAAGATAAAATTGTGGACATATTTTTATCAATAAATATATTTTTATTTTTATGATATGAATGTATAAGTTATATATATATATATATATATATATATATATATATATTCGTTGCTTATATGCATAAAATATTTTAAATAAACAATTTTTTTAAAGGGTAGAAAAGAAGAGGAATTTTTTTAAAACTAAAACTTAATAATAAGAAAAGTCATCATAAAATTTTAAAGGAGATGGGAGATCTATTAAATAAAAAACTTTAAGAGATGCTAATATAAATAATTTTAGAATAAATTAACCTTATTACTTTTTAGTACAAAGTAAAGGGATTTAAAAGTTGAATTTTGAAACTTTGAATTACTAAAAAAGGAAGTATTAAAGGGTAGGGTACCAAAAAATAATCTACCCACTATAACATGACAAAAGGTTAATTTTAAAGCTTTGAGGTACTAAAAAGAAAGTATATTATAGGATAGGGTGCAAACAACAAATTTTATCCAATAGAATAAGACAAGAGGTGCGCTGCTAGACTAACTTTGCATTTAGACAGCCATTCTATCTTCGTTTTCCACTGTGAAGATGAGAAGGAATTTAAATTTAAAAAAATTAAAATGAAAAATAGAACTTGAATGAGAAAATGTGATTTTTTTTTAATATTTTGTATATAATAAAAAATTATTTAGATTTAATTTATTTTTATTTTAAAATTTAATCGCACTTGGATAGGATTTAAAAATAAATATAATTTTAAATCTAAAAAATTTAATATTATAATATAATAGAAGTACTAATATTTTCAAATAAATTAAAAATCATAACTAGTCAAAAGCAAAAATTTTTGTGGCCGAACCAAAACTTGTCCAAATGAAGAAAAATACTACTCCATATTTGTATGATCAAAAGGGAGAAAAAAAAAAAAAAAAAGAGTCCAACGGCTAGAAAGTAGTGACCTTTGATCGAGCGGTTTAAATAGTCGCGCCAGCTTAAAGCTAGATCTTTGAAAAGCTTTGATCCGACGGTTGAGATAGTCGCGTCAGCTTAAAGCTACGCAGAGAAACCAAAAACCTCCCTTCAAAAACCCTTCTCTCCTCTATTAGTAAATATATTTTCACATAGAACGCTGCCCCTCGGTTTCTCTCGCTCGCTAGCTCTCTACCTCTTCTCGAAGAAGTTTGTTAATCAATGGTAAGCTTTTTCATCTGCATTTCTCAGTTTTTGTGTTTTTAATGCGATTCGTTCGTCTAGACGTTTATCAAACTATACTGTCGATTAAAATTTTGGGTTTTTTTGGGTTGATTGTTGTTCTAGGCGTTGCCGAATCAGCAAACTGTTGACTATCCAAGCTTTAAGCTTGTAATCGTTGGTGATGGTGGAACAGGCATAATCTCCTTTTGATCATTTTGAATTTACTGCTAAATTTCGTGATTTATTTTGTTTAACAATTGCTTGTGTGTGTGTGTGTGTGTGTGTGTTTTTTTTTTTTTTTTTTGCCGTTCGCCGTTGATGATTGGAGTATGTATTCTGGCGTAAAATTTTCTTGTTTTGATGTATTTTTTCTGGGTTTGGGTTGTTTTTTGCTCGTACAGAATTGTAGAGGTGCTGTTTTAGGGTTATTGAATGCTTTAAAGGAGGATCTGATAAGAAATACTTGATGTGTGTGGATAAGTCCTCTGTTGATTAAGTTATTTATGTATTATCGCCCAATTGGAATGCATACAGCGCTTTAATCTTTGCTTCCCTCTCTCCCCCCTTATTTGTTAATTAAATTGAGATCTTGGTGTTTTTGATTTTTTTTAAATAGGGAAAACCACTTTTGTGAAGAGACATCTTACAGGTGAATTTGAGAAGAAGTACGAACGTAAGTCTTGCTCAAGTTCTCTTATGGTGATAGATTTTATGTTGCTTGGTTTTTCTCCTGCTTGAACTAATAATGAGTTATATATGCATGATCTCTCCTGGATTCTGAACAATAGCGACTATTGGTGTGGAAGTTCATCCTCTGGATTTCTTTACAAATTGTGGAAAGATTCGGTTTTATTGCTGGGATACAGCTGGTCAGGAGAAATTTGGCGGTCTTAGGGATGGCTACTAGTAAGTCATATAGCTATTTTCCATTTATTTTTTAGATAAACTTCTTTATATTTGGGCCTTTTTTTTTTCTTTCTATTTTTGTGATCTTAATGAGATGAAATTCTATCTAATTTGTGAGTTTGAGATGCAAACTCAAACTCACACTTATCATATGGTGCGGATGCCTTTTATTATCTTCCTCAATGCAAGTATGGATGTACCAATTACTAGTTTGAAGGTTGGTACAAAGCTTCCGTTATCTGCCATGGTTGTCTTTCTTGTTATGATTTCTTGTTTCCAGTCCTGTCTGTTTGCTCTTTACAATATGCTAGTGATGTCTTACGGGGATCTTTATATTGTTTAGACAATTGTTGCTGTTGCTGTACATGTGCATGCTATAAGATCATTGTTTCTTTGCTGTTGAACTTGCATTCTGCTTTTCATAAATATATTTGATGTATTTTGCTAATATTTGTTATTTGAGTGCAGCATCCATGGACAATGTGCAATCATCATGTTTGATGTAACTGCTCGGTTGACGTATAAGAATGTTCCCACATGGCACCGTGATCTTTGCAGGTGTGAGCTTAACCTCTTACTTTTTCTTTTTTTGATTTAAAAATTATGATGAGGCTTAGGCATGATTGAGGTAGTACTGATAGGGCTTAATTACAGGGTGTGCGAAAATATCCCCATTGTACTTTGTGGGAACAAGGTTGATGTAAAGAATAGGCAAGTGAAGGCAAAGCAGGTTACGTTCCACAGGAAAAAGAATCTGCAGTACTATGAGATATCAGCCAAGAGCAATTACAACTTTGAGAAGCCTTTTCTATATCTTGCTAGGAAACTTGCCGGGTAAGTGTTTTTAGTAATTGGAAAATTCTGTCCATTAACAATAAGTGCATTGCACAAAGTTAAAAGGAACTTGCATGAGGAGGCTAGGGAACATGGTTGGTAGCTACCGCATTGTATTCTAGCAATTTCAAGTTGTTTAATGGCTAGCATTTTTGTTTTAGGGATGCTAACCTTCATTTTGTGGAGTCTCCTGCCCTTGCACCGCCTGAAGTGCAGATTGACTTGGCTGCACAACAAAAGTAATTTCTGCCCCTCTCTTCACCCTTTCACAGGCTACCTCATTTAAAATATCTAATAGAGGGAAAACAATAAATGAAGACAGAATTTCCAGATAAAGATGCTTGCCTGTTCATTTATTATATTCGTAGTGTATTACTTGGGATATAATTGTTTCAATGTGCAGTTATATTATACTTGATGCTACTTCCTTCGGATACCCTGATGTTACAACTCTGCTCTCCTTGTTAGGCATGAGGCTGAACTTCTTCAAGCTGCCAGTCAGCCACTTCCGGATGACGATGATGATGCTTTTGAGTGACAAGTTCAAGGAGGTGTTGGTGGTATATGTTGTGCCTCTAACGTGGAATTTGCTGAAATTTTCCTGTTATTCATAGGTTCTAGAGAATTTTCTATCTATTATAGGAATTTGAGGATTTGGGATTTTATGTAGGTGTTTCTTGGATTATTTCTGGGATCTTTGGCCTTGATTTGTTTGTGAGAAGAAATGATAATGCGCTATACTCAATTGAATCTGAATGTGGAGCATCTATTATTTGTTTGTACGCGAAGTTGTCGATGGAGAACCAAATTTTGTTGATGAAGCACTGTGCTTTTTTCTCAGGCATTTTGGGAGGAATGGTTTCATTCATTAAGTTTCCATTTTGTCTGCAGCCGTAGTCTTTACCATGTAGGATTTATTAGCCCTAACGATAATCAGTCCTCCTTTAGGGCTGAATCTCGCTCTCCCCCGCGTATGTATTATTATGTCCAAGTAAAAGGTCAGTGTCTGGGTTTTATTATGTTGGCATCTCTTGTCCATGTATCTTTGTCAAAATAAGATGAAGAGCAGTCTATAGGTCTTGTGTTGATAAACGGGGTGGTGCAGCGTTAACTATGAGTTAATACCCGTGAGAAAGCCGTTAGCGAATGGTCTGGCATGTCTGGGGGGCGAACGTTGTGCCTTAACAGAACAAATGGGGGAGGCTCTGAGAACTTCTGATATTTTGCACCTGGTCGGATTCCCGAGCTTAGAAGTCAGGTTAACACCCGTTTGGTATCGCTGGCCTTCCATTCTTTCAGTAAAAAGGAATTATGAAGATCTCTTTCGGGTGAATTGAGTAGAATTCGGTAGCCCTTGTTTGTTATTTGGCAGTGGACTAGTGGTTAGTATTGAATGCGTTTTGCCTGATAATTTCTCTACTCACTAGGTCCTAAATCCTTGGCCTTATATTTTTAATTCTGGATCACTTATTAAAATAATAGTGGAAAGTAGTACGCCTGATTGATCAGAGTGGAAATTCTGAATTTGTACAGCAAAGCACATGGAAAATACTTACCATCCTTATTTGACATAAACTAAATTCATTTTCCTCACATATACGTGATTTTTTATTTTTATAATAATCAAAAGGATTTCATTAACAATTTAAGAGCATTGGCAAGCAAACCACCATTTTTGTCCTCTGCTTCCTGCCCCTAGTTGGAACTTCTACCCTCCACAGTCGTTTCTCCATCAAAAACTCGGCTGTCCAGTCCCATTTCTCCTCAGTGGTTTGAGGACAAAAATGGTGCTTTTTGAAATTTAGCAAGGTTCTGACGGTTTGGCAAGAAGTACATAATATGTTGATATGGTGAATTTTTTAAAATTATTAAAGTTAAGTAAAATAATTTTAAATTTTTTTAAATTTATTGAAATTTTTATATTTTATATTTTTATTTTTTTTTAAAAAAAAATTATAAAATTATCCCTTAAATATAACTTACTATCAACTCTACATTTCTAGTTCTATCTCTATTTTATTGTAATTTGGTTGAATGGCGATGAGCCACCACATCTTGGGGTTAATTTCCTTCGAAAATTTTTGGATTTTTGTGATTTGACTTTAAAAAAAAAAAAAAGAAGCATTTTTCTACACGCAATTCCTAAATAAGGAGCCAAAAAATACATACTTCCACGAAGGAAATATAAATAAAGTCTATGCACATTACAAAGATTCTTCAAGCTTGGTGAAGAAATAATTGGTTTTAATTCCCTATCACATGACTTGCATTCATATTATTATATTTTTACCAAACATCATAATGTTCATTGAAAAAGTCAAAACATACACAACAAAAAATAGGAGAACACATGCATATAAAGTCATTTTTACTCTTATATTTTAATAGTTCTTGAGTCTAATTATTATAATAGTATATTTTAGAACACTTTATGCTTGATGTGTGCTGCAAGACAGCAACAACTTTATATTTATACTTCTTATCAATACAAATTATTTACATTTATAAAAAAATTATTTACAATTTTTGAAGAAACAAAAAAAGGAAATGAGTAGAGTAAAATCACTTCATTGAGCTAGTCAGTGAAGACACTCTACTCATCATCAAACTCTTCGCAGTCCATCTTGGAGTCATCATTTTGAACCTTGAAACAAAGAAATCTGTTTACAACATCCAAGAAGATATTTGCAATGCATAAATACACGAACATTGGCCAGGAATCCTACACATTTGAAAAGAGAGCATGATGGTTTTGAAGTACTATAAAAACTTCGACCAACGGTCAAAATCGAACCGCTCACCCTCCTTGTGGGACATAATGAACTTGGCCAGGTCTATGCCATTACTCCAAGACGCCGGTACAAATCTCTCATATAATTTGTACTGTAGCAAGTATAGGCTACAAGCAAATTTCACCAGGGTAAAGGAAGCTTATGCAACACACACCAAGTGTTGATATCATACAAGTTCATCCTCCAATCCAAAGCACGACAACTACATTGAAGCAATTGTAACCCATTGAGAGTTATATGTTGGCAAATGGCAAACACAATATGCAATGCAGAAGTTAGCAAGGTGTAGCTAGAAGGGCAAGGGCTGCATGGGCTGGGCTGTGGTGGGGATGTCGGATGGACCCATTGCACCCCTTTTGCGCAACGAGAACTAAAGGTGTAAGAATCTCAATTTAAAATTTTATTTTATTTAAAAATAATTATAACAATAAAAATTATTATTTACTTACAACGTATTATATTCTTTTTTTTTTATTCTATTTGTGTTAGGATTCGTGAACTCCTAAACGTGAAAAATAACCATAAATCTTTTCTGAAAATCCAAGCCAAATAATTAGGTTGATTAAGAATTTACAAAATTACCTTTGTATTGCCGAAAGCACGACTTCTGCCTCCAGATTTCCAGGAGTATGTGTACTTCGGACGATCACCAGACGCTGTAATGTGCGAATATCCTCTATCAGATACACACAGTGAACTCAGTTCAATATCCGGGAGTGCTAGCACTTAGGGTTTTGAAAGGCTAAATTTCTGGTTATGGAGGCATGAAAATTTTATGAGTCTACCACAAGAAGACGGTTAGAGTTTTCTTTTAAAACCATACGAACTTTTTGAAGTCCCACCCTCATAATATCTTATCATGTCTTATTTTAAATTCAAATTAAATTAAAAAGGGTATGATAAGATTTTGTCATTATTTCGGTAATTTAACTTAATTTATCGATTCAGATTCTTATAATCTGAATATTCTCCAGATACATCGGATGTAGATATATTTCTAAATTTATTGGTCAGTTTTCTAGGTTCGATGAATCTAAACACACTTTCAAATACATCGAATTTGGTCACCAGAAAAATAATCTAATGTGTTCGTTTAATGTGTGACTCTATATGTTCATTTAATATTGAGAGTGTGCCTAGATCACATTTAAAATGGCCCACAAGTTATAACTGACTTTTAATAAAATATTATAACTATTCAGGTTAAATGAAGATTAGTGATCTCTTTGAACTAAATCATAACTTCATATTTAATCATTTTGTCATACGATATCCAAATTAAATATAAAGCACGAAACATGTTATCCTTATTAAATTTAATAAGCTATTTATTGATCTCATAGTAGACTGTTCAAACAAATGATATCAATATCTCAAATTAATATATTTGAGTACGGCCATGCGTTTTAACAGTTTAACTTATCAAGGGGTCCATAGATATCTCTCTCAAGAATGAGAGGGACAAATTCTTTCACTATCAATCATATTCCTCTTCCTAATTTATTTTATATCCAACTGTAGTCTAATTTTATTATTTGCTTAAAGATAATTTTAGACAATGTCAAGATATAGAATTTATCAAGTAGGAAACTAGGATGAATTCAGATCGAAGGACTTCTAATATCATTATGGTTAGAAAGTACTTATGACATATCCTACGAAGTACTCTCACGGTGGATCATGTTCAATACAATATTTTCTAACATTTATTTATATTTTAACTTGATATCTCATATATCCACGACTAGTAAAACATAACCATCAAGTCACAAACATACTAATCTTAATTTATTATTGTTTCACTAATAATAATCGATCAGGGACAATTTAAAAATAGTCATTTTATTTGTTATAGGGTTTTACTATCAAATTACGTATTTGATGACCATAAAATTAAATGTATTATTTATGGAAAGAAATACCTCATATTATTATAAAATTTATAACGATAATAGTATAAGTACAAATTATTTTAGTACATATCCCCAACAATTTAGACCTTATATTGATTGTAAATATTTAATAATTTTTTATTAAATTTAATCAAATTCATCTCAAAACAATTTCTATCTATCTAAATATACAAATCACTCAAATAGACTCCCAAAATTTTTACTAATCAAGTTGCGGCTTTATCTCTTGCAAGGAAGTCTGAAAGAAAATTAACTAAACCAAATTAGCTTAGAACTCCTAATGAGAGTAAGTGACGAACCATAGAATACTCTTGCAAGAAGAATACTTCAAAACCAAATTTTTACCAAGATAGCCTCGATTTACCAAAATCAATAAACAGCAAATTTCATATTCACTATATAATAGATAAATTTTAGCAAATTTTATTATTTTCACCTTGAAACTTACTATTTTGGTCAAATTATTTATCATCCAATTAAAGAAAATTATTAGTTATGTAAGTATCTAATTAGCACTAAGACATTATCTTCATCTCTGCAATAATGATAATATGAACTTTTTCATGACAAATACCTTATTTTACGTAATAGATTCAATTAATTGTTTGGATTTGCCTTTATAACTTTTCTACATTTTATCTTCGTCCAAAATCTAAAATGATATAATACAACTTGGGAGAGTGTGAGTTTTTAGTTTTGTCTGTAATGTACCTGTTTGGCTGCTGATAGGGTTGATATAGTTGAAAGGAATATTTATCTTCAACTGGAATTTGTTTAACTCTCATTTTTATGAGATATTTCTATGTGAGCAAAAGTTTTCGACTGAATAAGCCTTGCTCAAGAATTAGTCAGGAATGGTAGTTTATAAATTTACAATTACTTTTAGTGATTGTGAACTTTGTTTTTTAAAATAGAGTGTAATTGTGAATTTGAAAAATCAAAATGTCACTCCTTATGCAACAACATTCCAGAGTAAATTATTTAGCCGTCATCCTCGTTAAATCAAAATAGATATATCAAGTTGACCATAATTATTTAAACTCCTATTCTTATATACCATTCACACTTCTAATCTTAATTTCATGTGGGATTGAGGTCTCACATCCCATGACATACAATGTTTATTTACTTTGAGTATTAGTGCCCCTTAGAATGCTCCAACTTCTTAGGAACCCTAGTCGTCTTTCTTAGGTTGGTGTAAATGGCCATGTCCGCTGTCTCGCCACCCGATGAGGTGTGGTGGCAAAGCCCATTCCAAAGCAGAACGAGACAGAGGAAAGACCGGATGGATTACAGGAGATCCAAAGCAGTCACGAGAATCACCATTTAGCTTAAGCTTATCCAAGAAGAATTTTGATGCCAAATTTACCTCACGCACATCCATCAACCGAGGACCAAAATCATGTTCCGACCTACAAATCTACTATCAAAACCTAAATGTATGTTATCCACCGACTACCAAACACCATGAAAATTGAAAGTAGTTAGGAAACCCCTATGCACGTTAGCAAAGTAGTTATTTTGCTAATGGGCACCGAGTGCAAAGGGCTCCTTTTAGAAGTTTGTGAGCTTATTTTAAGATATATTTGAATTGAAATTTTTTTATAAAATATTATTTTGCTCTTATTTTAATAAAAAAATAAACGTAATATAAATAAATTTTATTTATAAATAATTGATAATTTTATTATTCTTTTTAAATAAAATTATAATTTTAATTTTAAATTCATAAATTTTTCATAAAATTTAAAATTAATTTATATATATATTTATTTATATAAACTCAGTATATTGATTATTGGCAACCGGTACTGCTGTTGTGTCAGGATTTATGGCGGGGTTAAGCCCCCAATTTAGGGCATGACAGACCTAGCGAGGCCTACAGGAAGACGTTAGGACGCCTAGGCATGTGAGTTTGACATCAAGTCCGGAAACATTTGCAACTTTGTAAGCCAGAAAAGCAAATAAACTTGAAGGATTTGGAAGAAAAGGAAAGGAAATAACAATTTAAGTGTTTGAAATGATTTTCATAGAGAGGAAAAGGGGAAAAGGGAAGAAAAGAGGGGAAACCAAGGAATTAAATTTAGTTAAAAGTGTTAAATTTAATTTCTGTCAAAAGTGAATGAAATCCGAAGGAATAAGAATTAATTTTAATGATTACTTTTATACAGATTAAAATATCTCTATTTAAATTATTTATACTTACATATAAACAATGGTTTTGTAGGTGGTGTAAATAAAAACATTAAAAGCCTATCATCCAATAAAAAACATTTAATGACAACAAAGGTATATTAAATCGTATCTAGGAAAAACAAAGTGCTTGATATCTAATGAATATAACTATGACTTCTGAGCGAACATTTTGTAATCCAAAATCACTTAAATGAAGACAAATAAAGGAAAGTCATAGTCTTAAGTAGTTTGAGAATTTTCATCGGATTCTTCTTTTATAAACCATCTATTAATTCGTTGCTGAGCAATTGTCACCTGCAGTAACATAAAAGAAACCAATAAAAAGTCTATTAAGTCATACACATCAATCCTTTTATATAATATTTTTCACCCCTTGAAGAAGTAACTATATATGGGGCAAATGTTCATCTTGTTACAGAGAGTGTAAAAATCAAGAAATTTATTTTCAATATATAACCCACAAATACATATAAAGATTTAATATCAACACTCCATAATAGAAATCCAGCAAAGAACAGTGGATTACCTGATTATCCCAATCAGTTCTGCATGTAAGTATAATAAGTATAATGGTTTGAACCAATGTACCAATTTGCATTCCAATCCAAACACCCTGGCCAACAAAGTATTATCAGAAGCTATAAAACCCCAACAGAGAATATTTGCTTTATTTGTTTCTTTTATCCCTTGCAATCTCTTTGCAAAGGACAAGAAAAAATTTGAGTATAGCACAATTACTTTCCCAAAAATCCCTCTTTTTCTTGAAGTTTTTTATATCCTTTTAGGGGGCCATCATTCATCTCATGAACTACTAGCCAAATCCCTGTTTCTTTATGCAAAAAGATAAAATAGTTATGTATTGAATTCCACATGGAAGAATCTCAGAAGATTGAGAAAATTCTAAATAGTTGTATTAAAATTCTTCTGAAAAATTGTAATAGAGGTATGAAAGCAAATGCCGTATGAAAACATACTTCCACTTGAAGTTTGATAATGTAACCAAGAACAACACCAATTGGTATCCCAACCAAGTAATAACTACCAAGGTTAACAAATGCCACAATGCTCTGACATCCAGCCCCAACAGCAACCCCTTCACACACACACCAAAAAAGGAAAAAAAAGGTAAATTTGACGATAATTTGTTGATCACAGCAGTAGCAGTAACCATTTATGTAATTTTTGAGAATATAAGTTACCAGACAGCACCGGCTGGACACTATTGAGAAGTATGGAAAATGCTAATAATGGTGATAAATGAGCTACTGCTTTAGCCACAGCAGGACTTTCTGTGAATATGTAAGCCACGCGTCCCCGAAAGAAGAGGAAGAAAATGAATAGCACAAATCCTATGCCAAATGAAGTTAGCACTGTCATCCAGATTGAAAATTTTGCAGCTTTAGCACTACCACTCCCTAGCTCGTTGGCAACTCGTACACTGGAAATTGAGAACAAAAATTTACAAACAATGAATTTAATATGGAGTGGGAGATATTTTCATTATGTTGCATATAGAAATGTTATATGGTTCAGCAAAAGAGCACTTACTGATCATATGACATTCTGGAAATGCTAGGAAAGAAAAAAGACTGTAGGGGAGTTTTACCTAGCTGCTGCCAAGAATCCCAGCGATATCATCATCTCCCAACCATTGATATTAAGGCTGAAAAGATACCAAAAGATTGAGTTCCTTTGAGAAGTTGGAAACGGGCAAACTGATGAAAATAGTAAGAAAAAAATGGGAGAAAAAGGGAATACCAGATAGAAAGAGCATCAATTTCAACTTCAGCATTTTCCATGTTTCCTGTTAGAAGAATCAATATGCTGTTGTACCAGAGTTCAAGACTGCAAACATCCAAACACTTGTATTAGGAAAATGGAGGAAAACAGTGTCAGAATATCATGAAACAGTCGAAGGAAAATTCAAGTAAAAACATAAAGGAGTCCTGAATTGGATGAAATCAACTTGGATGTTAATTTTTATGAGAACGGCTTAGTATATGGCTTTAACATTTGTGAAAGCAAATTGATGAGCTTATCAGGCATAATGGCAGCAATAAGAATGCCCTTCAGCTATGGAGGACTCAATGAGCTCTGAAGGATAAGGGAACAGACCAAACAAAGTTGGCTGCTTCCAAATCATATCAAACTTTTTGTTAAAGAAGTGAAGAAAAACTGATGGTTCAAATCCTTTCTTGAGTTCTATTTATAGTTTCTAATCTCTGGCTACCATAAATTGGTAGTGCAAAGAAGTTCATACAGACTGTACACAAAGAAGATTAATGACAAGTCATAAGTCCTTTTCAAATCAAGGAATTATCTTACCATAACATGGCACCAGATGACAAAGAAAGCCTGATTATTGGCCAGAGATCTTTAAAAGCCAAGGTTGAGAAGCCTTTCCAGGTTTCCTTGCATCCTCCACAGGTAACAAATAGAAGTTGGCCAATATTTGGTATCCAGAAAGCCAAAATTGTAGATATCATAGCACCAGGGATTCCAAACTTATACTTCACTGTTAAAAGCCATGAGAGGAGTATGTGGATTGCTAGAGAAAAGGCTGACAAATATGCAATGATAATGTTCTTGCTTTGCGCTTGGAGGAACATTTGGCAGGTAAATGATATAATGAACGAGTACACCACAGGGATTAACCAGAGAGCAATTGTTCCTGCAACCTCTGCTATAGATTTCTCCTGGCCAAATGCTTTTAGAATTGGTGTAGTAAAAACAAAAACTGGTATGATTACAGTTGTGGCTATGAATAAGACAATCCATGATCTTTGAAGATATACTCCAAGCATGTGGTACTGTTTTGCACCAAAGGCTTGCCCGCACAGTGTTTCCAACCCACTTGCCATGCCCAACTGCAGACACAAATTTTCAACGACGGGGAAAAATGATAAATGTAACATTTCCATTTTCTTCTGCTTATCTTTGAGAAATTCTCTTCACTTGTGTTCCAGATAACAACATTACACAAAACAACTACCACCTCTGCCACAGTACAAATATCCCGATGTAGCATTATCTCTCAATTAGAAAGTAAATGGGTGGATAGACATGTATCAGCAATCATACGCCCGATCAGAAACAAAATTGGAGAACCTTCAACTGACAGTGGAATTGATTATAGTCGAATGCATGGAAATGTCACCTAATCTATTTTGCATTCAAGACTTTACATCAAGCAGAAGAAACAGATTTTTCAATTTAAGATAATGAAATCGTTATAAATTTCCTATAGAAGCTAAGGTTTAGAAAACATAATATGCATGGTCTACCAATTGGACCATGTTGCACAAAAGAAGACATGCATTATAATACCTAGTAGTTATCATTTGGAACAAATTTTAAAGAGTTTCTGCGATGTTTACCAATATGCCGTTCCCAAACCTCAAAAGCACAGTCTGGACCATTGCATAGGCAGCAAGCTCGGTTGATCCAATGTGCCCGATAAAAGCCTGGCTGATGACATTAATGCCAAATGTAGAAAATCTAGTGAATATAGCTGGACCAGCAACAACCCATAGTTTCTTTGTTTCCTTCCAGATTTTGTCCTTGAGTTTCTCATCCCTGTCAACATTCTCTTCTGCACATTCAACTTCATCCAACAACTTCTCCCTCGTATCACCTGACATGTTGCCTGCCAGGGCATTAGAACAGAAGAAATAACAATCAGAGTTCATTTTTGGTCCTCAAAACTATTACTCAATTTCAATTTGTATGTTTAGTCAGTTAACAACTGTCATGATCCATCAGTTAGAGTATACATTCACCTCTAACTCCAAGTACCTCTCTCTCTCTCTCTCTCTCTCTCTCTAATGATTTTTTTTTTTTTTAATTTTATATTAGGACCTACTTAGGGAAAACGAGGGAAACCAAGTACTGCAGGTAAGATTTTAGCCCTGGCCTATGTGTGTTACTTAATTGCCCCATCTCAATTATTAACCATTCTCACCTCAACGTGAAAGTAATATCTAATTATGAGCAAGATATTGACAGTACAAATGTTATTCACAATCTAATAGGATATTCCCAAATTACTTGCAAAACCAACCATGAACCTCTTTAGCCTAATTATCAGAATCAAATTGGTCTTTGAGAATACCGACAAAATGAACTTTAATATTTTATTTATAACTCATGGCTAAATTCTAAATCATAGAGGAATAGCATTTAGGTTAAAAATGCCATTCACCATACTAACAGAAAGAGTTGATTTTTACTATTTCTGATCTTACATTGCAAAATATATTCGTCAAGAGATCACTGTCAGGCAAAATACAAGTAAAGCAATTACATAAAAGTCACGAGTTAAAGATAAAAACTGTGAAGAAGACAAAATTATTAAATAAATTAGTTAATTACTGTAATATTTATTCTTCCAATACTAGATATTGGACTTTTCATTTCTGGAAATATGCAAAAGTATCCACTTCCCTTCTATTCCATTGGAATATCATACAAGCCACGGACATGACATTTTCAGGTTCCTTTTAATTCAAATTGATCATTTATCTTTTATTTATTTATGCTACATGATTTATCATTTCCTTTTATGCTTCCTGTATGTGGCACTGAGTGTACGTAAACATATTTCCATTGAAACATTCACAATTAACACCCCCCACCCCCACCCCCACCCCGCCAATAAAAGTTCTATCAACCCTAGATCTTACCATTCATTAAATGTATGTACTTCTTTTAAAGAATATATAATACATCTATTGAAAAAAACTTTCTTCCAACCTTTGTTCTTAAATGGGCTTTCCTATGGAGAAACATTTCCTTAAACATATTTAGGAGAAAATGGAATGACCAAATGATCTTACATTGTATTACTCTCTCCTTTTTCAATTATTGTTTTAGAAGAATTTTCTTCATTAGATTTACTTGCTATTTTTGAAAACCAAGAAGGTATTCATTACCTTTTTTAATATAAAAAAAAATTACATTTATGCTTTTTTACTCCACTCAACCATCACATTAATTAGTTTTCAAAATTTCAAACTAACTAACTATTTTAAATACAAAGACTAGTCAACTTTAACACTTAACTCCAAAAAATTTAATTTTTAAATAATTAAATTAAAGAAGGTCAATTCCTTCCTTTTCTTCCCTCAAAACTCCATAAATTTAAGTCCTTTCTTAAGATATATGCTAAAGCCTTGCTCACTCAATCCCATATATATATGCTTACTTTCCTCTTTCATTCGTCCAAATTATAGGTCTATTTCAATTTTTTTTCCAAAGGTAGTTAATTTATTAGTTTGCTAATATGCCCTTAATTAATAAATATCTTATCTACAAATGCTCTCTTTCTTATCAACAAAAAAGTACTATTAATTAATTGTTCTAGTAGAAAAAAAAAGGAAATCATGAACAAAAGAAATTAAAACTATATCATTTCAACTCATAGTCCACATTCCCATAAAGCCTTGCGTTAAAAAAAAAATACTAATAAAGAATGATTAGTTCTAAGAATCAGAACATGAACTATCTAGTTTTGATAGACTAATGAGTACTTTAATATTAAGGTGAGATATATTAGGAATATACTCCTTCCATTTTAAAATATGTGTCATTTTTTGAATATTTTTGTTATTTTAAATTATTTGTCAATTTATAAAATATTTATTATTTTCTTTTAATCATAACTTTATCATTTATTACTTCACATCACATAATATTAATTGATTTTTAAATTTCATTAAAAATAATAAATATAATTCATTCTTTTTTTTAATAGAAAAAACATCATAGATGTTAAAATTTTTTTAATCGACATAAATTGTGTAAAAGTAAATATTTTGAAATAAAGATTATTAAACAAAAATAGAGACATATTTCTGTGAAAAATAAAAAATGAAAAATGCAAACATATTTCCGTGAGATAGAGGCATAAAAAACAGAGGAAGTAGTTATCTAGGTACGACAAACCTTACCTTTTCTACAAACTGATTCCCCTATCGACAAGTTTCGTATCCAAGTTTGATAAGTTTCGTCCTTCTGACCACACGACAATCTCGTTTTCCCATTCATACGACACCCATTTGACCACAAATTCAACATTTCTTATTTTATCATAAAAAAATCTAATTAAATTCTAAAATTTTATATATTATAAGTAATTTATCTTTATTTTTCATTACAAGTGTATAATACTCATTGTATTAAATAAATATATTTATAAAAAAAATAATAATTAATATAGCATTAATTTATTAATAAGATAGATAAATTAGGACAAAAATCTTACTACTTAATATAAGTCGTTTTAGACTTATACACAAGAATTAAGGGTCCTAAATTTTATACAATTATAAAACTAAAATTTTAAAAATACATTTAATTAAATCTTTATCTACTTTAATAATTAAAAAGAGTTAGATCATAATTAATAAAAAGAAAGAGATTATAGAGAGGGATAAAGGTGAAAAAAATAATAAATATATATAAAATTTTGTAAAATGATTTTTATTGCGAAAAAAATTTCAAATCTAAAACGACTTATGATGTGAAATGAAAATAGTAATTAAAATGAACCGATAGGGGACAAAAAAAAAGTATAATATACAAAGAGTGATTCTAGGTGAATATTTGATTTCACTTGCTCGTGTGTAGAAACCTGTGAAACTATCTACTAGATCATTATCCTTTCCAACTGCCTTTCCTAATTGAGAAATTCATTTTCCTCTTTATCTTTATTAGAAAAATTGAGCGCATATTTCACTTATGCCTTTATCTTTTTTTGCCTTTTTCGTTGATGATTTTTTTTTTTTTTTTCATTTTTGATGAAAATCATGTATGGTTTTCTTCTTCAGCAAATTAATGGTTCACCATCTTTGGCAGAAAAGTTGATAACAAAAAACAGATGAACAAAGAATAATAATCCAAACCCAAATTTTCAAAGCAGAAGGACTGAGGAACTTACAAGAGAAAGAGAGTTGAAGAAGTCACAAACATTCAAAGTTGAGCCTTCTGCAAATATCTGTTTCTTCTTTTGCCTCAGCTAAGATGATCCATATAGTTTCGCTTGGAAAAGGAAGCACTGGCAGAAGGCTACTGAGGTATGTGGTTGAGGACGGGAGGGCGGGGGTTTGGTTTGGGTTCTGCAATGCTGCAGTCAAAGTATACGTATAGCAGAGAAGCGAGACCCCGAGGAAAAATAGTGAGTGCTGGGCCAGAGACGTGGAGCGGTGTAACGACTAACGAGTGGTTATTTTAAAACGCTTTCTCAGCATTGCGATCTGCGACCATAAATGGTTTGTCCTTCTCGGGTCTGCCTCTGTTTTTAGATGAGAAGTTATTTTCTGGGGGAAGAATATTGTTCCTATTTAAGACCATAAATGGGTTGTCACTTTATTATTATTTTTTTAAAGGCAGCAATCACTTGATTAGAGATTATTATTTAGTAATAATGTTATTGAGTATATATTACTATCATTTATCCTTAATAAGATGAGTTAAAAAGAATACAGCAAATTTAACTAATTCTTGATAAATTAAGGATTTATTTTTGCGTGTTGATTTTAGTGAATATACATTAACAAACTAAAGTGCTACATTTGGTATATATTAAAGTGTACCTTTGTGCGTAAGTTTTAATATATGATAACATATTATCGTGCTATATTTGAAATTGGATTGCTGTATCAAATTTCATAATTAAAGAAGTAAAGGGCACAAATGGCAAATCAGGTAGAGGATGCCAGGGTAGCCTTGGCTTCAAAAATATTTTGTAAGGACTCTTAACAGAATGCCATTTAGATATCTGACTTATACATCAATCTTGTTAAGAATTTTAATGATAATAATTTTAGCGCTGTTCGCTCTTATAACGGTAAGAAAAATAAGAAATTTGTTGTCCTTAATTGTAGCACTGTTACTACGCTAATAATTAGAGATTTTAAGATTTAGATTTCCCATTTTTTCTCACTCAATCCTCTTTATTATAATGTTTTATATAAATAAATACATTAGGATCTAGATACAATACTTTAACAGTTCTTAAATTTACATAGAAGTCTCATTCTACCTCTTAACTTTTCAAAAAACAAATCTGTCATTGATCTAATTAAAACGTTTATGAATGGTCCTTCTATCTAAATAAGGCATTATTTCTTAACGGAAGTAGTCACATGCCTCTCTCATACTAGGTTCTGCATTTTAATCTAACTATTGGGATCGTTAAGAGTGTTAAAAGGTAAAAGAGGTGAAAGCCAAAAAAACAAAAATCCTTTTCAATACCACAAAATCTTTTCTATTTCCCCAAATCTACCATCTACAATTACTTTGAATTGCTGCAAAATCTACAACTTATAAGCTACGATTATGAATAAACCAGACTCTGAGCTTCAAGAAATCTGAATATGGACTGGTTTATTCGGCACAAGAACGTTTATTATGATCCCTATTTACTGTATAGTAAGTTTTTTTTTTCTTTTTTTTTTCCTTACCACACCAAGCACTGTGAAGAAAAAAATTCTTTACCGCTGACTAATTCAATAATATCTTTTGAAGAATGTAACGTTAGGTTCTTTTCAGGGGTTTTTTTCTTTTTTCTTTTTTAAATAACAAATGACCCCAAAGTGGCAACAGTGATGACAGCTTCCACTTACAAAACCTTTGCTTTTGTAGTTCTTTTTTTTTTTTTTGAAGACAATAACTAGACATTTTTTAACTAATTGTTCAAAATGTACAATTTTTTATTCTTTTTGTCACATTTTATACCAATCTATTTGTATTTGCAGTGTTGACTACTCTAGATTTGAGGTTTAATTTATGAATATACTTTGTAGATCTTGACAATGAAAGTGAATACTTACCCTAAAAATACATCGTTGGGGAAGTTGATTAATCGGGGTTCTATACAAAACGTTGGCAAGGATATAGATTATGTAAACTTTTGCAATACTTACAAGATATTGTGATTGAAATAAATGGAATGGTGAAGAAGTTAGGTCACTCGAAAGTAACAATACTACATTTTTGTATTGAACCTTCTAGTGATAAGAACAATAAATTGAAACAGTTTACTGGTGATGATTGCATTATTGGATTATATTCTTGGGTGCCCAAGGTCAAGATTATAGAGTTGTTTTGCCATCATAGATCAATGGAAGAACTAATAAAGATAATTAAGTAGATTACCAAAAAAAAAATCAGGAAAAAAAAAACCTATTATTCTGCTTGAGGAGTTGGAGGATGTGGTAAATGTTGTTGATAAACCCAAACCTTCAAAGAGAAAAGAGAGGCTGATGAAAACAATTAGGATGAAAGCAAATAGGTTGTTGACATATAAGAGTTCTGAATACAATAATGAAGAAGGTGATAGAGGGAAGCTTGGAAGATATGGAAGTATAACGGCGAATGGAGAGAATGCAATTGATGGATGTGAACAAACTGATTCTCTTGAAGTGCCAGTTCAAAGCCTAACTGTACAAAACTTCCTTTTCTAAACATTCTGTAGAAAATGCAACCATGAATCCTATTTCCATTGAAATTGATTTTACAGAATCAACCTGTACAAAATGTAGCCAAGAACCTTCCACCCACTAAAATTGATTTTGCAAATCAACTTGTATAAAATGCAGCCATAAACCCTCCTCTTACTGAAACTGATTTTGCAAAACTATACAAAATGCAGCCATGAACCCTCCTTTAAGTAAAACTGAATTTGCAGAGCAACATGTAGAAAATGTTGGGAAAAATCCTTCTAGTCAAGGTAGTGATGACGGTGCTGATATTGACTATGTACATGATCGTTTTATTAACGATGAGGATTATTGTAAGGGTGATGACGTGTTTAATGCCTACATTGATCAAGGAATTGAAGAGGGCTGGATGGCCAAAAATCTAGGGCTGAAGAGTCCACAAGGTTTGAAGAGGGTCTGAATGGCTAAAGTTCTAGGGCTAGAGAGAGTCAGCAGAAATTGAAGACAATTTATTGAATGATGATATGCATATTTAGAAATGAAAAGTGATGGTGGGTCTGATGAAGACGGGTAATAATATCAGGGAAGTTATACATATTTTCATGAAGAGAAAGACATGTCTAATCCAGTTTTGAAGTTAGAATGAGATTTTTCAACTCAAAATAGTTCAAAGACATTGTAAAAAATTATTACATATATGCTGGTAAGACGATATGGTTCAAGCCAAATGACACCACAAGAAAAAGATACATTGATGACAAAAAAAATTTTCTAGTTAAAGTTTTGTCGTCAAAAGTATCCTTTAGCGAGGAAAATTTTTCTTCAGAGATAAAAATTTTTTGTCGCTACTGATTAAGATCTTCGGCGACAAAATATTTATTTCCTAACTAAAAGTAATGATTTTAGTTAGGAAATAAGTGTATTAATGAGGAAAATATAAGTTTCCTCACTAATGATGCATCATTAGCGACGAAAATTCATTTCTTAACTAAAATTTTCTCACTAATAATGCATCATCACTGGCAAAAATTCATTTTCTAACTAAAAAAATTAAATTTTATCACTATTAACTATAATTTTAATGACAAAATTCATATTTTTTAGCTATTACTTATCTTTAAATTTTTAAATATTTACAACATGACCCCAAAAAATTTGTAAATTAGTCTTTAAACTTTGTATAATTACAAAATGACATCAAAATTTTGTAAATTGATCCCTAAATCTTAAAATATTTATAATATGACCTTAAAAATTTTTATAAATTGGTCTCTAAATTTTTAAATATATAAAACATGACCCCAAATTTTACAATTCGCTCCTTAAATTTTGTAAAATTATAAAATGATAACCAAAAATTTATAAATTGGCCATTAAATTTTAGAATATTTAAAATATAATCCCAAAAATTTTACAAATTAGTCCATAAATTTTTAAATATTTATAAATGCATTATATTTTGGGTTGATTTATAAAAATTAAACTAGATTATGTGGCAAAACATGTCCGATTACCTTCAAATTTGATCACAATATATTTTTTAGCAAATTTAATAAATCTAGCAGTTGCATCATTAATTTGATATGTCTATCCTTAAAAATGCGTTAGGTTTTGAGTATTTTTTTATAATGATTATACAAGATTAGGTGGTAAAATACATCCGATTATCTTCAAATTTTGTCATAATATATTTTTTAGTGATTTTATCTAATCTAATGGTTGGATCGTTAATTTAATATGAATATATTTGTATATGTGTTAGGTTTTGTGTACTTTTATAGAGATTATACTAGATTATATACCAAAACATATACGATTACCTTAAAATTAGGTCATAAATTTTTTAAAAATAATTTTATCAAATCTAACGGTTAGATCGTTAATTTGATATACTTATCTTTATAAACGTGTTAGATTTTTTGTATTTTTATAGAGATTATATTAGATTCTATACCAAAACATATTCGATTACCTTAAAATTTGGTTCTAAAACTTTTTTTTATAGCAATTTTATCAAATATAATGGTTGGATCGTTAATTTGATATGCCCATCTTTATAAATGTATTAGGTTTAGGGTATTTTAATAGAAATTGTGCAAGATTAGACGGTAAAATATATCTGATTACCTTCAAATTTGGTCATAATATTTTTTTTTAGTATTTTTAAAAAATCTAACGATCAGATCGTTAATTTAATATGCTTATCTTTATAAATGTGTTAGGTTTCAAGTATTTTTATAGAGATTATACTAGATTAAGTCACAAAACATATGTGGTTACTTTTAAATTTGGTCATACCACTTTTTTTTAGTGATTTTATCAAATCTAACAATTGGATTATTAATTTGATATGCTTATCTTTCTAAATGTGTTAGATTTTCTGTATTTTTATAGAGATTATACTAGATTCTATGCCAAACTATATCCGATTACCTTCAAATTTGGCCATTATATGTTTTTTAGTAATTTTAATAAATATAATGGTTGGATTGTTAATTTGATATGCTTATCTTTGTAAATGGGTTAGGTTTTGAGTATTTTTATAGGGACTATGCTAGATTAAGTGGAAAAACATATCCAATTACCTTAAAATTTGGTTTTAATACTTTTTTTTGTGGTTTTATTAAATATGATGTTGGATTATTAATTTGATATTCCTATCTTTCTAAATGTGTTAAGTTTTCTATATTTTTATAGAGATTATGCTAGATTCTATACTAAAACATATTATATTACCTTAAAATTTGGTCATAATTTTTTAAGTGATTTTATCCAATCTAACGATTGGATCATTAATTTGATATGTTTATTTTTGTAAATGTATTAGGTTTTGGGCATTTTAATAGAAATTATGCAAGATTGGGTGATAAATTATATCCGATTACCTTCAAATTTGGTCATAATATATTTTTTTAAATTTTTAACAAATCTAATGATTAAATCATTAATTTGACATACCTATCTTTATAAATGGGTTAGGTTTCGAGCATTTTTATAGAGATTATGCTAGATTAAGTTACAAAACATATCCAATTATCTTTAAATTTGGTCATAACACTTTTTTTTTTTTAGTGATTTTATCAAATCTAACGATTGAATTATTAATTTAATATGCCTATCTTTCTAAATGTGTTAGGTTTTTTGTATTTTTTTAATAGAAATTATGCTAGATTTTATGCCAAAATATATCCGATTGCCTTCAAATTTGGTCATAATATGTTTTTTAGTAATTTTAATAAATCTAACTGTTGGATTGTTAATTTGATATGCCTATATTTGTAAATGGGTTAGGTTTCGAGCATTTCTATAGAGATTATGCTAGATTAAGTGGAAAAACATATCCAATTACATTTAAATTTGGTCATAATACTTTTTTTTTATAGTGGTTTTATTAAATATGATGGTTGTATTGTTAATTTGATATTCCTATCTTTCTAAATGTGTTAAATTTTCTATATTTTTTTATAGAGATTATGCTAGATTTTATACCAAAACATATTCGATTATCTTAAAATTTGGTCATAATTTTTTTTTTAGTAATTTTATCTAATCCAACAGTTAGATTGTTAATTTGATATGCTTATCTTTGTAAATGCATTATGTTTTGGGCATTTTAATAGAAATTGTGTTAGACTATGTGACATAACATATCCGATTATCTTTAAATATGGTCATAATACTCTTCATATCAATTTCAACAAATCTAAAGGTTGGATAATTAATTTAACGTGCCTATCTTTGTATATGTATTAGGTTTTGAGCATTTTTACAAAGATTATATGCTAAAATATATCCTATTACCTATATATTTGGTCATAAGATTTTTTATAGTAATTTCAAAAAATCAAACAGTTGGATCGTTAATTTGATGTGTCAATCTTTGTAAATGTGTTAGGTTTGGGGCATTTTTATAGACATTATGCTAGATTATGTATCAAAATATATCCAATTAACTTCATATTCAGTCACAACACTTTTTATAATAGTTTTAACAAATCTAACGATTGCATCATTAATTTAATAAGTTTATCTTTTTGTGTGTGTGTGTGTGTATAAATACATACTAAAAACATATATAGAGATGTACATATACATATATATCTTTATTTATTTATTAATAAATTAAAAAGTATATTAATATTCTATTTTAATATATATGTGTATATATTATACATATATATATATATATATATTAATATAGTATATTAATATATATCATCTATGTATACTAAAACAATATGATTATATTTATCCATTTTTCTTTGAAAAACTACAGGTGCATTTTTTAATTCAAAAGGTACGACTAACCATTCAAAATGTCCTAAGGGGTAAGTAAAAGCTATCCATGCTACACTATCTAGGTGCATTCTAATTTGGCAAAATTCTGATTTACAGTCAAATTTACTAAATATATAACATCCCTGAATTATATTTATTAATTGCTCTTTATCTGGAATATTATAACTATCTTCTAATGTATTATCATTTAATCGTTTATAATTTATTACTATTCTACTTTTTCCTCTAACAATTTCACTATATTTTCTGATAATAAAAACAACACTTCTATGAGGACTAGTGTTATTTCTAATTACTTGTAATTTTAATAAATCTCCTATATGCATATCAAAGTCTTTAATTTCTTCATTACTCGCATCTATTTTAGCTATAGTAATTTGTAAATTTGGATTTATAGTTTATCTTTTTGCTAATGTTTTGTGGGATTTTCTCCAATTATTTCCTCCTTTTCTAATTTGCTAAGTATATTGTCTATATCACTAATGCCTGTTTCTAACAGGTTATATAATTTTTCTAAATGTAAATAGTTAATTTCTATATCATGATCTAACCATTCTAATTCAGAATCTATTTGCTCTAAAAATTCGCCATGAACTGTTTCTAATATTTATTCTACTTTATTTTGTTTACATTCACCAAGTATGGGACAGGTATAATTTTCAAATTTATCTAGTTGTGGATTTTCTATTTCTGTACGATTTTTAGGTGGGAGGTGAAAAGGTCCACAATGCTTCTCAGTGCACTCTGGAGTATTATAGGGTAAAGTACTACTTTTGAAAAAAAATGAATACCATTATGGGTTAAAACTAAACCATGATAATATTGGAGCATGAAATCTAAGCCTATAATTAAATTGTAATGAGTAGGTCTAAAATAAATTTTAGGAACATAATAGGGTTCAGTATAAGAGGTCGAAGAGATTTTAAAATAAAAAACTACATGTTTTATTGATTTAGTATACCTATATATTTTTCCATCCATTTGAGCTGCTTCAGCTATAGTACTAGCAGTTCTCTGATATTCTTTAGGTATTATGGTGTTATTAGGGACTGAATTACTACAACCAGTATTAATTAAGGCTGGTACTTCCATTTCTATAGTTCCTATTTTAATTAGAATCTAAAATTTCTATATTCGGAGAATAACTATCTTGAATTATATAAACCTGTTCAATATTTGTTTTATATACATGATCTTCTAATTGGTCTATCTTTTGTTCTATTATCCTAATTCTTCTTTCTAAATAATGTTCTATAGGATCCTCTCTTTGTTTTTGTTTTCCTTTGTCTATTTTTAATTCTATATTTTGTTTTTCTAAACAAAATTTACAAGCTTCTTGTAAACAATTTCTACATTGCTATTTAAGTGCTAAAGAGGGATAGTTTCACATAAATAACAAGGTTTGCTATCTGATCATTTTCTGTGTATCCAATCGTGTTCACAATTTATAAGAACTAATTCCTAAAATGTAACAACCCTCACTTTTGTACTTTAATCGGTTACTACTATGTATACAATAAGGATTTGTATAAGTGACTAGAACAAGAAATGATCAGTATAATGAGATGAACGTTTTGGTATGATAAACATATTTAAGGGAATTATTGGAAATTTAAAATTATGGGGACCTGAATGGAATTTTTGAATTTGTTCTACCCGTACCCTAAATCTTCAGATTGCGACTACTTTTAGTAGAATGGGAATTTAAGGGTATATTAAGAACAAAAATTGATTAGTGTGATGAGACTGGTATTTTGGTATAAATTGAGCTAATGGAGGTATCAGAGACATTTTCGTAATTTTGACCGCGATCGGGGTTTCGATCGCAAATTAGGAAGAATTGAGAAGGGATTGAGAATTTTAACTATTGAATTCAGTACAATTTATAGATTTCATTGGTGGAATAAAATATTTTCTCGATACGGACCGAAATTACAGTTATTTTCTAAAAAAAAAATTCTAAAGTACGGTCAACATTAAGACAAGCGGCATAAGGTGATTGGAGGATAAAAATAAGTGTCAAAATACCATTGGGGACGTAAGATATTTGTGGAATTATTTTATTTTAAAAACTTATTGATAAACCTTAGGGGGTGAATAAGGTTTATGACAAACAAATGCGATTTAAAAAATCTTTGATGTCTTTGTGATAAAGGCTGAACAAAGTGAGAGTTCAAAATTATAGACTTGAATGCGTTGCTAAAGAACTTTCAAAACTCCTCTAAATGATGAAAAAAAGATCTATATAAGACAGGTAGAAAAAGCAACAATAACAGATTCACCCAACTACATAAAAGACTTTGACCAAATTAATGAATGCAAGGAGGAGTATAAATCTCCTAAGTCGGATGAACAGTAAAAACACAGATATAAATATCAGTTTAGTTTCACAACTGTAGGAGTGCTGATATGAATCTTTTAAAGCACCACTAAATGGAGAAAAGATGGTTTATTTTATAGATGGACAGTTGAGGCATTAAATACAGACTTTCTGTAGAACACAAAGGTTTTTAAAACTGATAAGCAATTACATAGATTGAGATAAAGTTCTTTGATCCAATGACCAGCAAAAATGCAGTGATAGAGCGCAGATAAAATGAAAAAGAAAAGACCCAATGATTTATAGTAGTTTGATCCTCAATTGATCTATATCCACTACCTTAAGTACCCACTTAAGGATTTTAACACAATCACTAAAATCTTTTTTCAAATCAATGGTGGTAGGCAACACCAATCTAATACAAAAGGATCACAAACTTGGTTTAATACCCAACCTCTACAAACACAACAATTAAGGCTCATCCAACTGGGTTTTACACCAGAACCTTGATACACTCACCAAATAAGGCTCACCCCCATTGCGTTTTATATCTCAACCTTGATACAAGATAGAATAAAGGAACGTTTATAGAAATAGCTCACAAATTTGAGCAGATTGTGAATAGATGAGCGCCAACACCTTTTACCTTTTGAAGTAATTTGATTTCATTTTGAAGCACAATAAAAAGGAAGATTTTTGTATTCTAAAGTGTAAGGATGTTTCTGAGAAAGATAGCCTAAAAATCTTACAGAAAAATTGTGTTTAAATGGCTTTTATAGAAGCAAAAAATAAAGCTTCAACGGCTAGTTTCTCGTTGTCAAATTTTCTAAAGTTTTGGACTCAAAAATCGGACGATGGTACATCCAAAAGGTGAGTCCAAAATAACACTTTTCTAGATAGAAACATTTTGATACTGTTTATAGAGTTTTAGACGAAGCTTTTGGATTCAGAACCATCTAAACTATTCAATCCAAAATTTTGAAGACTTAATAATTTGAAATCTTTTTGTTTGTGTGCTTCAAAGTAGAAATATATTGAATCATAAGGTAAAAAAGACATAGGAATTTACCAATATACCTCAACAAGCGATTCCTAATCTATGATTCTTCTCAAGAGCTTTTTGGTATACAATCTCTTAAGCTTGTCTTATACTTTGTCACTCATTCTTGGATTTCGTTGCTTAGCAATCTTATGTGCATGTCTTGGAAGAACTGAGGTCAAACATGTCCTATCACATATAGATCACATAAGTTAGTCAACATCAATGTTTGTCATAAGTCAAAACACAGGAGAATGTCCTTAGGGGCTAACAATCTTTCCTTTTTTGAGTGATGACAAACTTGATGGGATTGTGATATGAAAGACAATGATACGTACAATACGGATATGTTAGACCGAGAGAGATAAGAATATTTTTCAATGAAATGCAATATTTCATCATAGGACTCAAAGAGTGCTTCTGAGATTAAGATAGAAAGTTAAAGCATGTACTCATAAACATAGTTTAATGTGCCTGTGACCTAGCCTACCTCCATATCCTCCTTCCTTCCACACACCACTATTCCTCAAGAGAATAGCCACAATTAGTAAAAAAAAATGTCTAGATATGTAGACAAGGAGGTATAGAATATAAATCATAAGATAAAATGCTCCTCCTTAATATGTGCATTTTTGAACATAGGATGTAAAGCCATAAAGTGCATTTTGAGCGTAAGACTGGATTTAGAATTTTAGATTTCCAAAATGTGCATCTAAACTAGGAGAAGTGAGACAGAAGCTAATCTCCTTAAGGAACTTTTGGACTTAAGGTATTGGATTTCCAAAACATGTGTCCAAAATAGGGTAAAATTAGACAGAAGTTAGCCTTTTTAGAACCCATTTTTGGACTAGACTTTTGGATTAAAGAAATGTGAATCCAAAACTCCCTCTGTGTATGTGTAGGGTAAGAACGAATTTTCAGAGATTTTAATCTAGCTTACTTTTCTCAAGATATTTCAGACACAAGGAAAACTTTCTGAGTAGTAAAAAAAATATAAGTATAAATATCCTTATCATTTGAAAATTTTAACATAGAGCATATCATAATCATTTTCCAAACAAATTATTTAGTCAGCCAATTAGTCAGCCAAATCTCAATTTGTTAGAATGCACAATGGACTCATACACATACTTTAATCTCCTTTGTCCTCAACAACAAGAATATTTCAATATAGTCTCCATCAAAACACCACAATCTTCATAGTCCGCAGTTTTGAACTATGATCATAAGCAGGCATAATCACAATCCATAATGAGTTTTCATAATTCACATCATCACATCATCACACAATCTATATATACACAAATTTCAAATCATAACCCTCATAAACAACATACAACCACAATATATTCACAATTCACAATCCATATTTATAAGGGCAAAAACCAGTGAAAGAGATATCATGAAAGTAAAAAAAAAAAAAAAAAAAATTGCACAGCACAATGTTTGATCAACTCAAATCTTAAAAATATATTTCACAGAATCACAAGCTTATAAAGAAATTTTCAGTTTCCACATCACAATCTCCTCTTAGTCTATAGCACAGTCTTCATAACCACATCAAATCATTAAATTCACAATCCCCTAATGATATATTTCTCAAATCATCTATTCACAATCCCTCAATAATATATTTCTCCCCTTTTGTCATCAATAAAAAAAATAACAATAAGCAGTAATATCCAAAGAATGCCTAAAACAGGGATAGCAAGAAGCAGTAAGCAATATCAGTCAATAAGAAGAAGTAGTAAACTAGCATAAAAGTTGGTAGAAAAGGTCATCATTCAGCGGCTGTTATGAGTCATATATCATGAAATAAGGATAGTCGCAAGCTTAGTATTGGCGTCCTTCTTTGAATGTTGTTCAACAATTCTGCTGGACTTTTGTTTTACCATGACATGCTTCTACTTTCGGCCAGATGGACTGCCAAATACAACTAGTTTATCTTGCTTGGGAACATCCTTGTCAACAGTGGATGCAGCAGTTGTGGGTTCTTTGGTGTGCAGAGGTTAGACATTAGCAATATCAATCTCTTTCTCATTCTCTTTCTTAGTCTCCTTCTCTGGCTGAACATCAGTTTCTTCTCGTGTTGAAGGAATGATAGGTTTAAGGCTCTGGCATGGGTGGAGGAACTTGTTTAGTCAAATAGCCTTTAGTTTTATATTGCTTTCCTTCCACATCTGTCAGTCTATTTTCTAAATTTTTTAGTTCATGTTTGATTTTTGCACTCAGACTACCTAGCTTGGTAGAGAGCAGATTTATAACATCCAAAAATACTCTGAGTTATTCCACTTTTTCGAGTTTTTTTTTTTTTTTGCTTCCCTATACTTGATATTTCCCCTTGAATTTGAGTCTCAGCTTTTCTTTTTATTCGTCCTGATGTAGTAGATTTTCCTTGGCCTTCACCAATTTTCTTTCTCTTCTGCAGTAGCCTCTCTAAGTAATATCCATTGATTATCCGCTTGAATAGATCCCATTTTCTCAAATGAATTTCTATTGTAGATGATTACCTTGTAGTGCTCAGGGATAACCACACTCAAATCAACATTGAAGTACTCAAATAACTTGGTGAGAAGGTTTCCAAAAAAATAATGCTTTGTTTGATGTGTTTCGAGATTGAGTCAGCAATTTCACAACCAGAAATCCAAAGCTAATTTATTTTCCTTTTGACAGAGCCGGCATCAACACTATTTACAGAAAACTTATAGATGTCTTGTGGCCAAAACTTGGTATCACCATGGTTGAGACCATGTGATGTAGCAATCTCCCCATTCCATTTAACCATTTGGCATTTCAATCACTTGAATTTCTAAAGCTCTTGTCACTAATAAATTTCATCTCAAATCAACTCAGTTCACAAAAAAATTTCAAAGTTTCTCAAGTAGTTTGATCATATTAAAAAAATTGTACTCTATTGTATTTTACAAAAAAAAAAAAAAAAAAAATTCTATTTAACAGACGATGGTCAAACTCGAAGTTCATTTCTCCAACTCTAGATATATACCACTACTCAATAAACCTGTTTACTATTTTCTCATATAGTCCCTTTCTCAGATTAGCATAGAATTCTCAAACCGGTGGGGTGTATAGATTCTCATTAATTTTGTTGGAATATATGCCCTCTTAGACTAAGTTTCTGATGTATTTTTGACTTGTATTAATAAAATTATTTTTCTCAGAATTTGTTTGTGATTTTTTTTTTATATTTGTGCATGATTTTATTGAAAAAAACCCATTGTGTTTAAGTAAATAGTTCATGTGAATGGAGGTCTTTCATAGTAAGGTATGGACCATGGGATACTTAACACATAAAATATTGTTCTTAATCGAATGATGAGAATGAGAATCTTATCATGGCAAGGTTATTGTGTTATGAATTCCAAATAGGGAATGGTTTACCTTTAGCCAATAAGTAGTCTACTCATTTCATAACACAAGTGTATTTTGAATACGTAGAACTGGACCTGTAGTAGTGGTTTCTAAAAGTACAATGTGATAGAAACTCAGACTACTACTGCTATAGCGTGGACTTTGTTGGGTATCTCAGGTTCGTATCCTATATGGCGCAGCGGAAGAATAAAATGAGATACCATCCCAGGACCCGCATATGTGTGGAAAACAAGATATAAATAGATCAAGGTAACAACTTTTTACCATTCTTTGATCGTTCGAAGAACAAAAATTTCTTCTTCAAGTTGAGGCATGATCCAACAATCCTCTTGATCAAACTCCACGAGAGTTGAACATCCAACCATTATAAGCACAGTGTGTGATTATCTCTAACAGTAATTCACACAGAGGATACACCCAAACACCAAAATATTTCTGTGCTAGCAGAAAAATATAAGGCGGCTAGTTCTTCACGTTTTCAACAAAACGAGAGAGAGAGAGAGAAGAAGAGTGTCGTGTATCTCTAGGGTTTTTCGTGAATCTAACCTCTGCTAGGGTTTTGAGTATGTCATACATATAAACCAAAAAACCCTACTAAAATTGAAAATTCTAATCCTATTAGAATTCCCTAATTGTAATTTAAAATATCAAGTTCTCACAATTATAATTTTGGACTATAAATTATAACTAATTATAATTTATCCACAACAACTTCTCTTACTCGCAATTAATCCCACTATATTATCAAATAACATCTTGAGTATATAATCCTCTATTATGTGTGACCTATTAGGTTTCCCAGTCAATTGGTAGCGAACATGAATTAATCCAAACGTCTTTGAGATTAATAATCCATAATTAATTAGAATTAATCCTATTAATTCTAACCAGGATTGGTTTATTAATTCATCAATTAATAAACCCATATCCTCAGATCATGAGCGGTATTTAGCAACACATCATGACCACCCAAGAGTCCAGGAAGCCAAGTGACTTGACATGAACCCTTCAATAACAAACTACAGTGCAATTAACTCCTTTTACCATACAATATCTCATTCGGTTTGGAGTATGGAATTAGTGCCAACTCCCTCTAAAATTAATTTTGACCTGAATATAATAGTATTTGTACCAGAAACCTACTACTCAAGATGTGTATCAATTGGAACTGTTTCCAATACACAAATTGCCTTGGCTAAGGATTTCTCGAGTAGTAATTCCTACAAGTGGCCGTGAGATATTCGCCCATACTATTAGGAGTGGTGAATCCTTTATTGACTCTTTTAACTACTTTCGTTTACCTCACAATGTACCCAATATCCATTCCATAGGCGACCCTTGATCGAGCTCCAGAGATTGGAATCAAAGTACAATGCTCAGTAAACAAAGTACCTTGGAGATCTCAAGTCTAAGGATACTTGCACGTTTACTATATTGAGATTATATCACTAGCACTAAATAGTTATCCATGTGATTATCTCATAGCTAAGTCATCCAATTAACTTATTCTATTAATAAGCATCCATGTGTTAATTTTGAGTATCTCAATACTGATGAATATGAGAATCACTGCCTGATCAAATCAGGAAGTCTAACAAATGCTAGTCTTAACGCATTAATGATGTCTTGTCTCATTAATACTATGAGGGAAACGGAAACAGGGGGCATGCACGGTCACGGGAAAAAAAAATCAGAGAAAAAAAACCCGCGAGTCTTAAAGGCCACACGGAAGCATGAAGATCATACATTTGCGCTCCTTAACCCTTCTAGGTTGAGTAAGAGTGGATTGAATGACTGGAATCGCCTCGCTTTGTCCACTTGAAGAAGTTTCCGGTTGAACACCCGCTAGCCTTCTACTCCGCCTTGTTTGCATGAACGCCTAGCTTTCTAGCTCTCGGGATATTCCTCTGCCTAACCTCTAGTCGGTGAACGCAACAGAGAAGAAGAATGGTCTCAAATCTCCTTGGTTCTCTTCTTAACCGTATCTGGAAAAAACCCTAAGATCCAAGCTATTGGGGCAGAAAAATATTTATTATTTTTCTTGGACCCAAAAGGCCCAAAATAATAAACATTAATTATTTATTTCCTGGGTTATATAAACAACCCAATAAATAATTAAGAAGCCCAAATGAACCATAATAATTAATCTTTAATTAATTATTTTTTGGGCCTATATAAATAACCCAATAAATAATTAAATATTAATTATTTCCCCTAGTTTAAGCCCAGGTTAATTTCTTAATTATTCATACTAGACCTAGGCCCTGAATAATTAATTAACCAATCAAACTAGATAATTAATTTCTCTCAACTCCTATTTTAATTAATTTATTTATTTTATTCCAGTCCAATAATAAATTAGTCTTCCTGAATAAAATAAAATAAAATCCTCTTCATACGAGACCAATTCCTCAACCCAAAAGTAGTTAGGACTTACGGGCTATCTCGAGGACCAAAAAGACACATCGCCTTGGCTGCTAAAATGACCAAAATACCCCTGCTATATAAATAGTTGTATTTTACATTTTAAATATTTCCTAATATTACTATAAGGAAATATTGACCCCAAGGACAATGCTGCATTCGCAAAGTCTTCGACCTACAGGTGAAATGACTAAAATACCCCTCTACACGTCGTCGTACATTTAGAGAGGATGAAGTGTACTAATGCCCCTCTAAAAGACATCTACCATCCTTAGGCTTCTAGTCCAATGATCCACGACTTCCTGGAGTGTTTCCGCTTTCCAAGGGAGTTATCCAAAAGCAAACATCCAAGTCATGTTTCCTAGGGTCCTGGACATTTTAGACTATTCGGACAACCACAAGGGGCGATATAGTGCAAAAACTATCTTGTATAAGTCTGTCTTAACTAACTAATCACATATACCCAACATGCAAGTATATTGGCCCTACGATAGAACCTCAACTATAGCAAATCAAAGTATATGCTTCCAGCTTCGCCAGACCACCAACTCATACTCAAGTCGTAGAGTACTAGTCCACGCTATAACGGTAGTAGTCTAGGTTTCTATCATATAGTACTTTTTAGAAATCACTACTACAGGTCCTGTTCTACGTATTCGAAATACGCTTATGTCATGAAGTGAGTGGACTACTCACTGGCTAAAGGTAAGCCATTCCCCATTTGAAATTCATAACATAATAACCTAAACATGATGAGGTTCCCAGTCTCATCAATATGTTAAGAACAAATGTTTATGTGTTATATAACCCGTGATCCATACCTTACTGTGAAAGATCACTATTCACATGGATCACTTATTTAAACACAATGGGTCTGTTCCAAACGAAAATCGTGTACAAACAAAAAGTAAATTCACAAACAATTTCTGAAAATAAATTCTTTTATTAAAATATTCAATTTTACATCAGAAACCTAGTCTAAGAGGGCATACAATCCAACAATCTCCCACTTGCACTTTAAGACTAGGTAAGTCCATAGGTGCCCACCCATATGGCGTCTAAGTGTCTCTTGAAGTCTCTCTCAGCCAAAGGCTTGGTGAATGGATCTGCTAGATTGTTTTCCGAGGCAATATGCTCCACTACGACTTCCCGTCTCTGGATGAAATCCCGGATTAGGTGGTACTTTCTCTCGATGTGTTTCCCCTTCTTGTGGTTTCGAGGTTCCTTAGATTGCGATACTGCTCCAGTGTTGTCGCAATACATCACAACCGACTTGTCCATATGTGATACGACTCCAAGTTCTGAAAGAAACTTCCGGAGCCAGACTGCTTCCTTGGATGCCTCCGAAGCAGCCACATACTCAGCTTCCATGGTTGAGTCAGCAATACAAGATTGCTTAATACTCTTCCATGAAATTGCTTCTCCAGACAAGATGAAGACATATCCACTAGTGGATTTTCTCTCATCCTTATCCACTTGGAAGTCTGAGTCTGTGTATCCTGTAAGAACCAAATCATTAGCCCTGTAAACCAGCATATAATTTCTCGTTCCCTTGAGGTACTTGAGAATATGCTTTACAGCTTGCCAATGAACCTCCCTTGGGTTTGACTGATATCTGCTAACTAAGCCCACGGCAAAGCAGATATCTGGCCTAGTACACAGCATGGCGTACATGAGACTTCCCACAGTCGAAGCGTAGGGAATCCTACTCATTCTGTCCTTTCCTTCTTGAGACTTAGGACAGTCCTTCGAAGAAAATGACAACCCATGTCTGCAAGGGATAAGAGCTTCCTTGCATGAGTCCATGCTGTACTTGGCCAACATCTTGTCAACGTATGTCGCTTGGGATAACCCTAACATTCTCTGCTTCTTATTTCTAAGAAGCCTAATCCCGAGAATGTAGCTGGCTTCTCCCAAGTCCTTCATACTGAATTGACTAGACAGTCAAACATTTGTAGATGACAATGTCCCAACATCATTCCCAATGAGTAGAATGTCATCCACATACAGAACAAGAAAAATCACATTAATGCCTTCAAGTTTCATGTACACGCATGGTTCATCTTTATTGTGAATAAAACCATAAGACTTTACAGTCTCATCAAAACGAATGTTCCATGCTCTTGATGCCTGCTTAAGTCCATAAATGGACTTCTTAAGCTTGCAAAGCATGTGTTCCTGGCCTTCAGCAATGAAGCCTTCCGGTTGGGACAAATAGATGTCTTCGCTAAGATGGCCATTTAAAAATACCGTCTTGACATCCATTTGCCATATCTCGTAGTCATAGTGACATGCGATGGCAAGGAGGATGCAGGTGGATTTAAGCATGGCTACCGGGGAAAAGGTTTCCTCATAGTCGATACCTTCTTTTTGAGTATACCCTTTCACCACAAGCCTAGCTTTGAAGGTTTCCACCTTCCCATCCGCTCCCCTCTTTCTCTTGTATACCCACTTGCACCCAATGAGTTTTATCTCTTCAGGTGAAGCTACAAGATCCCAAACCTGATTGAGGTACATAGACTCAATCTCGGCTTTCATTGCTTCATGCCACAGATTTGTATCGGCATCAGCAATAGCCTCTTCGTATCTAGTGGGGTCTTGTTCCTGATGGTCGGAGACCAGCTTAAAAGCTTCTCCAGTCCATCTATCCGGAACCCTAGACACTCTCCCACTACGACGAGGCTCCATTTGCACAGGCTCTTGAGGCTGTACCTCCTCTTGTTCCATAATCGGGTCAGAAGAAGTTGATTATGTAGATAACTTCTCCTCAAGTTCCAACCTCGTTGAACCTTTAGTGGAAGTACTTTGATCATCTTCCAGGCATCTAGCATTGGTACTGAATAGTACCTTCTACTCCTTAGGATGATAAAAGTAACCTCCTTTTGTCCCTTTTGGATACCCAACAAAATAGCATAATTCTGATCTTGGTTCCAACTTGTCTCCCTTGATCAGTACATAAGCTGGACAACCCCAAATCCTGAGATGATTCAGACTTGGCTTACGCCCAGTCCACATCTCATAGGGAGTCCTAGGTACTGACTTGGAAGGTACCAAGTTCAGAATATATGTCGCTGTCTCCAGGGCATATCCCCAAAAGGATACTGGAAGAGTAGCATGAGACATCATGCTTCGGACCATTTCCATCAACGTCCTGTTCCTTCTCTCAGCTACTCCGTTCTGCTGGGGTGTTCCCGGCGCAGAGAGCTGTGATACTATCCCATGATGCATCATGTAGTCCTTGAATTCACCTAGGAGGTACTCTCCACCACGATCTGATCGTAAGGTTTTGATTAATTTACCTGTCCGACGCTCCACTTCAGCCTTAAACTCCTTGAACTTGTCAAAAGAGTCAGACTTGCGTCTCATCAGGTAAATGTAACCATACCTCGTACAATCATCCGTGAACGTGATGAAGTACTCAAAACCTCCCCTAGCTGGTGTAGACAATGGACCACACACATCAGTGTGAACAAGACTCAACACCTCCTTGGCTCTATCCACATTTGGTGTAAATGACCTCTTGGTCATCTTTCCCATCAGGTAGGATTCACACTGAGGCCAACTTTTCAATCTCAATGAGCCCAAAGGCCCATCATGGATTAGCCTCTGAATCCTGGTTGAGTTAACATGACCCAACCTTAGATGCTAAAGATATGAATCATTGATATTGGTCTTTCTCTTCTTAGTTAAAGGTTCAGATTGAGCGTTATTTGATTGGTTGTTAATAGGGTTTAAAAAGAACAAATTTTCATATATGTGCCCAGTACATAAAATTTCTCCATCCCTACTGATAGAAATACCATAATGGAAAGATACAGAATATCCTTGATTAATAAGTTTTGCAACTGAAATCAAATTCTGACGAAAACCAGGTACATATAAAATGTCTTTTAAAATCACTATCTTATTACAATAAAAAATGAGATCCAGCTCTCCCACTGCAAGGGCCCAGACTTGTGCTTCATTTCCCACTCGAAGCCCATGTTCGCCCTTCTTGAGTCTTCTTATCTTTCTAAACCCCTGCAAGGAGTTACAGATATGATCAGTGGCTCCTGAATCAACAATCCAAGTGGAAGTTGATCCTACCATTGATATGGACTCTAGATAGTAAACATTACCTATGGGGTTTTTCTTGGTTTGAAGATCTGGACACTCATTTTTCCAGTGTTCCTTCTTGCCAAACTTGAAGCACTTGCCCTTTAGTTTGTCCTTGGGTTGGGCTGCTGCATTCCCTTTCTTCTTTTTGAACTTTCTGGGCTTAGGCCCAGTTCTTGAAGAAGAGGCCTTAGCAATCATGGCTTTAGACTGCGGCTTCATGACCTTCTCCGCCATCTGGAGCTCCTTCATCAGTTCAGTTAAACTCATGTTCAACTTGTTCATGTTATAGTTTAATTTGAACTGAGTGAAAGAGCCCGATAGAGATTCGAGAACCATGTCCACTTGGCTCTCGGGGTCAATGACAGCCCCTAAGATTTCTGCCTCCTTGAAAGCAGCAATCATCTTGAGCATATGCTCTCAGACTAATGCTCCCTCAGCCATCTTAGTGTTCACAATAGTTCGAAGAGCCTCCTGCCTTACGGGCCGACTCTTGTCTGCGAACATAGTTGCCAATGATTGACTTATGTCATATGCAGAAGCCATGTGCTCGTGTTTTGACTGGAGCACATTAGACATGGAAGCTAACATATAGCACTGTGCCATTTTGCCAGCTTTCTTCCACGCATTTTCAGCCTCTCGCTCTTCAGCGGTGGAACCTTCCCCGATAACAGGGCAGGTTTCGTAAAGGACATACTTATACTCCTCCGCTGTGAGTATTATGTCCAGGTTCCTTTTCCAATCCACATAGTTTGGACCCGTTAACTTATTCTCCTTGAGAATAACGGCCAATTGACTAAAAGAACCTCCCACCATTTCTGAAAATCGAAAATAAAAGAAAGAATTTAGTTTGTGAAAACAAAATAAAATTTGTGCACTGAAAATAATTTGGCTCTTAGGAAAACTGACATAGCTTCTTGGGAAGATTAACAGTTTCCTAAGTTAAGTGTATTAACCACCACAAATTAATTTCCCTTCTAGGTAATGGTCTAGAGAATAACTCCATCGTGGGATGGCCGTTTCCTCTCATTTCCTATGGACATACCTCGCACTATAACCTCCAACGTGGGCTGACCGATCATAGTACGTGCCCCGGGTTATTAATTACATTCTTCCATTAGATCTAGATCCTTATGGTATCCCCATCCTATACGGGTTCACTCCCAGGGTGATGCGAGGGGATCCACGATCTCTAATGAGGATCGTGATGGAAGCCGTGGACCCGTTGGAATCCCTCTCCCAATTAGTCTTTTAAAATAATGATTTTCTGAAAAAATATCCTTTTGAAATTTCCATTATGTTTTTCTTAACTCAAAAATAAAATATCTAAGTCCAATAAAATCTCTATGTCAAGGCTTATATCCTTTGAGAGATTTCCTCCATGGACTAATTTTATTTAAGTTAAAACTTAATGATTTAAAAAATTTTCCAATTAAAACTTTCTAGAGACTTTGGTCTCAAGCTTATTTGACAAAATCATTTTTCTAGTCCAAAACAAAACAAAATGGCTCTCCATTTTAATTTACAAAAATATCTAAATCCAATATATTTTCCATGTCAAGGATTAAATCCTTTGAGAAAATATTCAAGGATTAATTTTTGTACCAATTAAAATAACCATTTAGTTTTTAAAGAAAAATATTTTTCCTTGCCAAAACAAAAAGTTCCCAAAGACTTTGGTCTTTGAGAAAAAGCACACATAGGTACATAAAAAAAATAGCATGCTAGAAAACAATAGACGTTTTCATACTTTTCTATTTTTTAAACCTAAGTGCCCAAATAATAGAATTAAACACATTAATTAATTAATTAATGATCTTGTTTAATCCTAAAATCCCTTACTAATATTTTTCATACAAATATATTTCAAGAATATAAATATTACAAAAATATTAATTTCGCCTGGTATGGGACCCAAAACGAAAAAGGAAAAAAAATAAAAAAAATTGCAAAAAAAACGCTGGCGGTCCACTGCACCCGCCGCACCGGATCCGCGCCCGCAAGGCCTGCGGTCCACCGCAGCCGCGATGCACCACGCCGCACCGGATCGCATGCCAGCCACGACCGGTGGACTTCACCCGCGCCGCTTCACCTCTGCACACAACCCGCGAACTCGGCCGGATACCCGTTGCTCGACCCGCGCACGATTGCAATTTGCAATTGCAATTTCATGCAATCGGCGCAATTGGCTCCCAATTCTCCCAGCGGCTCGGCTCATCAGCGACCGGCTCCTCTCACCAAATAGTAGCAGCTCGGCTAGGAGGCTCGGCTCGGCTCGTGCGGCTTAGGAACAGTATCATCTTCTTCGTTTTTCCACTGTCCGCGCGCGAAATTGCAGAACCTTCCTTTTTCAATTTCTTTCTTATTTCTTTGGCTTCTTTGGACATTTTTACTTACAAAAAACATACAAAACAAAAACACAACCGCCTATACCCATTAAAATTGGGTTTACACGATTAAACCCTTAAAACCAAAAATTTTACAGTGGCCTCCTATGCTTCAACGATGAAGCTTACATCAAGCCTATCCCATACCAAAACAGCGAAGGATCACAGGTATAATCATCTTCTCCATTTTTATTAACTACCATGCTCCCTATATTGATCAAAAAACCAGTGGTTCTGATACCACATTGAGGGAAATGGAAACAGGGGGCATGCACAGTCACGGGAAAAAAAAATCAGAGAAAAAAAACCCGCGAGTCTTAAAGGCCACACGGAAGCATGAAGATCATATATTTGCACTCCTTAACCCTTCTAGGTTGAGTAAGAGCAGATTAAACGACTGGAATCGCCTCACTTTGTCCACTTGAAGAAGTTTCCGGTTGAACACCCGCTAGCCTTTTACTCCGCCTTGTTTGTATGAACGCCTAGCTTTCTAGCTCTCGGGATATTCCTCTGCCTAACCTCTAGTCGGTGAACAAAACAGAGAAGAAGAATGGTCTCAAATCTCCTTGGTTCTCTTCTTAACCGTATCTGGAAAAAACCCTAAGGTCCAAGCTATTGGGCCAGGAAAATATTTATTATTTTTCTTGGACCCAAAAGGCCCAAAATAATAAATATTAATTATTTATTTCCTGGGCTTATATAAACAACCCAATAAATAATTAAGAAGCCCAAATGAACCATAATAATTAATCTTTAATTAATTATTTTTTGGGCCTATATAAATAACCCAATAAATAATTAAATATTAATTATTTCCCCTAGTTTAAGCCCAGGTTAATTTCTTAATTATTCATACTAGACTTAGGCCCTGAATAATTAATTAACCAATTAAACTAGATAATTAATTTCTCTCAACTCCTATTTTAATTAATTTATTTATTTTATTCCAGTCCAATAATAAATTAGACTTCCTGAATAAAATAAAATAAAATCCTCTTCATACGAGACCAATTCCTCAACCCAAAAGTAGTTAGGACTTACGGGCTATCTCGAGGACCAAAAAGACACATCGCCTTGGTTGCTAAAATGACCA
This sequence comes from Voacanga thouarsii, assembly GCA_026120185.1. Classification (NCBI taxonomy): domain Eukaryota; kingdom Viridiplantae; phylum Streptophyta; class Magnoliopsida; order Gentianales; family Apocynaceae; genus Voacanga; species Voacanga thouarsii. The sequence goes on along the minus strand of JANUWF010002024.1, from coordinate 3,014,580 downwards.
AAATACCCCTGCTATATAAATAGCTGTATTTTACATTTTAAATATTTCCTAATATTACTATAAGGAAATATTGACCCCAAGGACAATGCTGCATTCGCAAAGTCTCCGACCTACAGGTGAAATGACTAAAATACCCCTCTACGCATCGCCGTACATTTAGAGAGGATGAAGTGTACTAACGCCCCTCTAAAAGACATCTACCATCCTTAGGCTTCTAGTCCAATGATCCACGACTTCCTGGAGTGTTTCCGCTTTCCAAGGGAGTTACCCTAAAACAAACATCCAAGTCATGTTTCCCAGGGCCCTGGACATTTTAGACCATTCGGACAACCACAAGGGGCGATATAGTGTAGAAACTATCTTGTATAAGTCTGTCTTAACTAACTAGTCACACATACCCAACCTGCAAGTATATTGGCCCTACGATAGAACCTCAACTATAGCAAATCAAAGTATATGCTTCCAGCTTCGCTAGACCACCAACTCATACTCAAGTCGTAGAGTACTAGTCCACGCTGTAGCGGTAGTAGTCTAGGTTTCTATCATATAGTACTTTTTAGAAACCACTACTACAGGTCCTGTTCTATGTATTCGAAATACACTTATGTCATGAAGTGAGTGGACTACTCACTGGCTAAAGGTAAGCCATTCCCCATTTGAAATTCATAACATAATAACCTAAACATGATGAGGTTCCCAGTCTCATCAATATGTTAAGAACAAATGTTTATGTGTTATATAACCCGTGATCCATACCTTACTGTGAAAGATCACCATTCACATGGATCACTTATTTAAACACAATGGGTCTGTTCCAAACGAAAATCGTGCACAAACAAAAAGTAAATTTACAAACAATTTCTGAAAATAAATTCTTTTATTAAAATATTCGATTTTACATCAGAAACCTAGTCTAAGGGGGCATACAATCCAACATACTATGACTAGGGACTATTTAAGTACTAAGACTATACAGTGTAGTAGGAATCTCATATCATGATTTCTATCATGATTTCCTTAACACAGTATTGTACTAGGGACTTTATCGAACAGTTATATTATTTAAAAGTAAACAAAAGAAACTGTAAGATAAATAATGCCTTTTATTAAAATAAAATGTGTCATATACAATGTATAAGTGATTGCCTCTAGGCACAACACTAACTGCCTTATACTCTATAGCTTAAGTATAAGTTGGTGGTCTGATGAAGTTGGAAATGTATGTTTTGATATACTATAGTTGAGGTTCTTGAGAATGACCAATGTACTTGTATGTTGGGTATATATGACTAGTTAGTCAAGACAGACTTGTGCATGATAGTATCTACACTATATCGTTCCTTGTGGTTATCCGAATGATCTAATTATGTAGGGCCCAGGGGAACATGACTTGGATATTGGCTTTAGGGTAGCTCCCTTGGAAAGTTAAAATATTTCAAGAAGTCGTGGATTATTGGACTAGAAGCCTAGGGATGGTAGATGTCGTTTAGAGAGGTGTTAGTACACTCATTCCTCTCTAAATGAACGACGATGTATAGAGGGGTATTTTAGTCATTTTACATGTAGGTCGAAGACATAGCTACTGCATCATTGTCCGTGGAGTTAATATTTCTTTATGGTAATATTAAAAAATATTTAAAATGTAAAATATAACTATTTATATAGCAAGGGTATTTTGATCATTTTAGTAGCTAAGGCGATGTGTCTTTTTGGTCCTCAGAATAGTCCATAAGTCCTAATTATTTTAGGTCGAGGAAATGGTCATAATGGAAAAAAGATTTTATTTTATTCAGGAAGTCTAATTTATTTTTGGATTGGAATAACATAAAATGAATGAGAGAAATTAAATTTATTATCTAGTTTGATTGGTTAATTAATTATTCAGGGCCTAAGCCTAGATTGAATAATTAGAAAAATTAACTTGGGCTTAAACTAGTTAATAAAAGACTTAATAATTATTTTAATTCATTTGGGCTCATTAATTATTTATTGAGTTATTTTAATAGGCATAGGAAATAAATAATTAATGATTATCATTTTTGGGCTTATTGGGTCCAAGAAAAAATAATAAACTATTTTGATCCAATAGCCTGGACTAAAGGATTTTATTATTCACAGTATAGAAGAGTTGGGGATTACCTAAACCTCTTCTATTGATAACCTCTGGATGTTTGAAATATCAAAACACTGGAGTTAGGTTATCTGAAATGTGAATAGGAGTCGTTGTGTAGGGCAAAAATATAACACACGACAGAAAGGAAAATAGAAAACCTAAGCCTCTATTCTCTCTATTCTTTTTCTGCTTCTTGCGTTATCTTCTTCCTCTTTTTTTCCATCTTCTTGTCTTTGCTAATTAAAAGTAAAGGATCAAGAAGGACCATCCTCGCCTAGTTTGTTTCACCAACATAGGTAGGCGGAGGAATATTCTAAGAAGCGAAAAGGTTCACGTACATGCCAAGAAGAAGCTGATGGATCGCTGGTTTCTTGCCAGAATTATCATCAAGGCAGGTAGTTTCTCTCGTAGTTGGTTCTCGTCTTCTTAACCAGACCAGAAGAGGACACGTAGAGGCATTTTTTTAAACTTCCGCTGTGTTGTGTTCTCGTTTCTGGTAGCCATACATGTTCCTCTATTTTTCGTTCCATCAAATTTGACAACAAAGCCCCTTATCCAAGATTCTCAACATATTCAGAATGACAAAAAAGGTTTAGAAATGCTTCATCAATGAAAAACCTTAAAATTAACCCGATAGCCCGCAATAATAGTTCTATTTCTAAACACGTAATCATTGTACTCAAATTCATTTTTTGAGTTGAGAAATTGAGGTACCTGAGTGTCCGTGCTTTTCTCTTCTGGAGGTTGTTTTGATAATGCACTTTGAGGAGTTAGTTCATCAATGGCAACTCATTTTTCCTTCTTCTTTGTAGATATCAGTCCAGCAATGACTAATTTCTTTTTCATTGTCTTGCATTCCTTGATCTCTTTCGTTATTGGCTAGACCCCTTTACAGGTTTCGGAGTTTTACCCATGGCGAACCGGATTGAAAGGTTTGATTTTTCTGGTTTTTGACGCGAAAATAAAGGCCAGAGGAAAGAGAAAAATGCTAAGAAAAAATGATAGCTCTTTTTTTGAAACGAGAAGAAGATTCAAATAGATTTGAATTCTTTTTGGGGTTTACAAGGTATTGAAGAGTATAAGTATAATTTAGTACATTTGAGAAAGGTGGTTTTCGAAAGTATATAAAGATATTCTTATAAGAAGAGAGAAAGTGTTGTGGTTGGAAAAAAAGACGGGAACATTTAGAATTTAAAAGATTTGAACATTTGGACACAAATTGTCCATCTAATTTCCGTGTCCAAAATATAGTTCAAGTATTGCATCCAATATCTCCATCCAAAATCAGAAGATCTTCAGGAATTCTGCAAGAATAAACAGCTAATCTCTTGCAAAATTGTCAATTACATAATCTGGTAATTTCCAAACCTCTCCTCAGATGATTGAATCATTCTTTAGCTAGTGGTTTGTGAACATATCAATTTCTTTTGCTTTGTTCATTCCAAACTTTTTGAGTAGATCCTTGGTATACTTAGCTTGATTTAGGAAGATATCATCTATGGCATGCTTGATTTATAGATCGAAAACATTAAGTTCTCTCATCACGCTTATCTCAAATTCTTACTGCATTGTCTTGGCAAGTTTCTTACATAGGGAATAATTAGTAGCTCCAAAAAAAATATAATATCATCAACATATATTTTCACAATTAGGATATCATCAGAATTTTTAGATTTTATAAATAATGTGATATCTCTAGAAAAACATTTTGAAAGAAGAAAAACACTACGCTTTTCATACCATGCTCTTGGAGTTTACTTTAAACCATAAAGGGCTTTGGGGAGTTTAAATACATGGTTTGGAAAATATTCATGAATAAAACCAAGAGGTTACTTGACATAAACTTCTTCTTCAATAAAACTATTTAAGAAGGCACTTTTGACATTCATTTGGTAAAACATAAAACCTTTGAATAATACAAATGCAGGCAACATTCTAATGGATTCTAATCGAATAATGGGAGTAACAATTTCATTATAATCAATGCCCTCTTCTTGATTGAATCCTTGGGCAGCTAATTTGGCTTTACTTATAATAACAATGACATGTTCATCAAGTTTGTTTCTAAAAACCCACTCTGTATCAATTACGGGATGGTCAAGTGGTCTAGGGACAAGCTTCTAAACTTGATTCTTTTCAAATTGCTTTAGCTTTTCTTGCATAGCCATAATAAAAAAAATTCATCATGCAAGATTGCATCAATTCAATTAGGTTCAGTGCTAGAAAGTAAAGTAAAATTATCAACAAAATACCATCTGATTTTAGCTTTGAAGAGAGGATCACCAATGATATATTCTTTTGGATGGATAGTTTTGTACTTCGAAACTCTTGGCAGATTCTAATCAGTGTGCTCGACACTTCTTTGCTCAGTATCTTCAGTTTGTTGTTTCTCTAGTTCTTCTTCTTTGGTATGGTTGTCAAGTGTTGGAACTTTATGATGTTCAATGTCATTTTTATTTGAGCTATCTACATCATTGTCATCTTTTTGTGCAAGAGATAAGGTCCAAGTAAATCTAAAAAAAAAAAATCTACTAATACATAAGTATACCTCTTACCACCAAAACTAGTGATCTTCATTGGTCCAAACAAATCCATATGAATGAGTTCAAAAGGTTTTGATGATGAAATCATTTTCTTGGATTTAAAAGAAATTTTGATTTGATTTCCAAATTGGCAAGCATCACACAAATGATTTTTTGTCAAATATCATTTGTGTAGTCCTCTATCTAGCTCATTTGAGGACAATCTTACTTAGTAAATCAATAGAAACGTGGCCTAACCTTCTATGCCAAGGGTAGCCAACATCATCATATATGAAAAAGCATTTTTCTTCATAACCAGTAGGATCATTAAGATATAATATATAGACATTACCAATGCAGCTGGCAACAAAAATGATTTCATCAATGAAATTATCAATGACAGTGTATGAATCTTTTTCTAAAATAATCTTGGAGCCATTGTCAGATAAATGATTAATACTAAGCAAGTTGTACTTCAATTCATCAATTAATAATACTTGCTTGATAATTATGGAGGATCCCTTACCAACATTACCTATACAGAGTATTTCCCCCCCTTTTTTTTATCTCAAATATGACACATTCATCATTTACAGCTTGAATGTTATCCATTAGTGTTGCATTTCCTATCATGTGTCTTGAGCATCCACTATCCAAGAATCACTTTGTGGAGCTCAATTCTTTGTAGCTTATATACCTATTCATGAGATGAAAGAATGGCTTTTGGTACCCACATTTTCTTGGGTCTATGAGAGTTAGTAATGGTTCCTCTAATTTTCCAAATTATTTTTGCACTGAATTCCACTTTCTTCTTAACATGACACCTAAATGCTTTGTGTCCAAATTTTTCACAATATGTGCAATAATTGTGTGTCATATATAATGAGGTAGTTTTTACAAAGTGAGATTTGTAATTTCCAGCTTTGATCTCATGCCTATAGCCTAGACCATTTCGATTTCCAGCTATGTGTTGTGCACCAAGAAATTTTTCCAAATTGTTTTTGCCATTTGTAAACTTTTCAATGTATATAGTAAGATCATTGACTCTATTTTTTATATCATCAAAATTGCTAACCATAATTTCAAGAGAATGAATTTTATTACATAAGCATTTATTTTCTAGAGACACATGATGCAAGGAATTAATGATAATATCATTTTCAATATTTGCACACATATGTGACTCGAGTGAGATTTTGTTCTCATTTAACAGCTTTGCATTCTCATCTAACAAGCAGTCAATTTTCATCTTTTTTTCTTTATTTCTTCTAGGAGACTTTTTTAGTTCATGAAACATGTCAAATAGAAATTCATTAGGATCATCATGCTTTTCATAATCATAATCATGCAAATCGGTTATCAAATCTGGAGAAGTAGAATTTACTTTATCCTCTATAGCCATGAAGTAAATGTTTGCTTTTTCACTTTCAGAATCATAGCTTTCTTCTATCTCAGATTTACCTTGATCCGAAGTTCCAATCAATCCTTTTCTTTTCTTCTTTTTGTGCTTGGCTTCTCTTTCTTTTGCTTTTGGGCAATCATAAATAAAATGCTCCGTACTTTTGCATTCGTATCACTGAGGTTTTGATAGGGGGTTAAAATCACCATTCTTTTCCTAATTATTTGAGTGTTTTTGGCAAATATGTACAGATTTAAGTTAAAATCAAGTAGAAAGTGCACAGAGCCAGAATATACCTGGCGGCAGGCCCAGCCAGCGGACTAGGTGCCAAGTCCATTATGTCTAGTAGCAGATATTAAACGAGCTTCAGGGATTTTTCCAGAGTAGACCTGGCGCCAGGTCTAGCAAGTGTATTTAGTGCTGGGTCCATTCTACTAGCTAAAGAAAAGGCGGCCAAAAATAGAGCAAAATAGAGGAAGAACAGAGTGTAGTCGGTGCCAGGTGGGTTGAAGGTACCCGACGGCAAGTAGGTTCTAGAGGTAGAAATTCTGTACGCGGAATTAGGGCTTATACAAAGACTTTGGTATTTTTCTGTTCTTACTTGGCCAAGACTTTCTCAGCCAAGAAATTGGCATCTAAGAGGCCTATAAAAACATAAGAGAACACAAAGGTTTGATATAAACAACCAAAAGAGGTGAATTAAAGAACAAAAATTCTGATTCTCTCATTGAAGGAGAAATTCACCCAAGCCAAGAAGGATTGTTCAAAGGGAGTCTTTAAGGAAGAAGAAAGAAGCTTGTCTATGAATGCTTTCTTTTCTCTTTATCTTCTTTTTCTTTAGTAATGATGTATTTAATGTATTTATTGTAATTTAACATTATTTTGGGATTCATAATTTTGGGTTAATTTAGTTATTTGATCAATTCTTTGTCATCTTTGGCATTTGATTACTTGAATTCATTGGTTATTGATGCGAGTTCTTCTAATTGACTTGAGACGACGATGTTAGAAATTTCATTGCATTGATTTCATATTTGTCTAATCTTAATGGACTTAAGTGATGAAGTTAAGGTTATAGGACTAAGTGATCAAATGTTAGTTAATTTTGCCTTGAGCAAAGGGTAATTAGCTAATTTCATATTTATAAGGAATTGAGCTTAATGCATATTTTGGTTATGATTAGTTTGATTGGCAAATCTGTTAATATAATCAAAATATAATATTCCATGAATTGGGACATGAAGTAGGATTTATCTAAGTAGAATAATGACTTGTGAGATGATTGAGTTTTACTTTATATTCCTTCATAATGCCAAGATAATAGTTAGTTGAGAGAATTGCTAATTGGTTCATTGTTATGTCTTCTAGGATAATTATCTAAATTTCATAAACCTAAATCCTTGTGTTGTATATGTTTATTTTTATTTTTCTTTTCATTCTTTTCTTAATTTATTTGGGTCGGTTAAACGATAAAAGAAAAGTTATTAGTGTGTACTTGTTTATTTGAGAATCGATACTCATTAATTCTCTATACTATACTTGCATTGAGTATACTTACTCACATGTGTATTTTGGGATTAATGTTTTAATTAAAACTTGATTAAAGGATGGATTTAAAAATTAACGATTTTATATACCCAAAATTTACGTATCAAGTTTTTGGCACCATTGTTGGGGAAAATTTTGTGTTCCTTTATTTAATAATTCTTTCATTTTTTTCCTCGTGCCAAAAACTCATCAAGTTTTTAGTGCCGTTGCCGAGGAATAATATCATGAAAGTTTGAATTTTGTTGGTTTAACCATATTTATATGTCCATATGTCTATATGTAAATATATATATATGTTCCTTGTGTGACTAGGTGCTGTATTCTTGTATACTTGTACTTTAATGTCTCTGTATGTTGTAATCCTTTGTAACTTTATTTGGTGAACATGTACCTTCACTAACTAACTTGAGTATGATATGTATATATATGATGCTAACTAGTTATTTTGTATAGGTAAGATGGCCAATTGGAGGTTGGAATGGTATCCTAACATATCTCAAGAAATGACATCTCAACTACCTGACTCCATTGCCTTAGAAGGGGTGTTGGAAAAATTTGCCACCCATGTAACTAAGCGTTTTTCTAAGATAGAAGACACACTGGAAAATTTTGAGGGCATGGTTAGAAATATGGAAAGACAAATTTAGTTTTTAATGGATTTAGTGATAAAGTCACCAGTAGGGGCAGAAGCACAACATGATTCAGTTACTATTACACTAAGGAGTGGTAAGGAGCTGCCCAATCCCAACATAGAACTGGTACCTTCTAAAGAAGATGGGCCGAAGCCAACCCCTGTTGTTAAACCTTTCAAAAAATAGCCTAAAAAAATCAGATTTTCAGCCACCAGTACCCTACCCTACTCGCACACACAAAGTAAGAAAAGATGCACAATTTGACAAGTTTTTGGAAATCTTTAAACAACTGCATATAAATATTCCAATTAGTGAAGCCTTAGTGTGCATGCCCAAATATGCAAAATTTCTCAAAAGCATGCTTGTAAACAAAAAAAGATTGGAGGAATTATCTACTGTGGTGTTAAATGAAGAGTGTTCAGCTATCTTGCAGGACCAATGGACGATGCCCCGAAAAGAAAGTAATCCAGGGAGTTTTTCTATTCCTTATCTTGTTGGTATTCTTACATTTTGCAATGCTTTAGCTGGCCTAGGTGCTAGTATTAATCTGTTACCTTATAAAGCTTTCAAAAAGTTTGGCCTAGGTGAACCCACACCCACTAGAATGAGTATTCAACTTGCGGATCGACCGATTAAATATCCTGGAGGAATAATTGAAGATGTCTTGGTTAAAGTGGATAAATTCATATTCCCTGTAGATTTTGTCATTCTTGACATGGATGAAGGTTTTAAAGTGCCTTTAATCCTAGGTCGACCTTTTTTTAGCAACTGCTAAAGTTTTAATTGATGTTCATGGAGGAAAACTAACACTTAGGGTTGGGGACAAGGAAGTCATTATAAAAATCCACAAAAGTATGCAACATCCTAGTTCTTGTGATGATTCTTATCTAAGGGTTGATATTCTTGATGAATCTATGTTTGACTTTGTGCAGGAATCATTTGTCCAAGGTTATATGGAACAATCTATTGCATATTTGGAGGACTTAATTGAGGGCCCTAGGGTGGAGGAATTTGAGGAAATAGAAAAATGAAATTTGGGAAGGATGAAGTCATCTATTGAGGAACCACCAGAATTGGAATTGAAAGATCTCCCCGAGCACTAAGAATATGCTTTTTTGGCAAAAGGTGAAAAACTGCCAGTGATCATTGCCAAAGATCTTACTTGTGATCAAAAGACCAAATTGGTAAGTCTATTGGAAAAATATAAGGGAGTGATTGCATGAAAAATTACGGATATTAAGGGAATTGGCCATTTCTTTTGTACTCATAAAATCTTATTGGAAGATGGAGCCCGTAGTGTAATCCCAACGTAGGATGAACCCAAACATGAGTGATGTGGTAAAAGGTGAGGTAATTAAACTCTTAGATTCTGACATCATTTACCCTATTTCTGATAGTATTTGGGTTAGTCTAACACAAGTGGTACCAAAGAAGGGAGGAATGACTATGAGCCCTAATGAAAAAAATGAGTTTATCCCAATGAGATTGGTAACTGGTTGGAGGGTGTGCATTGATTATAGGAAATTGAATGAGGCAATTAGGAAAGACCATTTTCCTCTCCCTTTCATTGACCAAATGTTAGAAAGGTTAGCCGGACATGAATTTTATTGCTTCTTAGATGGTTTTTCTGGATACTTTCAAATTCCTATAGCATCGAAAGATCAAGAGAAGACTACCTTTACATGTCCTTTTGGTACTTTTGCATATCGACGTATGCCTTTCAGTCTTTGCAATGGCCCTGAAACATTCCAACGATATATGATGGCTATTTTGGAAGGGCTTGTGGGAGATATCATGGAGGTATTCATGGATGATTTATCTATTTTTGGTAATTCTTTTGATTTGTGTTTAACCAATTTAGACAAGGTTCTCCAACGATGTGAAGAGACCAACCTCATGCTTAATTGGGAAAAATGACACTTCATAGTGCAAGAATGTATAGTATTGGGACACAAAATTTCAAGGAAATGTATTGAGGTTGATAGGGCCAAAATTGAGGCAATTGAGAAACTCCCCCCTCCGACTTTTGTGAAGGCAATTCGAAGCTTTCTTGGGTATGCAGGTTTTTATAGGAGGTTTTTCTTGGATTTCTCAATGATTTCTAAACCCCTTACTTCTTTGCTTGAAAAAGATGTTATTTTTTATTTTAATGAAAAATGTCTCAATGCTTTCAATGCCCTTAAAACAAAATTGATTAATTATCCTATTTTAATTGCACTGGATTGGTCTTTTCCTTTTGAACTAATGTGTAATGCAAGTGACTGTGCAGTGGGCGTAGTGCTTGGACAAAGGAGGAACAAGCATTTTCAGCCAATTTACTATGCAAGCAAAACTCTTACGGCAGCACAAGAGAACTACACTACAATGGAGAAAGAGTTACTTGCAATAGTATTTATTTTTAATAAATTTCATTCTTATCTTATTTTGTCCAAAAATCATTGTGTATATGGATCATTCTGCCCTTACGTATCTACTAAACAAACATGATTCCAAATTAAGATTGAAAAGATAGGTTTTATTGTTGCAGGAATTTGACTTGGAAATTAGGGACATAAAGGGAGCGGAAAACTTGGCTGCAAATCACTTATCTAGGTTGGAGAATCCCAACCTTAGGTCATTGGCTGAGGAAGACATCAATGACACCTTTTCGGATGAACAACTTTTACTTATTGATGGTGAGATTTCTCAACTTCCTTAGTGTGCGAATTTTACTAATTACTTGGTTGCAGGAATTCTTCTGGACGACTTTGATGCCCAACAAAAGAAGAAATTCCTCTCTAAGGTAAAGTATTACTTTTGAGAAGATTCGTACTTGTTCCAGTGTTGTGTGGATCAAATCATTCGAAAGTGTGTGGATTCTGTGGAAAGTATCAACATCTTGAAACATTGTCATGAAGGAACCGGGGGAGGCCACTACTAAGCCAACAACACCGCAAGAAAGGCACTTGAGTCCAATTTTTATTGGCCTACACTCTTTAAGGATGCTCACAGGTTTGTTTAAAGTTGTGATAGGTGTCAACGGATAGGTAACATCTCTAAATCTAATGAGAAGCCATTACAAAATTTTCTAACTTGTGAAATTTTTTATTGCTGGGGGATTGATTTCATGGGCCCATTTCTTAGTTTTTTGGGCAACAAATACATCTTGGTGGCGATAGAGTATGTATCAAAGTGGGTGAGGCACAAGCTTTGCCTACTAATGATGCACGGGTAGTTGTAAAATTTTTTAAAAAACTTTTCACCTGAATTGGAGTACCTAAGGTGCTCAGTAGTGGTAGGGGAACCCACTTTTGTAATACTCAACTGTGAAACCCCAGTCAAAACCAACCTTAGAGTAAGGGGGTTGGGATGTATAACATACCTTATTATATGATTAAATATATTTTTATTTGATTTTATGTGCCTTGGATTTGAGTTTTAATGTCTTGGAGGCTTGTTGGTGAATATTGAGTGAGAAGGGCAAAATGGTAATTTTTGCCTGAGGTGAAAATAGGGAGATAACTTGAGGATTGAATAGGAAACAAGTTGCTAGTGAAAATAACAACAAGAGTTGTTGTGGTGTAGTAGTTAGAGCTTTGGAAATTAATTCTTGAGGTCTTAGGTTCAAATTCCATCATAGGAGCTTTAGCTTGGTTAAATTTTATTTTTGCTTGGGAAGTAATAATTTCGGCCTTAAGTGCTTAGAGTAGGGGAGTGATGATGTCCTAAGAGAGACATGTTAGAAGTATCCTCATTCTACTCCCTTGCCCTACTCGAATTGTCTAAGAGGAATTCATTTTTCCTTGATCTTTGATTTTTCCTTAGTTCTCAACTCATTAGTGTGATCAAGTTGTTCTAGTCATTTTCTTTCCAGAAATTTTAGTAAAGTGCTGTGGTCTTGTAGGATCAAAATGTCTTAGTGAAAGACATCTTATGGACTGAAAATGTGGAAGAGTTGTAGGAGATTCCAAGAGGAAAAATTCCTCTAGTGAGCTTGCTGAAAGTTCACTCTAGCTAGTTCATCTTCCTTCTTGGAATGAATTGAAATTTTCCAGCTTATTGTACCTTTAAGGTGTCGAGTTTCTTAGCTAGCATTCCCTCCCAAATGCTGCCAGAAAAATGGTCTTTTGGATCAGCTTGCAACCTGAATTCTTTAGCCATTTTCGGACTGCTCAAAGCTGGAGCAAAACCAGGAAAAATTCCTGTACAAATCGCAACTTTGAGAGTCCAAAATCAAGCTGTTTTCTTCCATATTTTGTTGAGCACTTTAGCCAAGTTTTTCCTCCATGAAGAAGGCTGGAAACCAGCCTTGAACACCCCTGAAATTTCCCTTCAAACTTGCTGCAAGATGGCTGGAAAATGGCAGCCGAAAAAGCTGTCCAGAAATTTCAGCCTAGCGAAATTCTGTGCAGTCTAATTATCCAGCTTTGTTTCCTAATCTTCCTCCAGCCGAAACACCATCATTGTTCTGCATAAACCTTCCTTAAACCTTCAGTAACAGAGCTCTATTATTCCCCTTAAGCTTCTGCACGAAATTCAGACATGGCTGTCCGAAAATCTCTCCAACAAATCCCTGCAATTATGCTTGATGGATTTCCAAAATTCCAGCCACCATAGTGTAGCAACTTTCCATAATGTATCCCTCAAATAACCAGACTTCTTCTTCACCATTATGCTCCCTATTTTCAGCCACCATAAGCTTCCTTAAACCAGCATTAATTCCACTGAAATTCTGCTCAAAGCAATCGGCCATGGTAGATTTCCAAAGCTCTCCAACAATCAAGATATTTTAGGATATTTAGTTTCCAAATTTACTTCCTAAAAATATTATTCAAGGATTTTAACAACTAGCCTTTCCTTTTCCCTTTCAAATCAGAGAACCAACCTCCTAAACCCTACAGAAAATTCGGCAGCCTTAATTCTCTCAGAATTTCGGCAGCTGCACAACACAATCTCTCAAATTCCTTCAACCTTCAAGAACACACACACTACACCAAGAACACCTACTTCTTCCTTTCACCTAATACCCCTCCAAACCACTTCAAACCTTCTCTAAAATCTCCAGATTTGACCTACTCACTTCCATGAGTCCATCAACACCATTCTTAACATCAAACTCCACAAATCAACTCGCTACTTCGGATCAAAACCAGAAAATTCTGTGAAGGTTCAAGAACACCTTCAAGGTAGGATTGTTCTAACAACTTCATCTTCTCCAATTTTGATCTCAAGTGAGAATATATGTGAATAAACATGCTAATGGTCTCTCTCTCTCTCTCTCTCTCTCTCATGGCCGAAACTCTCTCTCTTGGCCGGATGGCTTCATCTTCCATGGTCATGCTATCTCCATCTTCCTTGGACAAATTTAGGCATCTAGGAGTTGAGATCCGTTCTAAACTCCTTCAAAGCATTCATTAACCAAGTAAGTGCCTTCAATCTTTCTTTTAAATCCTAGATTCATGTCTCTAGGATGATGTTGTTAGAAGGTGGATTATGATAGGGTTTGAGTATGTATTGTTGAGATTGAAGCATGAATATATGTATGATTGTGAAGAAGATGAGATTTATGCATGGAAGGATTATCTTGGTTGATAGTATGATGATTTGAGGTTTGATGCATGTCATAGGAGGTATTTGTGATGAAGTATGCTAGAAATTATGCCACCTTTGATGAATAGGATTTATATGCATGTTGAATTTTTGAAGCCATGATCATATTTATGCTAGTAGGGGTTAGATCATGTCTTGATAAATTGAGATCTATGCTTGTATGCATGATTTGGATGATTTGATGAGTTAAAGGGTTGTATATGTTCATGATTGTGAATAACCATGGAAATATGATCATGATCTAGTTGTCCCTAAGCAAATTTTTATTTCATGAATAAAATATTTAATAATATAATTTTGCTAGTGATTTCGAAAAACCCTAGGAAGGGTGGATTTGGAATATTATATTTATATAAAGGATAATTTAGTTAAATAAATAATAGTTTTAATAGAAAAATAAAATATATAGATATTTTATAAAATAATGAAATCAACTAAAGCCTTTTATGGAAATAATCATAATTAGTAAATTACTTATTATTATAAATTTAATTATTATCTTTTAATCAAAGCCTATTAAAACTTATTTATTATTTTTCAAGCAAGACTCATTAAAATTCATTTTCAACTAACTTTGGTTATCAGTTATTTTCTAACAACTAAATTATTAATAACTCATTATTTTCCCTAATAACCGCTTAGGACTCTTGATCAAATAAACTCTAAATTTTTCTTAGCAAGATTTAGAGTCTTAATTCTTTTTCCAAGTTGTTTCTCTATTTCATTCTTGAAGTCTTTGAACCTTTCAAAGGCCTCAAATTTGTATTTCATTAAATACAAATACTCGTATCGTGAGAAATTATCGATAAAGGTTATGAAATAGTTATAACCTCCTCTTGCTTGTATTGATATTGGGCCACAGGCATCAGAATGTATGAGTTCTAATAACTCCTTGGCTTGTTCTCCTTTTCCTAGAAAAGGAGTTCTAGTTATTTTACCTAGTAAACAAGACTCGTGTGTGCCATATGATTCATAATCAAATGATCCTAAGTCACCAAGCTTGTGTAACTTAGAAACACGATTCTCGTTTACATGGCCCAAACGACAATGCCATAAGTAAGAGGTGTTAGAGTTATCTATTTTAGGTTTCTTATTATTTATATTGAGAATTGGATTGTCCAAGTCTAGAACATATAAACCATTAACTAAAGTTGCTGAACCATAATGAATATCATTCAATGAAAAAGAACAACATTTATTCTTAAATATTAAATGAAATCCACATAAGTCTAAACACGCAACTGAGATAATGTTTTTCATTAAAACTGGTACATAATAGCAGTTTTTCAGTTCTAGAATTAATCTCGAAGGCAGGTTCAACTCGTATGTCCCCACAGTAAGTGCAGCAATCTTTGCCCCATTTGCAGTACGTAGGTCCACGTCGCCTTTCTCTAGCCTTCTACTGCTCTTTAGTCCCTACAAGTTATTGCACAAATGAGATCCACATCCGGTATCTAATACCCATATCTCATTTCTAAAGGCAGTAGTTATCTCAACCATAAATATACCTGAAGAAGAAGTAGAAGTGCTTGTAAGCTTCTCCTTCTGCTTCTTGTCCTTGATAGTCTCCAAGTAAGCTTTGCAATTGCGCCTCCAGTGGCCCATCTTCCCACAATGATGGCATAGGCCCTTGGTAGTTGCGTCCTTCTTGTTCACACCATCTTTGGGCTTCATGGCAGCCTTCTTTTTCTTTGAACTTTCTTCTTTGAAGAGGAAGATTCTACCATTAAAACCGCATTGGAATCTTTCTTCATGGAGGACTCTGCAGTTTTGAGAAAATTGATCAATTCAAGAATGGTGGACTCAATCATATTCATCTGATAGTTAATCACAAATTGTGTGAAACTATTAGGCAAAGATTGTAGAATTAAGTCAACACTTAAGTCATGATCCATTGCAAACCCGAGAGATCCAAGCTTCTCTATCAAGCCCAGCATCTTCAGCCCATGAGTGGCCATAGAAGAACCCTCTGCCATTTTGCAACGAAATAGTTGCTTTGAGATCTCATATCTCTCAATTTTGGCTTGGGCATCAAACAGCTCTCGAAGATGTAAAATGATTGATTAAGCATCCATATGCTCGTGCTGTTTTTGCAACTCAAGAGTCATGGATGCCAGCATAATACATGATGCTGTATCACTATCCTCCTTGTGCCTCATGTGGACAGTATGCTCATCAGCATGAGCATCCTGGGCTAGTGGTGGTGGAATAGGAGCATCTAGCACGTAGAGCAACTTTTCCAATTTGAGAACAATTCTCAAATTTCTATACTAGTCGAGATAGTTTGATTCAGTTAATTTGTTGGTTTCCAAAATGCTACGTAAGTTCAAGTTCATTGACATGATACAAGTGACCTAGATGTAAAGATAGAGAGAATTAGCTACTTGTATATGTACATGATATGCAAATAATTAGGACTTTAATTAAACGCATTTTTACTCCACTATTTTATTCAAACCAATAGCCCCCACTATGGATTCGGGAAAGCACGTTGGAAGCTTTCCTAGTGGTCCGGTATCCAAATTCCTCAAGAATAACCTTGGGCTTACCCAACAAGCCACCCTTGAGTTCATTGGTAGGTATCCAATACCAATTACATCGTATGTAACTACCGGATCATTGGGTGATTAACAGCTTTTAATCTTAAAGCCTTTTGGGCTACTCCAACTTTTTCTCTAAATTTCTTTATGCTTGAGTTTGCACAACCAGGATAAAGAATTTAGTTAAACTCGACCCATTAATCAGGAATTTAATTCCATAGCTTGAACATGCCCAATGTCAATTAGGCTTGGGTTTGCCCAACAACCTGGTCTTGAAAAAGGACTCTCGTTCTTACTATATTAACGGAAGGAATTATGTTTAATATTAATTGAGGGATTTGTTCCTTTTAGTGATTTCGTTGAATGACATGCATAATAATTAATAAATCACACAATTGATAATCATGGTAATAAAACGATTACGTGGAATAGTTATGAACTTTTCCTAAATTAATTTCTTTGAGACATAAAAGAAATTAATATAGTTAACCCTATGTGTTCATGCATGATTTAAGTAGAAAGTCTTACCTCCTTGCTTTATTTTGGTTGCTATCTCTAGAATAAAATAATTCTACTCTTATCTAACCTATGTAAACTAATTACATAATTTCTTAAAGAGAGAAAACCTCGAGTTACATTCGAGGGGAGTTAGATGAGAAGAAAATTACACAAGAATTCTAGAGAAGGCAGAACACGCATGCCCTATTTCATAAAAACCAAAACTGTAAAATGCATGAATAGATATAATTGGTTTTAGTCCATAACCATGCACCACGCCATTGACTATACTTAAACAAAATAAACATATACTTTTATTATTCCAAAATCACTATTTTTGGAAAAATAAAACAAATTCTAAAATCATGATTTTAGAGAATACATTAATTTTAGATTTTCAAAATCATTATTTTGAACAAAATTGATTATCTCAAAACTAATTTGGAGAAAATGCTTTTGGGTCCCGTCTCTCATCAAATGAGGTTTTTCCCTTTCAAAATTCTGTTCCGGAATTTTTTTTTAAATAGCTGGAAGTCGCAAACAGAGCAGAACTGGCGCCGGTTTGGAAGCCAGAGTTGGCGCCGACTTTGTTCTGGTTTCCAAAAATTTTTATCTTCCAAAGATGATTTTCGGACATCGCGAATAGAATGGAACCGGCGCCGGCTTAGAGGCCGGAGCCGGCGCCGCCTGTGTTCTGCAACAATGGTGGTGATTTAAAAAAAAAAATCAGAAACAATTTCTGGTGCTTTCTTCTTCTACAAATTTTCAGTGAGAACAATTCTCAGCAGTATTTTCTGTTTTGAAGCTCTAAACAACAACCAATTTGTTAGTTGAAACAAAATCAAAACGAAAAATTAAGATGAAACGGAGGGCAACATCCATGTTGCAAGAAAACGTTTTTCTTGCAGAAATTTTCAGCACCAAAGAAAGCATCTTTTCGAAATATGCTGTGACTTTTACACAATCATATTGTGCTACAGACCCAACACATAAGAATCGAAATGATTTCGACTCAAGTGAAAACGATTTTCACAGCAAACAAAGACAAACACGAAAACAGTTTTCATGCCAAAACATTGTCCGTAGACCATACATAGCATGGCTCTGATACCATTTGTTGGGTATCTCAGGCTTGTATCCTATACGGCGCAGCGAAAAATAAAACGAGATACCCTCCCAAGACCTTCCTATGTGTAAAAAACAAGACATAAAGAGAGTAAAGGTAACAGCTTTTACCTTTGGGTGATTGTGCAAAGAACAAAATTTTCTTCTTCAAGTTGAGGCGCGATCTAGCAATCCTTATGATCAATCTCCACGTGAGTTAAACGTTTACCCACTATAATCACAGTGTGTGATTATCTCTAATAGTAATCCACACAGAGAAATACTCAAGCATGTAGCTTTCTGTGCTAGCAGAAATTCTAAGTGGCGGCTAGGGTTCCTCTTCAAGATCAAATCGAGAGAGAAGAAGAGAAAAAGTTTGTGGCTGTTGTTTCTTTTTATGTGTTGTTCAGCTATTAGCTAGGGTTTTTCGTGTGTTATTAGCTACTATATATCACACGAAATTCCATTCCCAAAACTGAAAATTCTAATCCTATTAGAATTCCCTAATTGTAATTGGAAACATCAAGTTCTCACAATTATAACTTGTACCATAAATTATAACTAATTATAATTTGTCCACAATAATTTTTCTTTTTCTCAATCAACCCCATAATGTTATCAAATAACATCTTGAGTATATAATCCTCTATTGTGTGTGATCTATTAGGTTTCCCAGTCAATTGGTAGAGAACATGAATTAATCTAAACGTATTTGAGATTAATAATCCATAATTAATTAGAATTAATCCTATTAATTCTAATCAGGATTGGTTTATTAATTCATCAATTAATAAACCTATATTCCCAAATCATGAGCGGTATCTAGCAACACATCATGACCACCCAAGAGTCCAGGAAGTCAAGTGGCTTGACATGAACTCTTTAATAACAAACTTCAGTGCAATTAACTCCTTTCATCATACAATATCTCATTTGGTTTGGAGTACGGAATTAGTGCCAACTCCCTCCAGAATTAATTCTGGCCCGAATACAATAGTACTTGTACCAGGAACCCACTACTCTAGATGTGTATCAATTGGAACTATTTCCAATACACAATCGCCTTGGCCAAGGACTTTCGAGTAGTAATTCCTACAAGTGGTCGTGAGATATTCGCCCCTACTATTAGGAGTGGTGAATCCTTTATTGACCCTCTTAACTACTTTCGTTTACCTCACAATGTACCCAATATCCATCCTATAGGTGGCTCTTGATCGAGCTCTGGATATTGGAATCAAAGTATAAAGCTCAGCAAATAAAGTACCTTGGAGATCTCAAGTCTAAGGATACTTGTTCGTTTGCTATATTGAGATTATATCACTGGCACTAAATAGTTATCCATATGATTATCTCAAAGCTAGGTCATCCATTGAACTTGTTCCATTAACAAGCATCCATATGTTAACTTTGAGTATCTCAATACTCACGGTTATGAGAACCATCGCCTGATCAAATTAGGAAGTCTAACACATGCTAGTCTTAACGCATTAATGATGTCCTATCTCATTAATACTATGACTAGGGACTATTTAAATACTAACACCATCCAGTGTAGTAGAAATCTCATATCATGATCTCTATCATGATTCCCTTAACACAGTGTTATACTAGGGACTTTATCGAACAATTATATTACTTAAAGTAAACAAAAAGAAACTGTAAAATAAATAATGTCTTTTATTAAAATAAAATATGTTATATACAATGTACAAGTGATTGCCTCTAGGGCACAACACTAACAGAGACAGCAACTAGTGGTGGACCCCTCCATTCAACATGCCTTTTGGAACAGTTCTTCTTGATGGCCGATAATTTGATTCCTTCCTCCACACCGATGGACCCTACGCAAATAATGCAGAAGCAATCAGAGAAAGTTATGCAACATCTGCTTATATAAGAACCCTCTTACTCCAAGATATGCAGACGCATTTTGAGAGTGAAAACCCTTTGTATCCCGATACTCCTTGCATCCTTTATGCACGTTTTCAAACACTTGTAATTCAAAGTAACATTTTGTCAGAATTTAATGCAATAAAATAGAAGATTTGACTTTGAAATATCCTGGTAGCAAATTGGTATCAGAGTTAAGTCAACCTCAAGCTCCTTACTACATAACACTTTTATGATTTGCAAAATCATATCCGAGTAAGTTAGTTTACTTTCTTTCTCTGATCTTGCATGATGTAGTTAATTCATTTTCTCTTGTTCTTGATTGTTATGCCCTTTTGTATGTTTCTTCGAGTATTCTTGAACTATGTTGGTTGATAGTCACTTGTAAGAGCAGCTAGTACGTTGGTCAGCCCAAAACCATTGGACTAGGCCGTGTGAAGCGTAGGAGTGTCGTGTGTTGCCCTCGACTCGAGAGTGGTCCCGTAGCTCACAACTAAACCATAGTATAGAGATGTGTCCTTAGAAGAAACTAAGAAATATAGGTTAAGGCATAACCTTACAAAATAATAGAGCTCGTATTAATTATGCAGGCATAGAGAAAATTGAGAAAGTATTCTTTTTTTATTCACCTTACCCATGGCTTCTAATCTTTGTGATATCGATATTGAATTAGTAAATAATTTAGAAATCATTTCTCAACTTGATAAAGTTGAATCCATATTAATGAACTGGAATTTACCAGTAGAAAATTTTGACAAGATTTATGAAAAAGGTATGTTTGATTTAGTTCAAAACTATATCATTAAAGCCACTGAAAAAACCATTTCCATAAATCAATCTTATGGTACAATTCAGCTTTTAAATTCAGAAACCTTAGAACACCATCGCAAAAACAAGTATAGATATCTCTATATCAGATTAGTACAAGTAGCAGTCAAACCCTTATATCGATTAGGTATTTATGCCCCGATTTACCTCTTACTTAGGGATAGCAAGCATCTCGACTTTCAAACATACGTATATATACATATATATACAACCATTTTAAAGCTTTATTTAGGGGCTTATAATTAATAACTAATCAAGGAACACTACGTTCTTTTTCAGTACTATTGTTTACATAAAAAACTGCACATGCTAAGGTGATCTTGAGACTTTAATTAAAGCTTTAGTTAATAAAGTCTGTATTTCCTGTTTACAATATCCTAACAATTCGTGGTTCATCTGAATTGGTCTAGCTTTTGTCGCTATCATAGATTCATCAAAATTGTCTATGTAAGGTAGGCTAACAATATGTTTCTTTCTTTCCCAAAAGGCAGTAGGGATGTCAGAACAAAAAGTTTGTTCAAAATCATTGCAGATAGATTCAATCTTATCCTGAATGGCTTTTAATGCTAACTGTTCTTGGATTCTAGTGTATTTTACATCTTCTTTTAGAAAAGCTATTAGCTTTTCTCGGCAAAGAATCTTATTTTTCAAAAGATTGAGATCTTTGATTTGAGGGCTGACTAAGAAAGAAAAAGTGACTCGTACAGATCCGATATCTGTATGGACACCATGTTGATCCACAGAGAAGGGATAGATCTAAGTTAGAAAAGGAGTGCCTAAGATTAATTCCTTACTTAAATATTTAATGGTTAAGAAAGAATTTACAAAACAAAATTGCTAATTGTAACCAGCTGCGGTATATAACTCAGAACCTATTTTTTCTAAGTTCTTTGTAGGGATTATTCCTTCACATATGCAGTTTTGATCTGCACCAGAATCAAGGAGAGCTAGAATTTGAATGAAAAAATCTCCAATCTTAAGGAGGACAGGAATATACCATTTTTGAAATGTTATTTGAGAAATGGAAGAAATATAATCTAGATTATTCTGTATTTCTTGGTCAGGTTTTGTATCTGATAGGGAAGTGTTAATAGTAGTATCTATTAAAGGTTTTTCCAAATTCAGTTGGACTAAATTTGTATTAATCTGATTAATATCCGTAATACGTTGAGTATTCTTTTCTTTTAACCATTTAATTTCTTGTTTTAAGTCTTTGATTTCTATATGTAACTCTTGTAAAGATACAGAGGAGTGTTTTTGTTTTCCTTTAAACTTATCAAAGACTTCTTTCAGATTATAGGGTTCAACTTACACTTTAGGATTAAGAACTAAATCTTTAACTTTAAGCAAATATTCTCGTTTTACTGATTCATCTTGAATATAATTTAAGAGTTGAAAGAAGAGTTCTTTATTGGCTCGATTGATTACATTAACTTGGTTGCTTGGTTTTGTACTAAGCATACAAAGTTCTCCTAATGCACAGGTACACAGGCCTATACAGTCACACGAGAATTTCTCACTTGATTCCGAAGCTGAGGAATTTTCCTAAATTTCAAAGACTTCTTCGATTTCACTATTACTAGTGCTGGATGAGTTGGACGATTCATATTGATCGAGAATATGATTAATTTGATCTAAAGTTTATTTTGATAAAGTTAATTAATTTACTTTTTTCTTCTTTTTGGCTTTGAGTTTACACTCATAAGCTTTATGTCCTTGTTTTCCACAAAAGTAACATTTGATGTGATCTTTTCGTGCTTTAGTCTTTGTCTTCTTTTTAAAAGTTTTTAAAGGTTTATCCTTTTTATCTTTTCTAAAGGCTTTCTTTTTGGAAAAGGCTTTCTTTTTGGATTTTAACTTTAGTTGTTTGGACGGAGGTGTTATGGGAGCATATCCAAATATTTCACAAAAATTTCCTAATTCCTTTTTAGATTTTTTAGGATATGATTCCATTTGGGATTTTAGTTTGAGATCAGTGTAGAGATCTTCACCACTTGATTAACATAACTGATTAGTTGTCCATAAGCTAAGTGGTCATAGGGAATTACATTTTCCCAATCTAATTTAAGTTTTTGTCTAACTTTTTCTACAAATAAAGGAGGTAATCCTAAAATAAAATGTTCTTTCCAGAACGCATGATGACAATCTGATCTTAACATTACCTTTTGCAGGAACATATCTTTATAGCATCTAAAGTCATGGAGTTTTGGACAAGCTAAATTCCTAAGGATTTCAGAACTTCTATCAACTAATTATTGAGAATTTCCTACAAAATGCTGCGTTAGGGTAAACATAAAGGTGTTGAAACAACCAGAAACAGTTTTTGTTGTTTGAATGGGCTATCCTTTTACATCTTAGATGATTTTAGTTTGTACTTTGGTGGCATTCAAAATTTCATTCCGTTGTTGTTTAGTGAGGTAGCTATTCTACCACCCTTGAAGGACTTTAGTAAAACCAGTGGTAAGGATTTAAAGAATGGCTATATCAGATTTGGAAGGATTCTACCATTTAATGGCAATGACAGCCATAGACATTTCTTGAATAAGATTCAAATTGCCATGATTGGACATGCCATCTATATTCCATTCATTGATTTTGTGACCTGTAAAGGTTGCTCTCGTAACAAGATGTCTTTCTTTAAATTGAACATTCGGAAAGGATGGTCTAGGATAGTAATTCCTAGTATAAGGATTCTCAAATCATTTTTTTTATTATTTTTATACTTAAGTTTATTCAGTTGTTCTGGTAGGGGATCAATATCCATCAAAGAGACTGATTGTCCTAAGGTTTGGAGATGAGATTTAGCACTTGATTGTGCTACATCTTTCATTTTTAATTTTTGTAATTTTTCATTAACTTCTTTAATAAAATCTAAGTAATCTAATTTCATAGTTCCTTTCTCTACTTTTACTTCTTTTGGTTCATATAAAATAGGTTTAAAGACTAGATTTGGATCTGTAGATTATTTTGGATTAAACTATTTTAAGTTCAAAATTTCTCTAACAGAGGAATTACTATCTAATTGTTCCCATTTACTAGCCATAGTAATTAACATTTGATTTGTATAATTATTCTGTTTAATAGCTTTATTTAAATTGCGATTGGTAACATCACCTTGTTTCTCTAAATTTTCTAAATTAAAGGGTGAATCTGTTACAACTTGATTTTCTACCGGAATCTTAATTTCTTTGGAAAGAGGAAACACAGATTCTTTTATTTCATTTTTGGCTGTATACCATTTTTTGGTAATAACATTTAACATATTTCATTTTTTATAAGTGATTAGTTCATATCAATCAAAGAAATCTAAATGTTGTTTCATTCTAATCTGAAGAGAATAATACTTTTGTAAAAGTTGGGCTCTTTCTGTTTCAGAGACCGTAGAAAAATACCACTCATATTTAAGCTTATTACAGGGCCTATTCCAAGGTTTTCGAAGATAATCTTTATCTAAGACAAATTCTTTTTCAGAAGTTAACATCATTAAAGAGGAAGGCATATTAGGCATATTCATTTCTAATTGGGTAGGACAGCCTAATTTGACACTGATATTTTCTTCATAATTGGCTTTAGGAATTTCTTCATTAAAGTCAACATTACTGAAGTGACGACTGCTCTGAGTTCTAGAAAAAAGAAAGGAGGATGAAGAAGATGCAGAAAAGGATTTTCTTCTGAATTATAGTTCAATATGACCAGAAGGAGTTTCAAAAATTCAATCTAGAATTTTAGATTCATAATGTTTTTTTGGATTAATGAGATGTTCAAAATTCCATGTAGAATTCTGAAGAACTTGATCCCACTTGATCATTCAAGGGACAAAGGCATTGGATCTAGTTTCCTACAGATAGGTTTCTTTGGGGTTACTAACATGTTGTTTGGCTTTAGGATTAATGGTGGTTTTCATTACCTTGTAGTAAACGCGATAAATTAAACTAACAGATTTCGAACCTAATTCAAAATCTAAATTCTTTATCTGAATGTTTAAGGTTAAAGTTTTCAAGATGTGTGGGTCTATTAGATCTACAGCAAGGTTTGGATAATGGTTAAAATATATTGGACCATTAGCTGTGTTAGATTCAAGAACTGCTAACAAACTATTTTGAAAATCGAGATGCCTGCTATCCCTAAGTAAGAGGTAAATTGGGGCATTAATACCTAATTGATATAAGGGTTTAACTGCTACTTGTACTAATCTAATATAAAGATATCTATACTTGTTTTTGCGATGGTGTTCTAAGGTTTCTGAATTTAAAAACTGAATTGTACCATAAGACTAATTTATGAAAATGGTTTTTTCAGTGGTTTTAATGGTATAGTTTTAAACTAAATCAAACATGCCTTTTTCATAAATCTTGTCAAAATTTTCTATTGGTAAATTCCAGTTCATTAATATGGATTCAACTTTATCAAGTTGAGAACTAATTTCTAAATTATTTACTGATTCAATATTGATATCAGAAAGATTAGAAGCCATGGGTAAGGTGAATAAAGAAAGAATACTTTCTCAATCTTTTCTATGCCTGCATAATTAATACGAGTTCTATTGTTCTATAAGGTTATGCCTTAACCTATATTTCTTGGTTTCTTCTGAGGACACATCTCTATACTTGGTTTGGTTATGAGCTACGAGACCACCCCCGGGTTTGGTTGTGAGCTACGGGACTACCCCTGGGATAGCAGGCAAAATGTATGGGTTGAAATTGTAGGTGGTTTATACTTGTTTCAAAGAAATATATGTATGAAGGATAGACGTTCAAATTGTAATTATGTATAGAAAAATCCTCTCATTACTACTAAATAGATGGCAACTAGATATCTAGAAAGGATCAAGTCTAACACAAAAATGCCTAGAAGAGACATAAGACAAATAATAGATGAGGATTATAAGGTTGTGATTTCAAGAGTTAAAGCCAACAGAGAAAAAGAAAATTCTCTTACATTTTTTAGTGGGTCTTATAATGCTTAGTATGCTTATTTGTTCGACTATTCTGCTGAGTTGAGGATGACATATCCTTGTTCTATAGTAGAAATAATATATATTGATTTCAGAGAATCAAGAAGATATTCTATGTTCTACTTCTGTTTAGAGTCTTTTAAGCAGGGCTTCTTGAAGCATTGCAGATCTATCATTGGTGTCAATGGATGCCATACCAAAAGGCCATTCCTAGCTGAACTATTATCTATTATAGGGGTTAATGCAAATAATGGATGGTGGCCAACTACCTATACTGTGGTTGAAAAGGAAGCAATAGAATAATAGTGGTAGTTCTTTAAGTTGCTTTATAGCTAATTTGCATACACTAAATAGAGGGTATGCACTGCCTTTTATATTAGATAAACAAAAGGAATACAATTAATGCATTACAATAAAATATATTGTGACTGAATATTGTTTTCATTGGCAAAATTTATTGTCTAACTTACTCTTTTTCTACGACATTGCAGGACCTAGATAATGCATTAGTAGAAATCTTTCCTAACTATACCCATAGATATTATGTATAACAGTTATATTGCAACCTTAAGAAAATTCATAAGGAAAAAGCTCTAAAGAACAAACTATGGAAGATAGCAAGGACTAACAACGTGCAACTACATGAGGCAACAATAGCTGAATTACAATAATATGATAAGGATGCCTACGAATGGGTATGTAATAAACCTCACCTTTCAACATGGTATAGAGCATATTTTTCTACTTATACAAAGTCAAGCATATTGTGCAATAACATGTGAGTTTTTTAATACCTTTATACTAGAAGTAAGGCACCAACTAATCTTGACAAAGTTGGAAAGAATTAGGGAACAGTTGATAGAGAGAATTGAGTTAGGGAGAGCAAATATAATAAGGAAACCAAGATGACCATGTTGTTGAAAGATTAGAGACTTGTTGGAAGAGAATATGATAGGTTTTGGAGTTTGGAAACTAATATGGAATGGACAGGATGGCTATCAAATCAAAGGTCATAGAAAGAATCAATTTGTAGTTAATTTGAAGAAAAATATTTGTACATGTAATGCTTAGGCCTTGTTTGAATTGCCATGTGTTCACGCCATTACAGTAATTCATAAATAAAGAAATAAACCCATATGGCATGGTTTATGAGTGTTACAACCCTTAGCATTTTGTAGTTTGTATGAAAATGTGTTGCAACTAATTAAGGGCCGGACACTTAGGCCAAAATAAGATTGATTAATACTTAATCCATCCAAGGCAAATAGGTAACCTGGTTGACCACGAACAGCTAGAAGATGGTAGATAGATGAAGGTAAAAAACATGGAAAGGGATTTGCAAAGATAAAATGTAATTTATTGCAAACTTTATGGGGGATATTAGTTATAATAGAACCACATGTAAGGGTGTAAATAGTTAAACTATTGTAAATGTGACCATGCAAGGTCAGGTGGTTAGGTAAATGGATACAAAGGTGGATAAGAAGTGAATAGGACCAATATAGGGAATGTTCAACTAGGTGATGATGTAGGTACTCAAGAAGTTAATATGGCTGATGACATTGGTGGACAAACTAAAGAGGAGTGTAGAAAAAACACCAATAATTAAGTTAGATTTTTTAAACTCATTTTACTATACTAGTTGAAATGTTCACATTTATTGACATTTTGTTCATTTTTTGGGGTGCCAATGTTGGATGGCCAATCAATAAAGGCATGCTGTTGAGACAACTATTGAGCTTATAAGCAACCATTGAGGAAGAAAACACAACAATAATCAACAAGGTACGAAGAAGAAAAATTAGGTATAGTCTTTTATAATGTAAAATTGACCTTTCTCCTATAATAAAACAATCTAACAATGTCAAGAATTATGATGTCAACCTAACAAAACTAATAACATAGAAATAATAAGACCAAACAACATAAATTGTGAGAGTCAACAAGATACTATGCAAAGCTGAGAGAATCTAAGTAGTAAGCTAGCAAATAAAAGAATGAGAAAAAAAATCAAGCTTCTGATGGCAGTTTGAGGGTTGGGACTAGAAGGCCTAGTGAAAGATCAACTAAGAGGTCTGGAATGATAAGAGTATATATCAACTTTGGAGCTGAATGGCTACGCAAGGAGCCACCTTACAAAAACATAAGAAGAGGGGACCATGATGCAAGGAATTGTTTTACTACTTTTGGAACAAAAATAGAACATGTTTTACTTTAGGAATCATTGTATCTTCTTTTTAAACTTTGGAGGATGTTTGTGTGTATGTGTGTGTGTATGTCTAATGTCCAAGAATGCACAGTTAGAGATGATTTTATGAATAATAGGTCAAAATAGTTGCTGTTTTTTATGTAGTGTATTGCTATGTGCATTCTTGGACATGTAAATTTCTAAGGAACCAGTATAATGTAAATTATTTGTTGATAAGCAGAATATGCTAATCTTTGGTAATTGCACAAGTCAAGATGTTTGGTACCTTCAATGTTTTTGCTATTTTACTATTTGACAGTACTAAGCATAATGTAGTGCAAGAATATATATGCCTTAGTATATGATAAAAGACCCATCTTAACAAAATTTTCATTCATGATGGTCCATATTGGTTTTAACAAAATAAACTAAAAATACACTGCAACCTAACCACGAATTGTTAGTTTACCCATATCTCATTTGATGCCATTTCCAGTAAACAAACACGCATGTCAACTCCAAGACTAAATGCACATATGGATTTTGAAATTTCAATTTATAACTTCTTTGTTCAGCTGTTGTGCATTTTGCTTCAAATTTTGGGTCTTTTCCTCGACTTTTATCTTGTTGTACTTAGCATCTTCAAGTTGCTACTGCATGTTTTGAATTCACCTCAACAGACTAGGAATCATCTTTACAGAATGGTTACATATCTTGGGATCCAGTCCATAAAGCCATTCATCAGTTCATATACTAAAAATCATCTAACCCTCAGACTGGGAACAAGCTCGACACCAACCTCACAGATTCTCTCGTAGCTTTAATCTCATTAAATACATATATTGGAGTATGTAAATGCATGGAAATATGTATTTACATACCAAACCCCCCCAAAACAAGTATTCTTGGATGTTTCTATTTAAGAAAACTACCATGGAAAACCTACCCTTTTGGTTTTATATATGGTGGCTTGGTCATGGAACAACACCTTAAGTCCTTCTAGAACCTGTTCTCCAAGGATTTGAAGAATTCTAGTATAGATTCTACTCTCCTCAAGATAAGACATCCTCTTTGCTGATGTTCTTCTTTTCTTTCTTCTTGGCATGAGTGTATAAATGGAAATTCAAATTTTCCAAGCAAACAATAGATTTTCTACCAATGTTTGTCCAATATGGATATAGTAAATGGTGAAAAATCTTTGATGCAAAGCATGTTTATGCACCCCAAATCTATAATTAGTTTAGAAGGCATCCAAAATATCTAGCCAATGAGGACACATCCATCTTCAGTATCCCTAATATGCGATCTAAGGGTAATATTGAGAGGCAATAATATATCGAGTAATTGGAGTCACTGGTCACCCTATTGAAATAACATGAAGAAATAACTCTTTTTGACTCAGAATAGAGGTATTATTAGAAAATTTATACGATGTATATTATAGGAAATTTATACAATATTTAACTGAAGGTTGAATATAGCAAAAACATACACATAGAAGCATTTAAAACACGTAGCGGAAGAGGTGTTATACCTTTTCATTTTCTTAAAACTGGCTGTATTGGCTACTCAGGGATTGGTTGAACAGGCACTAGTGCTCTCTATTATGCTTTTGGATCCCGACCAGCAAGCCTCTGGCTTCTTCTTGGCATGAACCCATGCTTTTGGAATATTACCGCAGCTTGAAACGTCGGTGAAAGCAATATGGGACAAAAGGACTGATCTTTTCAAACTCTTAACTAACTGCTAAAGAACAATATCAAGAAGAATAGTTCTCTGTATCTGTATCAATCCGATACACAGAGCAATAGTAGAGAGAATGGTAGATGTGAGAAAACGCATATATTCTGTGTCCTTCTTTTTTTCTCTGGTACTAGGGAAAAAAACTTAGTGTACTAGGAATTACACTAAGTTCAACTTCTTCTCAAAACCCTGATAGCTTCAAAAAACTCTATCTATTGAGCTATTACCCGAGAGTTTTTAAAGATTTGAACTACACGTTTAATCCTTAACCACCTACTAAAAACTGGCTAACCCTGAGCTTAACAAACTCGGGCTTAACCTACTGGACCCTTGATTTAGGCTATTAGGACAAATTAATTATTTAAATTAGGACCAAGTAAATAGCATAATAAATAATTAATTACACAACCTAAATAAACCAGTCCAATAATGTAGTTTATTTTAGTTTAGGCCTAGGTTAATTTAATTATTCAATTTGGGCTTATGCCTTGAATAATTAATTAACCCTCTAAACTAATTAATTAATTCTCCTTTTGGAACTTTTATTTTATTATAACCCAATAAATTAACTAGGCTACTTAAATAAAATAAAATCCATTTTATACAAGACTAATTCCTCAACCCAAAACCATCAGGACTTATGGGATATTTGAGGACCAAAAGACACATCGTCTTGGCTACTAAAATGACCAAAATATCCTTACTATATAAATAGTTAGTTTTTGTATTTTAAATATTTCTTAATATCACCATAAGAAAAATTGACTCCAAGGACAATGCTGCATTAGCAATGTCTCTGACCTATAGGTGTAATGACTAAAATACCCCTCTATACATCGCCGTACATTTAGAGAGGAAGAGTATACTAACACATTTCTAAATGACATTTACCATTCTTAGACATTTAGTCCAATGATCCACGACTTCCTAGAATATTTTTGCTTTCCAATGGAGCTATTCTAAAGTAAACATCCAAGTTATGTTCCCCAAAGCCTTAGATATTTAGATCATTCGAACAGTCACAATGGGTGATATAGTATAGAAGTTATCTTGTATAAGTTTTTCATAACTAACTAGTTACATGTACCCAACATATAAGTATATTAGTCCTACAATAAAACCTCAACTATAGCTTATCAAAGTATATGCTTCCAGCTTCGCCATCCTACCAACCCGTACTTAAGCCGTAGGGTATAAGTCCACACTGTAGCAATAGTAGTCTAGTTTTCTACCAATATAGTACTTTTAGAAACCAATACTATAGGTCCAATTCTATGCATTTGAAATACACTTTGTTATGAAGTGAAAGAACTATCCACTGACTAAAGATAAGCCATTACCCATTTAAAAATCATAACACAATAATCTTACTGACACGTAAATTTTAGGTGTATAAAAATCAATAAATTTAAATCCATCCCTAGTTAAGTTTTAATTAAAACATTAATCCCAAAATACACATACGAGCAAGTATACTCCTCGAAAGAATAGTATAGGGAATTAACGAGTATCGATCCTCAAAGGAACAAGAACACACTAGTCACTTTTCATTCATTATTTAACCGTCCAAATAAAGTGATAAGATAATGAAAAGAAAAATAAAGAAATATATACAACTCAAGCATGTAGAAATATGCAATTTAGACAACAATCCTAGAAAACATGACAATGAATCATTTAACACTATCTCAATTAATCAACATCTTAGCATCATGGAGGAATATAAAGTAAAGTTCAATAGTTTCCCAAGTCATGAATTTACTTATATAGACTCCACTTCTTTCCCAATATATGGAATTACTATCTCTTAATTAAATTTGCAGATTTTCCAATCAAACCAATATAACCAAAAGATGCATTAAATACAATTCCTTATAAACATGAAATTAGTCAACAACCCTATACTCTAGGCGAAATTAACTAGCCTTTGATTACTTAGGTTCTTTGGTCTTAACTTTGTTTCCAAAGTCTGTTAAGAATTAACAAATATGAAATCAATAAAATTAAATAAACTTCTAACGTCGTTTTCCAAGTCAATTAGAAGCAAATATAACTTCATCAATTCTTTCATAATCACAAGCAATAAAATACTAAGAATGATAGAAAATTGATCAAATAGCTAAATTAATACAAAAATCAAGAATCCCAAAATATTGCCGAAATTACAATAAAAACATTAAATACATAATTATTCTAGAAAAAGAAAACAAAGGTCAAAGAAAGAATTCATAGACAATCCTCCTTCTTTTTCCTTGAAGACTCTCTTGAACAATGCTCCTTGATGTGATGAGTTCCTCCTTTTATGAGTGATTTCTTGATTTAATCCTTAAATTCATACTTGTGTCTTGCGTTTTTCTTGTTTAAATAGGCTTTCAAGATGCTAATATTCATCCCCTAAGAGTTCTGGGCCGAGTAGAGATTGGAAAATACCAAAACTCTTGGATATTACCAAATCTGTGTAAAAATTGGAAAGCTCGCCGACATTACACAGAGCGGAGCCGGCGCTGGTGCCAGCTTGGAGGGTTAAGGCTCTGGTCGGCCGGTGTGCTTTGTTTTTTCTACAAAATTTTCCCCCGTTCCAAATTAGGGTAGGTGCTAGCTCCGTGGGTCACAATTGGTCCCAGCTGTGCACTGACAGTGGCACTTTTGTCATTTTTTTGATGTTTTCTGCAATAAAATTCCAAAATACCTTTCCAAAGGTAAAATATCAAATATGAAGGAATATGCCTAGTTATTACAACAAATGTATCACAAAATACCCTCAAATAACTAGAAAAATATAGATGAATTTTGCTCATATCACATTCCCCCGCACTTGAATCTTTTCATGTTCTCAAGCAAAGCCCTTAAACAAAGAAAAATAAGAAATTCTTTTAAAAAGTTCACCTAGACAAAATCATAATTACCTTTCAAACTTTAGATATGTCCTTATCATTCTTTCAACCCTTTGAAATCATTCACAAAACATAATACCAAACAAGACATATCAAAGCCCTTGAAGTTGAATTAAACAAGCTTATACCCTAGTATAGGAACATTATTTCACCATTCAAGTAAAAGCATGGATAACATGAATCATACAAGTCAAGTTGTCTACCAACTCAAACATTATGAGTCTAAAAATTACATAACTTAAGTTATGTTTTGAGGAAAACACTCAAAAAAATTTTCTCTCAATTTTTGGAATGACTTAGGGAATTGATAGCTTCAAGTGCATAGAGTTCTTTTCACAAACCATATTGGCCCCCTTTTAGTCATCTCTCATCATTTTTTCAACAATCTCTTATTTTTCTTTTACTTTTAGGAATTCATAGCCTCAAGAAAGTGGATTTCTCTTCATTATCCGTATTGGCCCCTATAATCAAACAAAAGTAATTTCTTCTCTCACCAACAATAATCATCTCATTTTTTTCAATAATAACAACAATCACAACAATCATCCACAATTTTTCCACAATATTTTCTTATTCCTAAACATAACTCAAAGTCAAGCAAAATTCAATCCCATAATACAAGAGTTAGCCACTCAACATTTCCCATATTCCTCACATTATCCATATTTAAACTAGATGAGTCAAATGCTACTCAAATACCAAGGCATAAATAAGATTAACCCAAATTCTCAAGTCTTAATGCATCCTATCTAATACTCCATTTTAATAAAAATCCACCAAGTGAATGACACATCTCATAGCTAAAGAAGAAAAATAATCACAATCTTGCTAAGGCATTGAAACCATAAAAAAAATTTCAAAATTTCAGAAAATATATGGAAAATACTTTCACAACTAAACTCTCCTCCACACTTAAATTGGACATTGTCTTCAATTGCCAAAAATATGACAAAGAAAGAAAATCCAAGAAGACCAAAAATAATTAAAGAGGAAGAATAGAGAAAAGAAAATACTTCTATTGCACTTAAACTTCAACATGTTTGAATTCATCACAAGGAGATAGAAGAAAAATTGTACTTAAAAGAAAACAAAAGAAACAACAACAAAAGCATAACTCTAGAAAAAAAACAAGAAAAGAAAAATAAAGGAAAGGAAAAGGAAAAAGAGCTACTAAAAAGAAATTCAAAGAAAGGTCATGAAAATATAAAAAGAAAAGAAAGCTAAAGAAAAGAAATATATAGGAGTGAGAAAATACTCAATCCTCACCATCATGATCATTCTCATCATCATCATCTGCAGCATTGGTCCCATGGCTACCATGGCCTCCTTGAGTGTCCAGAAATCCATTGCGCCCATTGTTGTTCTTTAGCATCTTACCTTCTAGTGAGGTTAGTCATGGATTCACGCAGCTGTAGCAATATCTCCGTTTGGGTTTCCATACCAACTCTCAAATGCTCTAATTGCCCTCGTACCTCGGCCTCAAAATCATCCCTAGATTGGGTTTGGGAACTACTAGCACGAGCTCAAGGTGGTGGTGCAGGATGCTTTGCTTCTTCGGGTGGAAGTTCTACTCGTCCCGGGTACTACACATCAAAAGGTTGTAACCAACGCCTTACCTTCATACTATACTGATAACCACAACTAGTAAGTGTTTTCTTAGTAACCATATCGTGCTCCGTTATGGTTTCTGTAAGTTCCCTCCCCAAGCTAATGCTAAAAGCTTCAAGAATTTTCATTATCATGAGAGGAAAGATAAAAGCTTTTGTAGAGAGCTTGGGAACTACCAGTATGAGCTCAATGTGGTGGTGCAGGATGCTCTGCTTCTTTGGATGGAAGTTCTACTTCCAGGTACTACACATCAAAAGGTCATTACCAACGCCTTACTTCTGTACTATACTTATAACCACAACTAGTAAGTGTCTGCTTAGTAACCGTATCGCACTTTGTTGTGGTTTCAGTAAGTTCTCCCTCCAAGATAATGCTAAAAGCTTCAAGAATTTTCATTATCACGAGAGGAAAGACAAAAGCTTTTGTAGAGAGGCGAGAATAGACCACATCCCGCATGAATTGAATGATTAAAGGAGTAAGTAGAATGGGTAGGGTGTGCATCATTCTATGAAGAATATATAAGTCAATAACTTAGGACTTATTGAACCTACTAGCTTTTGAAACAACATTGTAAGCAAATATATAGACTAGGGCGCATAGGTTGGCTTCAAGATCGTTATTAGAGTAAAAACCTACTTTTCCTACTGGACCTCTCCTATATAGTCTCAAGGAAGCTCTAGCATCACTTACTTTCCACTTAGGATCAGATAATATCTTTTTGGTTATTGTGATCTACAGCTAACCAAGGACCTTCATTATTCACATGGAGAATGACAGCTAGTCTCTCTCTATCTAGAAATATGGGAGTGCCCTTTACTCTAGTCTGAATGGACTCAAGATGGTTAGTGCATTTTTGGACCATGGTAGCATACAACTCTTTAATTAGCATAGGGCAATAGGGTCCTTTAAGATGAATAATTGGTCCCCACCCCAAGCGTCTAAACATGATACCTAACTTGAGAGCACAGTCTAGTAAGGGTGCAAAAGTGCATTCTAGTATAATCTTGTTGGCAACCCTCTTAGTGTACCACTCTTGGCAGGATGGATCAATGAAATCAGCAGGGTGTAAGAACAATGGGTCTATAGAAGTAGGAGTAGAGGAAGATGAAGCTCTAGCCCATTTAGATGATTGACCCCTCTCTCTAGGCATGGCGAAAATATATGAAGATGTTGAAGCAAAAGGATAACCAAATTACCACCCTAATGTCACAACAACACTCAATATACTCAATTCACCACAACATAACGTCATACACAATCCCACACTCCACAATCTTTAATCAATCCAACACAACCATAATCCACAACAACAATTAACCTAACCTCCTTTCAAAACCTACAAGAACAACAATAGAATACCACAATATAAACCATAACATTGGTCCCAATGACTTTACAACTTAATTATAGCAAGAAAAACATGTCCATAGCCCAAATAAAAGTAATGTCTAAGCATAGAACATGAATTCATCAACAAAACAATTGTCATAACCAAGAATAGACTGTCTATGATCATACTATGGACATATTGGTGTACAAATAACTTAAGAATCATACTCTCATACTATTCCATTTATAATAATGCAGGGAAGGTAAGCCAATTCAACCATCAATTCCTAGATATGTAATTCTTGGCATAAAAATAAGCCCAAAAATAGAAAATTTCCAATTGCAAGAATTTAACTATAGGAATGCAAGAAAAATCATACATTTGTGTTCTACAATGCATGGGCAAGCAAATGATGCAATCTTTTTGATGAAATCCTTGCTTAACAGGAAGGATTTGAAAGTGGGTTTTTGAAGAAAAAGATGAGATTTTTCAACTTTGGATCTGTAGATTCAATAAAACAAGAGGATTTTGTGTTGGATTGATGTTTATGACAGAAAAAAATAGAACCAGTGGTGTTTGAGGGTGTGAAAACAGCGCCGGGTTAAGAGAAAAATTGAGGGAAGTGAATGGTTTTGAAAACAAAGTGGCCAATTCGGCCACTTTTATTGCTATCTTTGACAGGAGCCAGAGCCATCTCCGTGCAACCGGGCCGGCACCGGTCCTGTTTTGGGCTAAAAAAATATATTTTTTAATATAAATAGATGGAAAAATTAGAAAATGGAAACTACGAATTTATGAAGAAAAATATCATTAAAAAATCATAAATAAAAAACACATGAGGATGAATAAAAGCACACAAAAATTAAATAGATGTCCCAAAGAAAAATAAGAAATCAATCTTTTCTTTCCACGATCGAGATCATGTGGATTGGTTTTAGTATTGCCCAGAAGGGATTCCACTTGATGATCTCCAAGGAGTTTGGCCAGTTGACCAAGTTGATTCTCGAGGTTGCACATAGATGCCTCTAAGTTTCTTGTGGTGGCATCTACTTCTTGAAATCGCGTCTTCGCACTGCTTACCAATTGATTCACTAACTCTTCCAATGATAGCTTAGGGAGTGGTGAATTGTAAGGTAAAAAGGGTTGAGTACTTTAGTTCCCAAAATTTTTTCCATGCAAATTTAGAGTGATTCCTCCAACCAGGATTATAAGTGGTGCTATAGGGATTATTACCTTATTAACCATTGCCCACAAATGCCACTTGTTCTAATGATTCTTGTGATGGCCCCATATGCTGACACTCATGGTTTGGATGCCCTTTCCCACAAAAAGTCACAACTTACATTCTTTATCTGCCCTTGGAGAGGAGACGTTACCAATTGATCCATCGTTTGTGTGAGTGCTTCCATCTTTGCCTCCAATGCTGCCATTGCATCCACCTTGAGTACTCTATGGACACGAACTCTTGACTATGAACTACTCCAAGCATAGTTTTTTGTAGCTAAATTTTTAATCAAATCAAATACCTCTTTCGGGGTTTTAGAATTGATAGAGCCTCCTACATATGCATCAACTAATTGCCTAATAGCAAAGCTCAAACCACTATGAAAGATTTGCAAATGCATACCCAACTCAAATCCATGATGAGGATACTTTCTTAGCATTTTCTTAAACCACTCCTAACACTCATAAAGGTTTTC